>JAYWIR010000097.1:0-246720 GCA_036172245.1 Raillietiella orientalis | reverse complement strand
CGCAAATAAAACAAAAAGGAAAAAGCGTCCTTTCTAAGCATACGATAATCTCCAAAGGATGATTCCATGAGCCAACTCAAACGCCCATCACAAGGCAAACCAGATGCGCGATCCCGCGTTTCTCCACCAAAGGTGAGGGCAGCCGTTTGGCAGCACGGTATGCTTTCACCAGCCGCAAAAGAGCCTGTCTGATAAAACAACGACCTCACGAAACGGGAAAGAAACAGGAACGCTTTCCCGAATACCCAAATGACCGCGGCGGCCCGCAAGAAACGGCCGCCTGAAAACATCCGCGCACGCAGAAATAGGGCTTTCCCACCACCGGAATGGAAGAAGCGTTCCACGCAGACCACCTGCCCTCTGGAGAACAGCAAAAGCGCACACCCATCACGGACATTGGAAGAAGAATCGTCAAGTTGGGCGCAAAGGCAGAATGGGCCCAGGAAGGCCGGGCAAGCGAATTCCCGTGGCTCGCAGTCGCAGCGCGCTCATCGGAAGAGCGTCGACGCAATCGCATGGCACGAAGCAGCAGCCAGCGGGCTGCACCCGAGAGGTCGCTCCTCGGTGCAGCGAAATGGCCGCAACCACGGTCCCTTGCTCCCGCCAAGTGCCCGCTCCGATGACCAGCTGGACGCATTCGACGCTTGCCAGAAGCCAATGCCAATCCAATCGGACCGGAACGCGGGCACCGCCATCCGATCTGCTTCCCGCACTTTTCCTACCCCGCGCTTGTTTCGTGTCCGCCATCCTTTAGAAAGAAACAGGTACGAAAGACCATACCAGGGTTCCCAAACAGAGCTCGAATTACTTCATCCCGCGGAAACCGAAGTGGACACGGCCCGCGCTTCTGCTATGCATCCACAAGTCTGCGTTTTGCAGCCGCAATCGGATTATTCCGACCTCCCGGGCCATCAGCACGGCTCACGGCAGGGCTGAGAGAAGAGCGAGCGGCCAGAAAGGGAAGGGAAAGGGAAGCCTCTGCGGTGCGCCACGCGATGCTGTCCTGTCCGGGCGTGGCGGGCGACCAGCGTCTTCGGCGACTGCTCCTGACGCGCGCACGCTGTGGACAAGGGCCGCCACGGTGAGAGTCGGGCGCCGAGACGGAGCACTCGCAAACGCACGTCCGCTCGTCCTGTTTCCAGCGTCCACGCTTGGTTTCGGGAAGCGCGCCTTTCACGGGTTCAACGAGTCGACGTCAGGGAGGATGAGCGCTCGCCATCCGAGCTTCCTCCTCGGAACAATCGTTCCCGGCGGAACAGAAACTCTCGGTGGACCGAACGCCAGGAAGGAGAAAGGCTTTCCCTCGCACGGGGAGAGTACCTCCAGCGGCATCTCTTGGCGATCATTTCGAGGCAATCGGTTGCTGAAGGCTGCTCTCGCGAAACCTCTTCTTCCTGCCGGCGGTCCGTGCTTTGAAAGACGAGAAACGCCCACGCGACGCACCCTCGCGCTTCGCAATCAACGAACAGAGCCAAAGGTCTTCAGGTTGCGTTTGCTTCCCCCACTGAACACTCGCCCGTTCAAGCGCAGCTGCATCACGAGGGACACTTTACGGAAAGAAGGAGTCGAGGGACGTGAGGGATTCCTTCCTTTGTTTTTGTTTTTTTTCCCCTCTTCCCAGATAACCAGCACTCGACTTGAAGTTGTTCCCGTTTGACACGCAGGATCGCAGCTGCAGCAGCAAGTTCGAACGGTTCGTCGCCAGCCAAAAACAAAGCTGCACAAATGGGGATTGTCCATTGAGACGTCAGTGGGCAGTTGGGTGGAGGGACGCTGCCCGTCGGGCTTGCGTTGCAGCAGCGATCGAGAGATTGCAGAAGAGGCGACCGAGCGCGAAAACCGCTCCCCGATTCGGTGCAGACAGCGTTCGATTCCGGAGCGACGATGGGTTCGCTGCTGCCCTTGGACTCTTGCAGCAAATGGGCGGGGCCGCTCGAAGCGAGCTCGTGGCTGCCGAAGACGAAGACGGCTCCGACCGCGGTGCATGACACGGCGGACGGCCAGAATGGCGCATGCTTGGCCATTCGGGTGCGCCGCTGCTTTCCGTTCGCCCTTTGGTTCTCCGCGTGCCAGGTGGGCGCCGGAGCGCTGCTCGACGCGTTCCAAGGTTCGTGGCGTCCACAACATGGGACAGCTGCGCTACCCTGAACGGCTGCATTTCGAGGAGTGCCCGTTCGGCAAGCTTCACGGTTTTCTCGGTTCCGTCCGTGTCCGAGACATTCTGGAAAGCTGCCAGTTGCCTTTTGCACGCTTCCATTTCTGCTTCCCTCGGAAGATGCTCTCCGCTCGAGGACAGGGGGTGGACTGCGCACGTGCTTCGAAATCCCGTCGATGAGGACAGAAACCGAAAAGCGGAGGAGCTTGCGAAAAGCAAAAGAACGCGCGTGGTCGGAAGCTGCAACCGCACAGTCCCGTCGAGAACGATGGCAGGCAGCATTTGGGATGGAGGTGGGAGCAGCAGGAGGCGTGCTTGGAAGGCGGCTGCGTCCCATTCCGGTGCCCACGTGCGTCCACGTCTGCGCGATGTGCACGGTGAGAGAGAAGCACGCGAAGCAGCGGAAGTGGCCGAAGTGGTAACCAAGTGGAACGCCTTCATTTTGACGACAACCGTCGACACGAGGACGAATTTCGGGAGAGTTTTCTTTATGCTCACTTTCGCGAACGCACGCCGCGGGGCCGGCGGTGGCGCGGATGCTTGCAGTCGGAGAAGGATTCTTTCCATGTGTCGTCGTCTTTTCCGGAACCGAACGAGTAGGTACGAAAGGATCGACCTCATCGGAGAGGGCAATTTTCCCTTCGAGCGCTCCAGGTTTTCTCCTCTCTCTCTTTGCAAACCGCCGAGCGATTCTCACTTCGCTTGCAACGCCGGAAGGCCGACAGGGAAGCCTTTCCATGCGTTCGAAGAAGAGACGGGACGCTGAAAGAGCAACGCGCAAGCAAGAAGCGGTCACAATGGGAGCCGTTGTGCCCGTGTCTTGCAAGAAACGGGACGCAAGGGAAACGCACCGTTGGCCGCGGGGACTGGGGAGATCTTTGCGAAGCAATGCACTCGCAGTTCCGTTTCTCCTTGGCCATCCGGAGCACGAAGAAGGACGACCGCCCTGCAAACGCCTCAGACTTCCGGGAGTGTTTGCTTCTTTCGCTTTCCGAGGAAACTGTCGCCACCGCTGGTCCAACGCCTTTGCATGCGTGCGTGCACGTGCGCGTGATAGACCGCTTTCCTTTCGGTTCAAGGAAGAGTAAGGGAACGCGCGAAGGAAACGAGTGACCAGCTGCATATCACTGTCCAGTGGATGCCGACTGTTCAGGCGAAAAAGTCAACAACAACCGGAACGTGCGGAGAAGCGTGCACGGAGGTCGCTCGTCACATGCGCAGGGTACCGCCCTTTTTCCTTGCGAAGGTTGGCGTCGACAACCGCACTCTCTGCAGACCTCGCTGCCACGATGGCCCACTTTCATCGCGTAAGCACCGTCATTGCTCGCACCCTCGTCAGCCATGCGGTATCTGATGGATGCATGCTGTTGCATGCATCCCCCTAACGAGCCTTGCTCGGCAGGCGTAGTGCGCAAGGCGCAGCGTGTTGGAGGATGCGGCCGAGTGCAATCTGCTTGCACGCATCCGCATTCTTCCGATGGCAATCGCTTCTTCCGAATCGAAGAGCAGCGTACACGCGTTTCGTCCACCCCTGGCCTTTCCTCTGGGAAAATGCTTGATCCTTGCACGGAACGAGCACCAGCGTTCCGTGTTGGCCACTGCACGCGCGCGACCCAAAGGCGCACTGCTGCTCCTCGTCCACCGTGGAGCCGCTTGGATCCACAGTGGACACGGGGAGTGGAAAGCAAGGTGGTTCTTGCAGGAGGAGGAAGGACTGCTGGGCGATCTGTTTGCGTCGGAAGCGAAGCAGCGTCGCGTGGAAGCCCTCGAGAATGGAATTCTTGCAGCTGCTCCCCTCCGGGGAACTTTTCTGCGACGGCGGTCATACCGAACGAGGCTTTCGATTGGAACGCGGATCCTGGTTCGGAAGCCGGATGTCCCGGATGCTGGAGGCACTCAAGCTGTACCGCAAATGCGAGCACTTCTTCGCGTGTCTGCTGCTTCCTGTGGTTCCGAGAGGCGGAAGGCTCACAGCAGATTGCTTCTCCGAGGACGTTTCTCGTCCCTCGTCGCAGCCGCATGCGTGACTTCTTACGCGGGCAACGAACGTTTTTGACAAAGTGGCCAGCGGGATTCGGATAGCGAACTGATACTGAACTGAAAGTCTTCCCCGAGACGATGCTGGCGTGCACTCGCGGTCGGGACCGCTTTGCAGGTTGGAGTAGCTCGGCTGACTTTGCAGCCAGAGGAAAGGACGGCCGCGGCGGATTGCGTGGTTGTGCTCTTGCGCAGCGTGCCTGCTGTTGATTCGCCCATAGGGGAGCCGGTGCGGCGGCGACTGCTCCGAGATAGTGCGGACTCCTTCGTGCTCCTTTTGCGGGCTGATTGCCATCCTCGGAATCAGCAAAGAGCAAGGGAAGCGCGTCCAGGAAGGAGCCATTTTTCCTCCTCCTGTCGGCTGCAAAGCACAGCGGCGCCGCCGAAGATTCCCGTCGGCGACGGCCGGCGCTTGGCCGACTTACGGCTTCGGTTTGCAGAGCACGGTCAGCAGATCGTACTCGCTGCGGGTCACGAGCTGGCCATCTTTCTCCTGTGGTCCACCTTCGCCCGTGGATCCGAGCGAGAGGATTCCTGGCAAAGGATGGCTCGTCGTGTCAGGAGCGTGCTGGTGGGCCTAACCGCGACCTCGGACGGCAGAGGTGCTGCCGTCCGATTCCCATCATTCCTCTGTGCTGAGCAGCTGTAGGGTCGCCAGCGTCCCACGGATGAGTGCAAAATCAACGCTGTGCCCTCGACCCGCTCTCTATCCTCAGTTCTGCAGCTCGAGGTGACGGCTCACGCCGCCGCTTGTCCTTGTTTGACACGCACCGTTCCGCCGGATCCATTGGATGTTGGGGGGAGCGGTCACGCTCCGCCGGGAAACTTCCGTACGTGGCTCAGGAGAGGTGCGCTCCGAAGTGGACGTGCAAGGTGGGAGTTGACCGAGGTCACGCACGGAGAGTTGGTCTGCGTTCTCCGAGTCAAGCGAACACTCCCGTTTCGCAAAAGACGCACCGGAACGGAGTGCGTTGCGGGAGGCGGAAGTGAATTTCCCGGGCGGCAGGAAAGATGTCGTCGGCTGTCGCTTGCCTTGCACGGGGGTGGCGTCCGCGAACCGGTCCGATGGAAACCGAATTTCGCATGCGCCCCCTCTTCCGGGAAGTGGCGTTGCCGCAACGGCATGGCGCGTGCGCGCGTGGGTGGGAATTGCACGCTGAACGAGAGAGGAGGAGCTGCGCGCCGCTTGACGATGCGGCATGCTCGCGAAGAAAGCCTACCGCGGTGGCACGGAAGGAAAGGAAAGGTGGATGCATCGCAGGAAGGATGCAGAAATGCAGTGGGCTTGTCGAAGGTGCCTGTTTGCCGGCGGGTGGCCGGTGCCGAAGAAGGTGCGCGCGCAGCGATGTGCCACGCCGCTGCTTCCCTTCCCTCTCCGGAGCGAAGCTGCATCAATCGGGCGAGAATTACGAAGGACAGCTTTCCGAGGCCATTACAGGCACGAAAAGGGAAATTGCTCCCGAACGAGACTTCCGCATCCCCTGAAAAACGCCTCCCATTTAACAGGGGCGGCGCAGGTTCCGACTTTTCACGTGGGTGAAACGAACGTTCATCAACCTCCGATTGTGGAGAGGACGTTCCGGGACAAAAAATGGGAGAAAAAACGTTTCCCGCCGTAGTAATCCGGGTGCTTTTTTTCCTCCCTTAGCATTTCGCACACAAAACACTGCTACAGGGAGACCTGCAGGAGAGGAAGTTCCGGAACGGAAGTACGAAAGCCTGGCCGTGGTCCGCAGCACGCGGCCAGTTCATGGTCGCGCTTGAAGTGGCGCTCGAGGAGGAGGAGAGTCGACGAACAGGTCACCGTGCCACCGGTGATATTGCAGCGGTAGATTCCCTTCCGAGAGGCCAGAGCACCCCACCCCTGGGGAGCCGGAAGACGAGCTCGTTGCTGGGCAGAGCTGGATGCCGGGAAGTGAGCTGGAAGTCAACTTGCCGATAGCAGAAATGCTGCATCGACCTCGGTGTGGAACCTGGGAAGATTGGTTGCTCTGCACGTTTGGGTTCGGTGCACGCGGCGCCGAAGCGTCCCTCCCGTAGCCCGAGAGGTGAGCTGCCTCGGACTGCCGAGAGGAACACACCGAATTCCGAGGGATGGTCGCCCACCGGCAAACAAAAGAGAGTGAAGAGTGCGGCCGGCCATCGGGAAGGGGAAGCGAAGCGAGGCAAGAAGGGCGTGGTCTGCGAGTTGGCCCACGGCGTAGCTGCTGACAAGCGTGCGACCACGGCATACCGAGAGGGCCACACTGCAGCGTGTGCGCTTTCCTTTCTTCCTTTGCTCACCCTGCCGGCGAAGGGGAACCGTCGCAGGCGCCGGCTGACCCTCCGAACACGCTTCCAGGGGACGGCTAACGCAATTCAAGGATGGGGAACGTTCGCAGTGCATGAACGCGAATGTGCGGGCAGCTGTTTGCTCATGGGAGACCTCGCAACGCTGCCCGTTGTTCGCCAGACCCCTCCCAAAAAGAAGGCACATCCGTGCGGATTCCCGCGACCCTCACGATGGTGTATTTGCACACGAATGCAAGAGGACTTCGAAGGCTCCCTCTCAGTTTCTCCGCCGCTGATCTCCTGTATCCGCCGGGCCGAGTGCCGAGCTTCCGTTTGGAGGTTCGCTGTGCAGCCGTACGTCTGGTGCCGTCTGGTTGCCAGGTTGCAGCCTGCTCCGTGGGCCGCGTGTTCGTCACCACGCCATGGCGAACAGCAGGGGCAGCCAGCGAATTCCTCTCGTGGGACGCCCTCCCGCAAAGAGGCGGGGGCTTGGTGTGTCGCTCCGGGAAGACGACATCGGAGGATGCGCACCCGCATCAACTCGAGGAACTTTGAATTCCGCGATGTTTCGGCGGTCACTGAAGCGATCTGGAAGACGAGGAATCATTTGAAATTACGAAATAGGAGGTGCGCGCGACCATCAGCTCACCTCGATCGGCGACGAAACGGGCATCGTGTGGCAGAAGCGTCTTCCCTGTGAGAGCCTCCGGGGAATCTGAAACACGGAGAACGGGGGGTTGAGGCGCGGCGCGCGGGTAGCCGAGGGGAACGAAGGACAGGTCCGATGGTGCGCCTAGAAGTGTCATCTGCCAGAGGCAAAATGCGTTGCAGAAGGCTGCCGTTGGCGCTTCGCGCAGCAGACGCAAAGAGGAAAAACGCGCCGTCCGCGGACCGCACGGGGCCCCACGCGGGTTGCGACGCGCGTCTTCCGGGAGAGCGCGGCACTCGGGGGGAAGGGGGCGCGTGAGATTTCCCGCTTTTCTCTGGTGCGTCTTGTTCGGGGGGTTGGCAGCAAAGTCGATCGCGATGCACGTGCGTGCTCTTCTGGTGGAAAGCCGAAACGGAATGCAAGTCCCCTGTGCCGCAGCAAGGCAGCAGGACGCGTCGCAGCACGACGGCAGATAGTGTGTCCGAAGAACGCAGGGCGAGGAGGGGAGGCTATGCGTGCAATGCAGCAACGTGCAAGGCTGTTTGCCGCCTCGTGCGACCTTCGCGCTCGGAAGGCGCGCGGAGAAACCACCGATCCACTGCCGAAGCTCTTTCGCTGCCATGATCGCATGCGGTCTCGGCCGGACAACCGGAACATCTTCGTTTTCACCGACCTCGAACGCTTCCGGCCGGTAGTCGTCTGCGCCCTCCTCCCTCGTCCGTTCCTTTTCGGCTTCCCGCTGGGAAGACGCTTCGTCTCCCCGAGATGCGTGCTCAAGTTCCGAGTTACGATTTGGCGAGCGGGTGGGAAGAGCACATTCCACGTGCAAAGGGTTGTTCGGAAGGTGAAATTCGACGCTGCGACCGTCGCCACGCAGCGGACGGAATTCAATTGGTGTTGACGTTCACAGCCTGCCATCTCGAATGCGAATGCAGTTTCCGAAACGCTCCCGGCAGTCTTTCCTGAAGCAAACGCGGGCGGGAACCGTGCGGTGCTTCCATTAGTCTTCTTCTTCCCTAGCGTAGCGGACGGCCTTCGCTCTCATCCTGACAGCATCTCGGGATTTCCTCCTCGAGTAAAGGAACGTAGGATGCGCCCGAGTCTGCGAAAGCAGAGGTGCGAAGTGCCTGGGGGCTTTCGAGCCCGAATGCCTGCAAAGTGGACAACATGACCCCGTCCTGTGAACAGAGCGATTCCTGCTGTTACCAACCGGACGCAATTGGGATTGGCAATCCGGAGGATCCCGGAGATGCGTGAACCCCCAGTCCTCGCTCCTCCTTCCCCCGTCGGAAGGGATGGATGAGCGAAAGGCCGAGACGGATTTGCAGGAGCGGAAGGAGGGCTTCCGATCTTTCCGCCCACCTTCCTCCCGTGCCCGCTTGCAACTCCGTGCAGAGTTTCTTTGGGAATTTCGCTAACGGCCTCGGTTGACCTCAGCAGCCGTCGTTTCGGAAGAAGCGGCGCCTCCGACCATCCCGCGGGAATGCGGTAACCACGTCTCCCCGAAGCGGGCATGCGGGACGCTGAGAAGGTGAAGGGCGCTTCCGGGGACGAGTGTGACGCTACCTAGCGCCCCTTGTGATACCGGAAGACGAAAGTGCTTCACGCCGACCGGGTTGGTTGTCACTGGCCGGTTGCCGGGCTGCCCGCCTTCCGGTTGAGACACGCGCCGGTCAATTGGTCAGCTCTGGACGAACGAACTCGTCGATGCGAAAACGGAGGGCCGCGCGCGGTTTCGCAGGGATCGGTTGGCAGCGGCGCGAACGTCCGTCGCGGCAATTGAAAGCGGAAACGCCGGAGGGCGTGTTCGCGGCACGGCCGGACTGAGCTTTGCATGGCAGCTGGTAGGAAGCCTTAGCCCAGGCTGGTGGGTCCGTGTTCCTCGAGAAACGAGGCAAAGGCATCGTCCGTGCGGCCCTGGCTGAGCAGGCCCTCCGTTTGCTTCCGGCAATCCTGGTTTGTTCGCGAATGGCTACGCACTTGGAGGGAAGGAGCTGTGCCCGCCTTTCTTCTGACGTGCAATCTCAAGCAACCTGTCCGTCGGAGGTCACAGGTCGCACAGTCCACAAGAAGCAACGTAGCCCGCGACGCAATCTGCTTCCACGAAGAATCGGTTTCCGTTCGCTGCTGCAACAGCGCGCGTCCTGTCTTCGTTGTTCAAGGACACAATTTAAGGAAGCACTGCATTTCCTATCCGTCCTGGCCGTCTCAGCTGCCGTTCGCAGGCGCTCGTTGCCTGCGTTTGATTCCGGTGCGCCTCCAGAATGCAGTCCTCGGTTGCTCACTCGTCTTTAGGGCAGCTCTTCGAGTTTTTCCGGCTGCCAATTGCTTTCCAGCTCTTTCGGTGTTCTTCCTCCGATGTGCGTGGAGTGGATGTTTCCACAGCATGGGATGCGCGAGGTCACCCTGTGGCGCCTCGTCCTTTGCGGGTGCTTGATAGGAACTGCGCGAGCTGGGCTGCAGCTACCCTTCGTCTTTTTATTTTTCCTGCATCTCAGGCGCCTGGTGACCCGACGGTGAAGGCTTGCGTCTTGCAGCGTTTGCCCTCATTGGTTTAAACGGAGTGCCACTTCGTTGTGTTTCTCCCGGCCGCGCTGACCGCCTCTCTTCTACCACCCAACGGCACAGGGGACGCCCAGTTTTCCTGCGCGAATCTCTTCCGCACCATCAGGAAGGCCCGCAAGAGCAATTCCACTGCCTGCAGCCCGCTGATTGATCGACATTAGTTCGCTTCACGATTCTTCTTAGGGGCGCTTTGGCTTATCAGAAACTTTTCGGAACGGGACGGGCGCCCTTGGGGACGTTTGCGCGACGAGAAGGCAAAAATGAGCCCGACCGTGAAGCACAGGAGCAGACGACCTTGGCGACCTCTTCCCGAGAGCAGTTGCCCTTCGAACAGGCCGTTGGGCCACGCGCCACGAGCACCCCTCGTGCACGCTCGGGCGAGCGTACCGGTCGCCGGTTAGCAAAGTGCCGCGGCTAGCGCTCCAAAGCCCCGAACTCCCCCGTGGGTCGCCTCGAGAGGAATGCCAGGTGAAAGCAGCAAGGGAAACGATCCTTCTGCATGCGGGGGCCGGGCGGCGAGAAGCGACCGAGGTCGTCGGAGCGGTGAGGAGAGCGCCGTTCCGAGAGAGCAGACCGGATATGCGGTCGGTAAGCAGCCGGGGCTTCCCGTTGTGCGCGAGGACGCGGCTCTGTCGTCTCCTCCTGGGAAGTAGGCGTCTCAACACGCAAGGAACCGAGTGCGGAACACTCGGGAAACCGAACCCGGAGCCGAAGGGAGATCTCGGGTTTCGATGGCCCGCGTCGCAAACGTCGTCCTCTTTCGTGGGCGGCTTGAAGGACCGCGCAGCAGCGTCACCTGCAAGAGCGACCATCAGCAGCGTTCTTGCGTACGCTCATCCGGCGCTCGCATTCGAGTTCGCCGCGTCACTCTGCTGACTTCCGTCTGCTCCTGCTCTCTAGGCGCTGCGCAGGACAAGGACCGCTAGGCGAAGGCAGAGAACCGACCTTGTCTCCTGTCGTGTGTCCTTGACGACGCAGATCCACTGCCCGCCTTCACCGATGAGACGCGCTCACGAGGGTGCGATTCCTCATAGGATGCGGCAGCGCATCCGCATTGCCTGCTTCCACACCTTCCGCGCTCCGGCAGCTGAACCAGCTACGCCTGGAGCGAATGCCGCGGTCTCCAGAATGAGGTGGCCATCTCAGGCGGACCCTTGCGCGCTAGGGAAGGCGAGATGGTCCGCGCGCACCACGTCACGACAAAGAGAAATGACATGATTGTTATTCTATGCCTCCGGTGCTCTGAGAAAGCTGGTCAATCAGGAGGAGGCGCAGAGAGATTCGTCCCTCTGCGAGATTCGTCAATATCCGGGACATCCGGAAGGAAGGAAGGGTCAGCTCGCGGAGGTGCGGGCAGCGGGGACTTTGCCAGCGACGAGAGCTGCCCATCCTTCGACGTGCTTGTGCGGCTCGCTTCGTGGCGCGTCAGTCGAGCGAGTTCTGTCGAACGCGTCGGCCTCGATGGAGGCGAAAGCCAGGTCCCGGCACGCACCGTGCGGACGGACGACGGGTCGCTTCCAAAGCAGCGGGTGATGCCATCCTCCCCTCTCCGGAGCGCAGGGGAACAGAGTAGGTGTTACTCGGCATGGACGAAGTAGCGCGAGCACCCGCGCACGGATGCTTGGCGCAGGCGCGCGCGCGCTGATCTCACTCACCGAGCAGGCGGACCAGTCCTTCCGCTTCCCCCGAAGGGTTCTTCACCTTGCACTTGTAGGTGGCGAAGTCGCTCCCGCGCACCCCGCGCACCGTCAGCAGCATGCGGATTTGGTACTCCGAGCTGCCCTCCCTCGTCTCCATGTGGTACTTTTCACCCTCCTGGATGAACTCATCCTCCTTAGCCACCCACAGGCTCAGCGCGGGGGGATGAGCCTCCGCCAAGCACTCCAGGTGGGCGTCCTCCCCTCGCGCCGATACAACCGCAGAGCGAGGGACCTCGATGGCTGGGGGAACTGCAAGAGGAGAGAGAGGCTACGAGGTCAAGAAGCACACTACCGCGGCGAGAGTGTCGCTGTCGGTTTCGTCCGGGGTGCAGGACAGCGGGCGGACGGTGCACGGGAGAGGAACCGCGAAACGTTCCGCAGCCTCTGCGGAGGCGACCCGTGGTTTCCTGCCGTCGACCCACAGCGCCCGGCACGATAGGCAGGCGTAGAAAGTTAGCGAAGCTCGCGGCGAATCGGGGTGACGTGCGGGCCGCGTCCAGGCTGTTGAGGCTGCGGTCGCATTCCCGATTTGCGGGCCTCCGCCCGCGCATCGCCAGGCATTCGTGGCAGCCACGCCCGCACGTTTGCTGTCTTTCGAGTTTGCCGTCGCGAGGGGCAGTTTGGCCGAGGGGGCGGAAGTCCACTCCCGATGGAATTCCCCTGTTTCCCGGAGAGAAGGTCTTCTCCGGAAAAACGAGAATTTGACGATGGCAGCTGCATCGTGCAAGAGAATTCGCGGCCCGGGAGCACGGGTCACGCAGGTGGCGAAAAGGCCCCAATTAAGGCTTTTTCGATTACCGCGGAAGCCAACGCCTCGGGACGTCGCGCCTTCCGCGAACCGTTGCGGCTTTCCGAGAGAGCGCGAAATCGGGGAACAGCGGGAGCGAAAGACACGCCCGCGGTTTGGCGGTTGCTGCTGACGCCGCGGCGTGCGCTCGCCGCGCGAACGGCTCGACCCGTTACCTGCTCCTCCCGGGCCACGAGCGCCACGCTCGTGTCGCGGAGAGGTGGCGGCCACCTTCGCGACTCGCACGGAGTTCGGCCGATGCCGAACGTGTGGGGAGGAAGCGAAAGCGCTCTGGTGGTGCGTGCGCTCCGGGAAGACGGCGGAAGAAACGCCCGGGGCGCTCCCTCCTCCACGCAAACACATCGAGCGTGCAGGTGACCGCTGTCGCACGTGCGCGCATCCCGCGCCACGCCTCGACTCCACGGCGCGCCCGGATCGCGCACGCTTCACCCGTTGCCGACTTACATTCCACTTGGACTTTGATCCTCTTGCTGACGGACGGCGGCACTCCGTTGGAGGCCACGCACAAGTAGTTGCCCGAGGACATCCTCCGGATGACAGGAAGGGTCAGCGTGTCGCCACCCACTCTCCAAGCTGAAAAGGAGGAGCAGAGCATGCACGCTGCTTGAGGCGACGACCGGCAGCGCACGCCATCCGCCGCTCTCCGAGACGCGTGCGAGCGACCCACGGACATGCGGCGGTGCTGGCCCCCGCCTGCGGCTCGCCGTCGCCGATGGTGGCAGCCCGTTCTTCGCGGAGGACGCTCTTTGCTCATCCTTCCTTCCGCGGTCCGGCGGCGGCGAAAATTCCAGGGGGAGCATTCGAATCCATCCAGAACATTCTTTTTCTTACCTCAGGTCACCGTGCGTCGCGTGCTTGCGTGAACGGCCGCACGGGAATTTTCGGGTTTCCAAGAGGCGTTCTGGGTTGCGCAGGCCTCGGGGGAAGTGTCGTTCCGCCGAGGAGCCTGCTGTTGCTCAGGGACAGCGGCGACCGATGCGCACGTGAGGGTGGGGAGAGAAGCTGACGAGTTCGCGGCAGCCTGAGAAGGGAATAGAAGGTCTCCAGGTTGGGCGGGCGGTGCCGACGGCGCCTGCACGTTTGGCGACGGAAGAAACCGCGCGTCCCGTCTGGGTGTGGCCGCATCGGCCCATGCACTTCGTGGGTGCGCGGAACACCTCCGAAC
This sequence comes from Raillietiella orientalis, assembly GCA_036172245.1. Lineage (NCBI taxonomy): Eukaryota > Metazoa > Arthropoda > Ichthyostraca > Raillietiellida > Raillietiellidae > Raillietiella > Raillietiella orientalis. The sequence continues at coordinate 233,370 of JAYWIR010000097.1, read as the reverse complement.
ACGAACGGAAGACGATGGTGGCGGTCCAACCTCGGGGAGACTTCTGCGCGTGCGCGCGAACGCAGGAAACAACCGCTGCTGAGCCCGCAGTCGAAAGGGAAGAAGTGCGCTCTGCCATTCTTCCGCTCTGCGGATGCACTCACAGATCGCCAGCGGGCCACCGAGGAAATCGGGCATCGGAGAGGGCGCGCGCGGTGGTGCGGGAATGGTGGTGCGGGAATGGTGGTGCGGGGATGGTGGGCGGGGATGATGCGCCTCCGCGTGGCCGTACTAGAGAGCGCATCACCGTGCACAATTCTTCCGGGAAACCGGGATGAAGGCGACGGGGAAACGGCGTTCAGTCGTGCCAGCGGCGGGCGATCCTTGTCGTCCGCGCAATGGCTGCGGTCGCCAGCACGAACATACGCCAGGACGCCCGTGGCCGTTGGCTCCCCCATTCGCTGCGTTGGCGTGGAGCGTGCAGTTCTGGTCGTCAGCCGCGAAGAGCTCCTCTCTCCGTCTGCCAAAGCGGCAGCCTTTCGATTCCCAATTTGTGCTTCCGACGCCAGCTGAACTTCCGTGCTCGCGGCTCTCCAGCATGTTGCGTTCCACCGTTGACCTGTTGCTCGTGTCCCCTCCCAGGGACGTTCGTTTCCTTGCTGCGCCGAGGCTTCGACTGCTGAACGGCGCGCAGCCGTCGCGTCGGCGTGCGAACTAGGCGTGGTGCGCAAGCGGCGCTCGGGGTGGTCTGACTGACGATCAGGAAATCGGGAAGTCGCACCAACGCACCACGTTTCTGCGCTGCCTCGTTGCGTAGCAACGCTGGGGGTTGATCTCGAAGCACCGATCGACACGTTGTCAACCAACAGGAATGGACGCGCGCAGCTTCCCGTTCTCAAATTGGTACTTGTTGGGTAGGGTGCGTGGTGCGGAATCGCGAGGAAATCGCGACTGTTCGCGCCAGCTGGCAACGCTTCCGCAAGGTCGCGCCACGCGGAAGATGGGAAGCGCAGAAAGTCGTCTTACTTGAGAAAGTTTGGTTGACCGTAATGTGCTGTTGGTCTTCACGCTGCCAATAGATGGTGGGCGTCGGAGATCCGACTGCTCGGCAGGTCAGGGTGACGTTGCTTCCCTCCTGCACGACCATGTCCTTGCTACTTTCGGAATCGACGATGTCGGGAGGAACTACGAAAGAGACGCCGCCGTCATTGCGGTCTTGCAGAGCAGCGGACTTCCACCGCTGTTGGTTGGGTGAGGGCAGAGTGCCCCCTTGCGACAGCGCGGGAACCGGCAGGGCTTGCGCTTTAGGCCGCGGACGGAACGATCGTGAGGGTTGTTTCGGGCTGGCGGAAAGCACCAGCAACCGCCAACGCTGGGTGGCGCCAGCCATCCGGTGGAGGGAGAGCTTACCGAATGGGTGCTCTTCGCAAGCGGGGAGCGTTGAGCAAGCGACCGGGGTCGCGCGAGCGGAGAGCACTGCACGCGAAACGCGCAGCTGTCGCGTTCTCTTGCACGGCGCCCGACGGTGGGCGTGCCGCTCCGCAGTTGGCTCCCGGCAGGACGAGCATTCGGTGAGCGAGGATCTCCTTGCAGCCTTCCTGGTCGAGCTGTGGACCTCGCTCCTGGTCAACTTTCTCTTTGCCGTACGTGGAACGCGGCGAGCGATTTCGACGGCAGACGGTTGCGCGCGCGCGTCCCCGGGGCCCGCAGGGGGCGTTTACCACGTGCTCGGAGCAAAGTGAAGTGTTTGAATGGCCAGCGGCTGCTGCCATCGATCGGAGGGTGCGACTCCGCACTCGCGAATCCGTACACTCCACTGTACGTACCCACTACATTCAAATAAGCATTCTGTGTCTTCGTCTGCGGAGTGTTGATCTGGCACATGTACCTTCCAGCGTCACCGACCTCGACGTCTCGGATGCGGAGCAACCACACGGCGTAATTTTCGTGGTGGACGGAGATTCGAGGGTTCTTTGTGATGACGTCCTCCTGGACGGACAACAGGGCCGACACGTTGTCCGAACGTATCCAAGCAACCTGCAAGAAGAGCACGGTCACCTGCGGAGTGAGGAGGAGCGCTCGGGATGGATTCTCGCGCCATCTGCGTTCGCGCCAGTCGCTTCTCCTTGCCTGAACCTGCCGGTGAGGGTTCGCTTCAGATGCGTTGGGAGACACCCAACCTCCTTCTGCTTTCGGGTTTCGTGTCGGCGTCCTGAACTGCTTCTCCCTTCCCTGCTTCCCAAACCCTTTCACGTCGTTTTTCCAAAACAATGCGCCGAGCCTGGCCCGTGCATCCTGCCCTTCTCCCTCACAACCTCCTTCATTTTCTTCGTTGAGGGTGGGGGTGGGGGGGGGAACGTCCCCGTTGGAACTCGCCCGCGCTCCTTTTAGCATTCGAAAGGCGTCGCTTGCGCGCTTGCCGGAAGCCCGAGACCGGTGGCGTCCCCCCCCCCCCCTTCTTCTCGCAGCCGAGCGTGCTGAGGAGGAAGCGGAGCCTGCGGGCACGCCCTGCCACCCGGTCGCTCGCCGCGGGTCCCGGTGCTAGGAAAGAGAAGATGTGCACTGTCTGCACTGTCCACGGTGGCCGCTTTGTCGTCTGCCTCGCCGCTGCCGCTCCCGAAGCGTGCAAGCGGAAAAGCGGGAGGAGCACCGCACCTTTCCTTGAACAGACCCTGGCAGGGTGCTCACTACTGAAATTTCTTGCGGGTAGGGGTGCGGAGGAACCTTTCGGGCGAGTCGAACCCTCGCGCGTCGGGAAGGTGCTCAGGCGCCCTGCCGACGTGTGCGTCGCAGGGGTCTCGGGACGCAGGTGTCGGGAAAGACGATGCCCGACGAAAGATCGGTCACGTTTACCCAGGTCGTCGGGATGATCGCAGCTTGATCGACGGACATCGGAGTTGCAGGGATGAAGCGGAAGCCAGGAAAACGGTGGGGGAGCCACGCCGGCTGGTCGGCACCCCTCGGAGCGCAGCGCGCTCGCTCGAAGCGGTCGCGTCCGCCGCGTCGCATTGCGCGCACGAACCGCGCAGCGGGACGGTACCGCGCCAGGGCACGGGCAGTCGCCGACGGGCCACACAGACATACGCTCACGTCAGAACACTTCATTCCGCTTACTTTCAGTTTTCCCAGATTATTAACGGCGCAGAGTAGCGTTACGTCACGTCCGGCTGGCACGGTGATGTTCCGCAAAGGGACTGCAAATTCCGGTTCTTCGAGTAGCGAAAGACACGATCCTGAAAGTATGTCGCACTTTGTGATTGGTTGAAGTCAGCAAATAGGGCAACAACACTGAAGTGTACGAGACACCATCCCGAGAACGCCGGAGCGCCGTTTCGAACGCTTTCGCTTCGCCTTTTCCTCGCTCGTGCCGACCGTCGCTGTGGCAACGAGAATTCGCAGCCTCCCGTTCGCCACGTGCAAGCGCCGCTGGCTTCGCACTCTGCAGCCCCGAGCACATGCGCACGCTCGTTGACTTCGCCTGGCCAGGTTGCTGGCGGCCACCAGCCGCCTCCACGCGGATGCGAACGGGAACGCGAGCTGGACTCTGGAAGTGGTCGGCGAGGTGTTCGGACGGATACAGCGGCCTGCCTGCTTGTCCGAAGACGCATCTGGCGTTGTACTTTTTCGTTCCAAGAGGTCCGAAGGGAAATGAAAGGTTTCTTCGAAAGCAGTAGGGTGACGAACCACTGCCCTTGGGAGTGGACACCGGCAGCCCAATGCGAGGAAGCGTGACGTGAGGCTGTCGCACGCGAGTGCAGTTCGCCTCCTCATCGAAGAGCTGACGGTTGCAAGCAAAGAGCGCGGTGCCTATGCATAACAGAAACGTCCGTCCCTTGACCTCGCTGCAGGCGAACCAACAGCAAACAAGCTCCCGCATGCTGTTACCACGGATTTTCCCTCTTTCGCCACGGGGAGGAAGCAAGGGTAGCTGGAGTTTCCGATGTTCCGTCGCTCCGGATTGGGAAGGGTCATGCGCGTCCACTTCGCTTGCAGCCCACGCGAATCGTCTCCGCGTGGCCACTCTTTCCGCCCGTTTCTTGGCTGCACGCCTTTCGCTCGAACGGGCCGTGTCCACCCTGCTCTGACAACCCTCGTCCACCCTTCTCAAGAGGGGGAGAAATCGGAGCGCGAGCAACTCTTTGGCTACCGAATGCTTCGAGTCCCCCCCCTCGTCACGCTCACCGAGCAGCCACTAAGGCTGTTTCTGAAATTGGTTCTCCAGGATGAGACAATGGACCACGCTTTGGCCCTTCGTGAAAACGAATTTCGAGCTTCGACTCTCCTAGCTGCACATCGTGCAGCGTGTGTCCCTTCGTCGATTCGCCTTCACGGTGCAGACAGCGGTGGACGAGAGTCAAGAAGGGAATAGTGGTGGGATACCCTCCCGTCTCTTCCGCATTCTCGACCCTGTGCATAGCAGAAGACTTCTTTCCACACATGCCGAACCGTCCGCTGGATGGGGAAGCGTCGATCAGTCGTTGGCAACAGCTACACGCGGCTCCTTCTGCTCTTCTCTCTCCTTTAGTATTCTTTTTGCTGAAGGGCATGCTTACGGATTGCGACTTCTTCGTTTTTGCCGGTCGAAAGGCATGCGGCGATGTTGAGGAGCGACTTCGCTTTGGTCTTCACCAAGAGTCCACCGCGGTCGCTTGCATTCAGCAGGGTGGACTGTGGGGAACACCGCGAGTCCCTCGCTCTGCGCTTGCAGTTTCCATGCGTCTTGTAAGCATCCAGCTTCTCACGAAGAGTCCACGATGCTCCGCAAGGGCCAGAGTCGAAAGGCTGGGAAGCTTGCTGGGAAGGAGGCAGCAGCAGCCATTCTCATCACCCGTTTGGCTTTGTTCTGGGTGGAGGAAAGCGGGTTCTTCATTCCTGAGATCGGATCTTGCACGCAGATCGTCAACCTTTTCTTCCCGGAAGCCTTTTGTTGTCAGCTCATGCGACGCTTCCATCCGTCGGGTGGGCGCTCGCAGTCGCTAACTCTTTCTCGTTCCACGAATTCCCGCTGTTCTCCTTGAGGTATCTCCAGACAACACCAGCGGCAAGCGTGCCGAACAGCGCCCAAAGTTCAAAATGACACCTCCAGGCGCGAGGTATCGGTTGGTGCAGGCAAAAACATGGATGCACGCTTCTTCTTGCGCCTTGTGTCCGCCGCGCTGCACCTCGGCGTCGGCGCATTTGGCCACTCAAACACCAGTCTTCCAACATTCTCTCTTCGTATTTCCCTTTGTCTTACAAACAAGCTTGGCGACGGAAGGGTCGTAGGCGCAAGCACAGCATGTCAAAGGGCGGAGGTGTGAGGCGCGATCGCTGCCGTGGTCCGCGGAGCTAGTAGGCATGTCAACCCGCTCGCTCCCTCGCCTCTGTGCCGAAGGACGCGCTCCGACGTGCCAACTAGGAAGAACAAGACGAGCGCGTCCGTAGGGATTCCCGACAAGGTTTCTTCCTGGAACCGTCCACGTTTCACCACACACCCCACCGTCCGGATAACCACCGTTCGTCTGGAATAGTTGCTACCCAGCATTGATGTGAATTTCCGATCGAGCAAGTGAGCATTCCCCTTGCAGGAGCTCCCTGCTGTTCGCAACGAGCAAAGGGTAAATGGCACATGATGCATTCCACGTTTGCATGTTTCCTTTTTCTCTCTTCCATGCTCCTGGCGTCTCGTTGCCATATTTTCCGTTTGTTCCCTCGGCATCTTCTATCTGTATCTTTCTCCGAATGGGCTTCAACGAACGCACTTCCCCAATTCCAAACCACTTTCGATTTTTGGAGGGCGCAATGGGATTCCGTCTGGAAGGCCAAGACACCTCCGCTCCGCCAAGCGCGCAGGCGCTCTGCCACGAGCCCACAGAAAGAGCGCGCTTCGAGGCTGCAAAGTGCTCGGCTGCTCTTCTCGTTTTTCTCGGTGCTCTCAGGAAGCAATCGGAAAACTGCAACATCCGTGCTGGGAAGGAAGCTCTCAACCTGGAGGCACGAGGAGTTCTTCCCCTAAAAACCGTCTCGACGTGTTCCCAAAGCCTAGGTGCCGGTTGAGAGACGAAGAAACTTCCCTCACCCGAGGTGCGCGCCTCCATCTGAACGTGGTAGAGGCACCTCTTGCACGATGGCAGCGGCGAGGATGCTCTGTCCGGAAGGGTGGTCGGGAGAAGGGATGTCGTTCCTCGAGATCTCGTAGAAGTCGTCGCTGGATAAGGGATTCCAATCCTGCACAGCCACCCCGCCCCATGCAGACGAGTGCGACGGGGGTTATGAGAACCCCCGTCGCATTCGGAATTTTCATAAGCAACGTATGTCCGTTCGCCTCTCCTTTGTGCGGTCGAGTGCTTTGGAAAGGCAGCAATCTGGTCCGCTCTTCCGAGAGGCCGGTCGTCGCTTGGCAATTGTCCGCCTGGCAATTCCCCGTGCGGTCGGTGATGTGCTCATCGCCCTTGGCATTCGCAGTCCACGTGCAACGGGATCTCGAAAATCGCGTGAATGGTCCCTTCCCGCTGCAGAGGCGCGTCCTCGGGAAAGGAAGGACAGCTGCATCCAAAGCGGGAAATCTTTCCTTGAAATCCCGTCAGGAATCCAGATTTCTCACTTCCTGCAAGTCGGCATCCTCTTTCGAGTGGTGCGCTGCGTTTCCGAGGATCCGGCCTTCGACATTCGACTCGTCGCAGTGGCGACGACCACAGACTGCCAGCAGGCTTGCAGGAAAGCTCCACCAAGCCCCCGAGCGCGGCAAAGTGGCGAACGAGCGTTTGCTTTCGGGGCGAATGTCGGCTACCTGGGCGAAGCACATCTTCCGGAAGAGGAATTCGAAAGTGTTTTCTGGGAAGTTTGCCTACATCCTCGGGAGGAAGAGGAATCCCCACTGTGAAACGGATCCGTCGCGCGGAACCTCGGAAACTGCGTGCCAGTTCGTCAAGAGGCGGGCATCTCCGCAGCCACCGTCTTTCTGCTGGAAGCTTGTCGCCGCATCCCCATCCAGGCAAGACACCGGCGCGCCTTCGTCTGCAAGCGATCTGTGCTGCTGCTGCCGTACCGGAAATTTTCCTTCGCGGACGATTCCCGGCAGGCGGACTGCTCGCAGCAACGGGAGGTGGCACGCCGTGGGGTGCACGCGTGCGTGTTCGTACACGAATGAGGGCGCGCGCAAGCGGCGTCGACCTGCTCGCGAACGCCACCAGTATTCCGCCGCCACCCACCGACGGCCGTTCGTTCGCTTTTATCTGCCGTGGGCGCTCCGTTCGCTTTTATCTGCCGTGGGCGCTCCGTTCGCTTTTTTCTGCAGGAAACACGAGATGTGCGCACGGAAGTCGAACTGCCCAACTCCCGATTTCGACTCGCCTTCACCTTTCTTCGGATGGCGCCTTGGTCTCCGCAACCCGGACTCTCGCTCTTCACAGGTTGATGCCCCACATTGTACTCTCCACTCAACGACCACTGCATGTTGGCGGGGAAGCACATGCTTCTTGCATTCTCCGGGATGTCTTTGAAGTTAGGTGTTGTCTTGAAGAGGATGCGGAAGACGGAGTTGAGCCACTTCGATGAACGAGTCGGTGATCCTATTGCTTATTTCGTTCCCCGGCTCTCACTTTCCAGGCAACCACCGATGATCGTTTCCCTTGAGGATCTGACCAACCACCTGTTTTCTCACAGCGCCACCTGGTATCGACCGCGCATCCTCATCCGTCGATGCGACGACTCACAGCACCCTGTCCGCTTTCTTTCCAACTGTCGATGGACGATTCACCCCCACACTCGATGTGTCCGCACCATCACCCATGTTGACAACGGCTTCGGAACCCTGGCGCCTTTTGCTTCCATCTTTTCCACGCTGCCTTCCTTCGCGGAGGTCGAGACCACGGCGACACGATAGCGTCGTGGAACGCGAGGTCAAACGGCGGCAAGGCCGACGCTGTTGCCGGCAGTCCCTTCCTGCAAGCTATCGAGATATCGTAGAACGTCCCACCCTGTTCTTCTTGGAAGAAACGCCTGGAATTCCTGCACCCTTGCCCCTTGCAATCGGCAGCGGCGGAGTCGCCGCGCGGTCCGCTGGCCCTGGAGAAGTTGGATCGCGTTGGCGAGTGCGACGCGAGGGAAACATGTTGCAGGAGCACCGGCGAGCACCACGAATCACCAGCGTCAGCATGGTGGCGCTGCCTGTTCTGGGGAACCGCCGCGCCTTTTACCGCTGATCACCGCTCTCAGCACGTTCGCTGTTTTCGCTTTTCTACGCGCGCCGGCCACTCGCTGACTGCCAGCGAATTCCAAGCGCACGTTCCCTTTTCTTCGGAGGAACGTCTCCAAATAGTTCCCTTTTCCCTGAGGCCACCCTCTCGGGTCTCCTCCGAGGATCGACTCCCGGAATGAGAATCCGGAAGACGGCGTGAGAGCAAAGAAGGTTCCTGCTACACCCTGCTTAGAGGTTCCTTGCGTCACGGATACGGCACGCCACTCGCAGCGGATGCGCTTGTCAATTTGGTTGCCACGCGGACAGGCATCTTTCGAATTCCCCGTTCTGCACAAGGCGCATCCATACCTCAGGCGGTATTCGTTTTGCGTGCACGATCCTGTGAGCTCCTGCACTTCCCGCGCCCTCCTTCGCCATCCGACTTCCCGTTCCTCTTGCAATTGGCAGCTGAAGCATGCGCAGCCGCAGTCTCGAGACTGGTCCACTGAAGATGGGAGGCAAAGGCCAGGCCGGACCGAGGCAAAGCGCTAAGAACACCGCTGGCACAACGAGGAAGGGGAAGATGCAGCTCAGGAGCGTCGAGTGAAAACGACAGAGAGCAGCAGGTTGCCTCTCGCGAATTCCCAGGAGTGGAGCGCTGCCTTGGCGAGACGATACGTCGACAGGCTGCCGTACCAGTCGGTCCACCTGGACGCACCGCCTCCTCCGTGCAGAGAACGGGCACAGCTCCGGAGTCCGGCTCCGAATGCGGGAAGGACGCGTTGGAGCGGAAGCAGAAAAAGCAACCGCCATGTGCTTGGTCAACCTCAGAGATTCGCGAGGGACGCTGACCGCTTTCCGCAGGGAAGCGCACGACACAACAGGGTGGTCCCGCGCACTTCCTTGGCTTTACGTGGTTTCCTGGATGACGCATAAGCTGCCTGCTGGACTCCACGTACCCGGAGAGTATCTGTTTGCGAGGAAAAGGATTTTTCCCCGAGGATGCCGTCGGTACGGGCGCCAAGGTGGTCGGAACTGATGGGATGCAGTTCCTGGCGTTAACTGGAAGCGAATTCCGTTCGTTCTCCTAGAGCGATCAGCTCCAGATGCTGCACACCACTCGTTCCCGCTTTTCTTATTCCTTTTCTACATGCGGACGGAAATGCCTTCCGATGGACGGATGCGGGAGAAGGACCAATCGCTACGCCGGAAGTGCGCGAAGTGCTCTTTGAGTCGGACGTGTGGACTGATTTCTTGGGAAAAGAGTGAGGCGGACGATGCTAGAGGCTTGGCGTCCATAAATCAGTGGACACTGTGCTCACGAATTCCTTTCTCCCGGCATTGCCGCGGCCTGGATGCTGGAGGGTCCCCGCAATCCATCATCCCAACGAGTACCGGAGACGTGTGCTTTTTCCGAGTCCTGGATGGCAGTGCCAGAAATCGGTCACGAAAGACCGGAAAGGAGATTCGGCGTGGTGTTGTGCCCCGCCCGAACAAGCTGAATGGAGGCGAGGCAAGGCGCACGTCTGCAGATGCAAAGGACGCCGCTGCGAGGACGCAGTCACGTGCGTCCCTCGTAGGCCGCCTCGGTGCGACGCGCACGGCGACCTAGGAGGGAGGGCGCGGCGCCAGGGGCGAGGACGTCGCCTTCCGTTTCACCTCCTCCGTGACGCGCTGCAGGGAGCGGTTGCTTTCACGGTGCGCATCCGAATTCCGCGCCAAAGTGCTGGACCGGTCGGACTGCGAGTCCGTCTTGATCAGGACGAGTACCGTTCAGGGCGATGATTCCGAGGATGCGAGAGGGAACCGTGCGCTCTGCGCGTTTCCACGTAAGCGAGTAGCCGCTGCCAGGAAGCAGCCCCTTACACCGGTCTCTCCTCCCCATCATTCCGCTCTGTGGTTTCGTCCCGCTTGCAGCCGGTCCGCCTCTCCTTCGGAGAACGAACGACCTTTCAGGAGAAACTGCCATCCCGACTAGCGATTTCGTTTGCTCCTCGGAGTGACTCGACACTCGGGAGCGAATGAAATTCCTCATCCCTGCTGCAAGAGGTAGCGAAAGTTCGCCTTCCGTCAGGTGGTTGGGCCTTCCCACATCCCTCGTGGCCGCGAGACCGTTCCATCGACGACTGGTTGGCTGCGGCAGCACCTCGGAACTTTTGCACTCCAACGGACCGGCACTGCCGCTTGGTCGCTCGACCTCGTGGCTCTTCGGAGAGTAGTGAGCATCTTCTTGTCTGGCCTTTCCTGCCGCGATTGCCGTGCGCTCAGCGTCCCCGTTGAAAACATCGATGCAGTTCGACGCAGTAGCTCATCGAATGGAAAGTACGGTGACACTCGTCCTTGACACGGCAGCACCGTTTCGCAAGATGGATCTTTCGTTTCGTGCGCGCGCACGGGTCTCGTCTGTCGTGTTCCCTTTGCTCCCCATTGCAATGGGAGAGGATGCTCAATTTCCGATGGGCGCGCACAAGCCTTACGCAGACTGCGGCCAGCCCTCCTCGGAGGGTGTGCATTCTGGTGCCACGAACGTGTTCCTTTTCTCTCGCTTATGGTAAGAAGCCCTCCGGCACGCTTCTTGGATTCGCTAGGAAGTCCGCTCACGCTTCGAGCGCGCAAACTCCAGCTTGCGGGTCGACTTCACCTCGGAGGATGCTCCGCTGAACGAGCGACAGAGGAGAACTCGTCCGAGAACGCGCAAGCGGTTTCCTGCGGCGGTCCGACGATGGCAACCCTGCAAGTGGTGGCGCTTTCCGTGCCGCCTGCTCTGGCCCTCGGAAGGAATAGAACGCGCGCACGCCTTGGGCCGTTCTCGAACGACGCACGCTGCGCGGTGGCGCCTACTTCAGCCTCGCCATCCTGCGGAATTCTCTGAATCGCCGGGGCGAACGGCGTTGCAATGGAGACTGCAATCTTCGGATGCTTTCGTCGTTTCCGTTCGCAACCACCGGAGTGCGGATGAAAGGTGCACTGACCAGCGATGGGCTGGATTCTGTTTCGAATTTCTTGCTTGCAGACGCAGCACGTACGCGGAGGAGGATGCTTTCGTCTCGATGGAAACGCAGGCGTCCGATCACAGTCCAGCCTTTCGCAGTGAAGCTGCGGCGCGAGTCATTCTTTTCGGCAGCTGGCTCGGGATTGAGCGAAGACAGTCAGAGATCGCTCAGGTCTTCGTAGGCGACCGCGTTCGATGTTGCACCTTCTTCCCCGCTCTGGTCTCACGTCACCCTCGCTTGTCTCCTTGGGGACTTCTTGATTCGCGTCCAAGTAACCAGGATCTTTTGAGGGTCGCAGTAACTTGCTGGCCGCGTCACGAACTCCATGCAAAGTCCACTGGCGAGTCTTCAGGGTGGTTGCCTCACGCGTGCTTCCAGTCCACCGTCCACTAATGGAACGCAACCTCAGGTCCTCTCCTTTGTTGTTTTCGCTGCCTTACGGCTGCCTTTTCGACCCCACGGGAGACTCCCTCCTGCCTCTTGGAAGCCCCCTCCGAGACCGTTTCGCTTTCTTGGAGCCAGCAGCAACACACCCTGCGGGGACGACGCCGGATCACGCAGAATGGCAGCAGTCTCTCGACGAAAGGCAGGTTTCGCTACAAATGCGCGAGCTGGCGCGACAATCGCAGGCTGAGGCTCTCCGTTCGTCTCTGGCGTTGGGAGCAGCTCCCGAAAGCGGCGCGCCTGGCGACCGGGCTCTCGGTCCGGCATCTTCGAAGAAGACTTCGTGACAGTGCCCAAACACGCCCGCGGAGGTGTTTCTGGCGCAAGCGATTCCGACTCTGGGAAGGCATATCCAGGGCGTGGAGAAAGCAGAAGACTCGCTGAAAATTCGCGAAACACCGGATTGCTGAAGGAGATTTTTGGTGAGATTTCGAGGCGTTGCGGAGAAGGTGTCGTGTTGCCGAGCTTCTCACGGGCAGCGCGAGAGGTGCGCATTCCACGGGGCCACCTCGTGTCGGGTGGGATTGGAGGAATCGGGAAAGCGAGGTGAGGTTTGGCAAACGGGAGCGAGAACGACCGTCGGCGCGACCGTAGAGTTCTTTTCCGTTGATGCGGAATTCCAACCGTCCTGCGGATGCTCCTCGTCGAAAATGGATTTCCGACTTCTCGGCTAAAAAGTCGTTTTCGAAGAAATCACCGGTTCTTTCTTTTAGCAGCACGCGTTTCCTCCCCCGTGTGCTGTGTGGCGCTTTTTCTTTTGGCTTTTGTTTTTTGTTCTCCTCCCCTCCCCCCGCCCTGAAGAGTCCCTCTCTTTTCCGCCTTCAAGCAAACGATGAGTTTTCCGAAGATCGTTTTCGACAAAGGAAAGAAGGCGCTGTTCCTGGATGCGTAGTCTGGAAGCGTCGCGAATGGGATCCCTTGGCTCCGGTCGTCCCTGCCTACAAACGAAATCAAATGGGGGTTTCCATGTCATGAGACGCGCTCGTTGTTGACTCGACCATGGAGTGTGCAGTCATTGCATTTGCACTTGAAATGCCATCCCAGTTCGGGCGCGCGGCAGCCGTGGCGTGTTTGCTGTTGCTTCGTTCTCCCCTTCTTCCGCCCTTCTCCGCCCCAGCGAAGTGCAGGAACGCGCCGTGCCTGCTTGCGTCCGTTCCTTCGAGGGCTGCTCTCCGTTTGGGAAACCGCAAAGTCCGAGCTGCCGCGGTTCATGCCACGCACCGGCTGCACCGTCCGGGGCGGTGAGGTGAGATGCCTTTCCCACTGGCGGTTGGGGAGGGCTGCGGAACAGGGACGCTAGGAAAACGCGTTTCGAGGCCCTCGCACCGAAGAGAGCATCCTGAAAAGCGTTCGAGATGTGCGAGAAGGCAGGCTGCTGCCGATTGGCAGCTGCGCGTCTTCTGATGAGCGGCGAGCGCTGTCGCTGCCACAGAGAAGAGCGTTCTCTCTGCCCGCGACCTCCCACTGGGCCCGGCTTCCGGGATGCGTCTCTGAGCCCGCCCGGCGCGACCACGCCGGTGCACGGGCGTGAGACGTGCTCCTCCGCCGGTTGCCATCCGCGGTGCGTGCGCTTGAAGCGGATGCTGGGCGCCGCGCACGCTCGTTGTCAACGAGCAGCGCGCACAACTGCGAGCGAGGCGCACGCCGACCGTCGCCGCGTCGCGGCCGTTTTTCTTCGAGCTCTTTCCCGAAGAGGGAAAAGCAGGCTTTCTCTGGTCGCCCGGATGCCGCTTGCTGGGGACGGGCGTGTGCCTCCGGGCGTATTTGCGGACCTCACGGAGGTTTTCTACGGCCACATTCCGCGCGCGAACGCAACAGAAAGCTGAAGACGGCGTCGGGATTTTTCCGGACGGGAAACTGCGGACGAGCCCATCCATTGCCTGGTTTCCTTGGCAACGAATTGGCAGCGGTGAGAGCAGCTACTCTTCCTCCGTGCCGCGGAAGGCGGAAGCGAAAATCGATCTCTGCTTCTACCGAACGCCGCCCACGTCTTCAGGAAACTCCCCAGCCCGGCCTAGCAGCGGACCATTTCAGTCCGCCACGTCGTAGCCCATCTGTCAATCAACTATTCATGGTCACCATGGCGATGCGGCCGATATCTTCGGCTGCGTATCATTAAAAGGTAGTTAGGCGGCTTGTCGATGTACTCGTTCGCTACGGATTTCGTCTTGTGCTGCTCCACGTTTCTTGCGGGCCCGAGAACCTGTCATTAAGAGATGAGGACGGCATTCCGGAGGTCCCCAAAGCCCCCGTCGCGCGTTAATCTTTAATGTTGTCATCTCCCACAATGATCCTGCGATAGCACAGCGACCGCAGCGCTCGATCTCGGGTTAGCAACTTCAACCCGTGGGCGTTTCTTCCCGGCCAGTGAGGTTCCTGTCGCGTTTGCGATGGCTCCTGCGGTGCCACCACTTCCACGCAGGAGATGGGGAACCCACCCATCCATTTCCCAGCCCCGCACGACGTCGGGAAGGATCTCACTGGGCGCGGCAGCGGGGAATCCAAAAGGAATCGCCACGTGCCGCTTGCTCGGGTCCGCTTTCACTTTCACGCTCTGCCCGTCGAACTTTGTGCCGGGGGCTTCGAAGTTTCATCCAGTAGGCCGTCATCCACGGAGCAACTCGGGAGGATGGGCGGCCACCGCTGCAGGGTTGCATAGCAAGCGGTCCGAGTTTGCTTCCTGCTTCGACCGAGACTTCCTCGCACGTTCTCGGTGCTCCTTCCTTTCTCGCAGGCGATCCTTCGTACACGTGCGGGAGCTCCAGGGGGGCCGCCGACAGCCAGTTCGACGGAGCCACTTCTCGGGCAGAAGAAGCCCGTGGACCTCGGCTGCTGAGGTCCTCCGCCTTTTTATCGAGCGGCTCAACCGAGTTCGGTGCGTATTGTTGCGCCCATGTCGTCGCTTTCATGAGAAACTCTGCGAAGGCATTCGCGACTATCACCCTGCTCGCATCTTCGTCGGTTGCCACGCACCAGCTCCACTCCGATGACGCTTCCGTGGCACTTTGGTACCGCCCCGCTGTCTTCCCGGAGTCGCATAGCGGTCAACTGCTGCCTTGCCTTCGACTTCGACGTCGCCTGAGGCGCGTCCCGCGACGGCTGGTTCCCCTGCCTGCAGCCTTTGGAGCCATCCCGTTGCCGGTACTCCCTTCAGCAATACGCGCGTGTTTCCCCGAAACTTCCGCTCGCGCGGTAGGACGGATCGCACTCCGTCCCGTTGCGAACTTGCCGCCCGATCTCGACGGGCCTCGCACCGGGACTGAGGCGCGCTTCTCGCCAGGAAACGGAGGCTGCGCATCGCGCCGTCTCGGATTCTGCTCGCCGGGAACGTTCCCCGGTACCAGCAACGCAGGCGGTCGCTCGCTGCGGGCAGCGACACCGCTCCCGTTCGTGGAAGCAGGAGCGATTCGTCCCTTCGAGCGCTCGCTGCAAAGGGGTCATCCGTCGTCACCCTCGTCTCGGCCATCGTCCGTGCCGGGTGCGGAAGCCTCATCCGATTGGGTGAGGCCTCCTAGTCTCTGCAGCAACCAGCGTTGCTCCGCAAACCCGGATGAAGCAAGCTCTCCGTCGTGCGAACGCGTCGTCGCAATGGCGGGGGAGCCGAACGGCAGGAGAGCACCCGCGCGCGCGATTCTTTGCGTGGCGGTGGGAGAAATCCGGCATGTTCCTTCCCTCGCTGACCCTGCAGAGGAAGAACAGCCGGTACGGAGGACCCACGGCGGCGCATCGGGCAAATGCATCCCACGGACTTCCGGGGGTGCGGCGCACTTGCTCCTTTCGGACGGGAGCTGAGTGCGTTCGGCTGCGCGCGCAGGGTCGTTCCGGGTCGCTCGGTGACCCTCGGACGCATTTCGGGCGCTGACGTCGTTCCGGCGCCGGCTCGATGCACCGACCGCTTCTCCAACCACCGGGGCTTCGCGCGCTGGAACTCCCACGAAGCATATTCCTTGTCCCGTCTGTCCCGGAGGAATGGCGATGCGCGTTACCGTCCCGTCGGCTCCAGGCGCGGGACCGGCATGCAGCCAGGGAATCGGTCGTTCTTCTCCGGAGTCGCGCCTCTCGTCCGCATCCCGGCTGTCGTTCACGCGCCCTTCCCCGTCCGCGGCAGGCACCCATCCCGAACCCGTCTCCTTGAGCTTTGGCATTCGGTAAGCGATGGGAGAGCGAGTCCGCTTCTCCTGAGCGGAGAACCTCGCGCACACAGTGACTGACTGCCCTCTGATCTCCCCCGTTCCGCGCCTCCCCCAAAGGCGGCCCATTACCGCGCGGAATAAACATGACATTCTAATGGCGTGCATCCTACCGTCCCGGCTGCTCGCATCCGGGATCGGGAATATGCAAAACGCAGCTCTCGCGTTTTCTTCCCGTCCATGAATTATTTCCCGCTTACCGGCTCTTCCCACGTATGGCTCCCCAGGAAAATACCCGGAACCGCATGCCAAGCGGTCTGCTCGGGGAGGCATGTGGGCGCGGCGAACTGCCGGCCGAACGCTTGCCAAGGAAGCAGAGAGGCGCACCCCAGCCGCGCCACCCTCATGTCGCCGGCGCTTCTTCCGTGCGTTGGTCACCGGCACTTATTGCGGATACCCTCCGCGCGAGCAGCGACCCTGACCTCCCTTCCAAGGGAAGCGTCTCTTTCATCGGGATGTCCTTGAAGCCACCAAGCAGTCGCTGCCTGGCGGCAGCAGCAGCAGCAGCAGCCAGGGGCGAGCGCGCCGCATGCGTTTCCGCTCGGAGCTCGCCTGACTATCGCCAGTCCTGGCGCTTGGGTCATTGGCGCGCGCAGCGGTGCGGTCCGAAGCCGCCTCGAACGCTCTCGACGTCCGCTTCGCCCAGCGAAGACCTGGCCTTGCTCGCCTCGCGGAGTGCGCCCTCGGCCGAACACCCTTTCGTTCCGTGGCAGCCGGTGGCCACCGCCACGCGGCTGCTCGTTTCGCCCTGCGGGAGTTTCCGGCGGCAGCGACCCGTTGGACGATGCGGCCCTCCGCGGAAATCCCGGGCACCTCGCGAGTGCGAGCTCAGCGTCTCTCCTCCAGTCGCCCTGGTCGCTGCCCCCCCCTTCGCCGCCTCGATGTGGCTCGCTCCGGGGGCCAGCGCTCCCGACTTTTCCGCCAGGCCGGTAAAGAGCGTTTGGGATGACCCTCGCATGGCGACAGGAGCGCCTTTCCGACTTTCGAGACGCGGTCTTCTCCCAGCTGCATCTCCTGATAAGAGGAACTGCACCGCTGCGCTCGCGTCCGAGCGTTCCCCGCGGAGCGTCCTTTTCCCAAGCGCATTCCCAGGCGCGCAAGGAGCGCCGTTCCAACGCAGGTTCCGCAATCCCGGTTTCTCGAAACGAAGGAGGAGAACTCCGCTCTGGGCGCTTCGTTCCCACGTCCACTCTTCCCGCCGAACCCGGTTCTTTTTCCAAATCAAAAATTCAAACGATCCCTTTCTTCCGGCTTCGACCGGAAACGGCCTGACGAGTCTCCCACCGCGGTGTTTATTGGCATTCCCTGCGGATCGCCCGCTCCCCGAAAGAGCTGCCCCTCTCCAAGCCACCTCTCGGAAGGCCCCGCACGTATCGCCGCCAGGCTGCAGCGCGCAGCAAACCTGCAGCCGCGCGCGCCGGTCCGCGTCCAGAGACGCATCGGCGGATGCTTCGGACCAGACGTCCCGCGACACTCAAGAGGATCGCTCTCCGCGAGCGTAGCTCACGGCGAGCGGCTGGGCGAGTAGCGGGAAGGGCGTCGCAGGCATCCCCACGGCGGGGACAGCTTCATGCCTGCGTTCGAGATGAGGCTTTTTCGTTCCTCTCGAAGACTGCGAACGCACGTATTTGGGGGCCACCGGTCCGACCTGCTCGACCGCGCTTTCTCACCGCCTCGGAGGGTGGGGAAAGTTCACCGCACGGTGGAAGGATCGCCACGAAGCTTTTTCACCGGTTGCTGCTGACTGCGGCGGGCACGCACCGCCAACACCAGCAGCAGAGCCAGGCAATCCGCAACGCAGGGGCAGCGGGGAAGAACCCACCAACTGGAAGCGCGGGAGGGAGACTGGAGGAAGAGGGTTGAGTGGTCTCTCCCTCCGGAAATCCGCCGAGACGGCAAGGAGAAAGGGAACGCTTCTCTTCTTCCGGCGGGGAGCGGCAACCTGCAGCTCGTTCAGGCAGCTGACTTTTCGACTTCCGTGCTGCCGCTAGGGATTCGTGCCGCCCGGGAAGAATAGCGGAGTGCGATGACCTCGGCGCGGACCTCCAAGACGCGACTCGCGTCACGTGGCTCCGTTTCGGGATTTTCCCAAGGAGAAAGGTGTAAGAGAGGGAACCTCTTCCCCGATTCCGCTTCTTCCAGCTTGCGATGATGCGGAGAGAGCGCCGACGCGCTGGTATGCTCGTGGCAGCGTCGCCGTGCCGGGAAAGAAAACTTCCCGACGGGAAGTTCGCGTGGCTTCCATCGTGGAGACCTTCTGTCCGCACTCCGGTCGGAAGGCCTCGTTTTTCAGAAGTTGGGTCGGAAAAATCGACCCTTTGATTGGGTTGGAGGAAGGCGAGGCGTTGCGAGGCACCTGCGGGGACAAAGACGTTCCAAGAACGGAACCTCGCCCGCTCTGCGAGTTCCGTTCCGACACGCGTGGACACTCCGAACGCGTTTCCACGCTGCACGCACCTGCTGGAACGCCGAGAGACCCGCTCACTCGCGTGACCAACCTGCCGAGCACCCTCCTTCTTGGTCGTAGATCCCGTGACTCTTTTTCGTCCCCCTGCTCGCATCCTCTGGTGCCAAGGAGGCCCGCGCGCTCGTGGCGCCGTATTGTGCCAAGGAGGACGCGGAAGACGAAAAGTGGGAACTTACCGATGGCCAGGCTGCAGGCGATGATGCTCGCCACGGTCCTTGCGAGCAGGTAGGTCATGATGGATTGGCTACTCGGACAGAGCACCACCGGAGTCCACCATCACGGGGAGGAGGTCACGTTGGGTTGCGCTGACAGGCGGGCAGGTTGGCCGCTCGCGCTCACCAGACGAGGGCCGATTCCCGCCTTCAGAGTGCGAGTCGAATTCCCCGCGACGGGAAGGAAATTGCTACCCCGCACGAGCTGAGGAAGCGAGGCGTCCCGTTTGCAGGCAGTCCTCTACTGAGGCTCTCCGTACTCTCCCGAAGCGGGTCAGCAGGAACTCAGGATGGCGCATCCAGCAGTCGCTCCGCTGGAGGAGCGCGCAGGCACGCGGCGTGCCCGCGAAAGACGCGTTACCCAGGGTTTTTCTTCTCCGCGAATGCAACCGGCTGTCCCCGTTCGCCGTGCGCACCCGCTTCTCCCCATTTACGCCAGGTGCGTTTGCTAGGGCCTCCGAGCAGTCTGCTCGCCTTTGCAGGCCGCTCCGTTCTAAAGGCCTTTTTTTTCTTCCCGGGGTGCGGACCTCCCCGCTTGGGTTTTTCACCCCACGATGAGACCAGGAAGCGGTTGCGCCCGGTCTCACAAACCTGTCCGCGGAACGTCCTCCTCCAGCCTCCCCGGGGACTCCAAGGTGTGTTTTCGATCGCAGCATCCGTCTTTCGTGCAAGCGGCCATCGACTTCGCGTTCGGACGTGTTGGCAGCTGCTCCGAGCGACGCTGGTGGTTGCCGTCAAAGGCACTTCCGAGCAGACGTTTCCGCGACAACGTGAAAGCGGCTCGTCGCAGCGGCGTACCTCGCAAGCGGTACACCGCTAGATCAGTAGATCACGCCCTGCACGAGACGACCCATCGTCTCTTCTTGCCTTTGCAGCCTCCGGTTCCGCAGGCCGAGTCCTGTGGCCGCGGGGTCAGCATGACGAATGTGGCGGCGTCTCCCGGCGTGAACACCGCAGCGACTGTATTGCGCCCCTTACGGAAGACGAATCCGGCACGGAGCGAAGCAGAGAGACTTGCGGTCGTCTCGATGGTGACCTGGAAAATCCTGTAAGGAGATCCGGACAAGGGACGCGCGCGGCAGGAGAACTTTTCCTCTGCTGGACGCGGCGTTCTCTGCTTCCCTTCATGTGACCTGCGGCAGTTAAGGTGAGAGGGCGATGCCGGGGAAGGCAACTGGGCTGGTCGCTCGTCGCGACTCGCCGTTGCACCTTCTTTCGTGGTTGCCCGCGCGTGCTGGCCGTTTCCTCGGGGAGGCCTGCGGTGTGTTTCGCCTTCCCGATCCGGCTGCTCTTCCCACAGGTCCACCGGCAAGGAATGTTCGCTTCGGGGGAGCAGGTTGGAACGGTAGGTTTGCCCGCATGTCACCCCCAAGCGCAGCCTCTGCGGAACACGCGGCCTGCGAGGCTGGTCTCTCCTCCCAGCTTCTCGTCTCTCTCCTCGAGGACGTGAATCGGGAAAGCAGCTCGCTCGGGAGGGGGAGCAAACGGGAGGGCCCGATTACGGGAGCCGCTCCACGAGAAGACAAAACGCACCTCTCGGGCACAAATTCATCCTCCCTTCCGTGGGATTTTTTCTGCGTTCCCGAGGAATTCCTGCTCCTGGCGCGGCGCATTCCTCCGAGCTCTTTCCGAGCGCAGAAGATTCAGCGCTTTCTTTTTCCGCAGCTTCCGTTGCACGGGCAATTTGCTAATTCTCTTCGAGATGATTAGAATGCGCGAAATCGGGCGGCAGAAGAGCAGCATATATTTTCAAAGAGGTTCCTAATTCCCCGAATTGCGAGCGCACCCAGAAAGGAACAGCTCCCCGAAAGGACTTTTTCCCGGAAAGACTTGATTGGACCGAAATTAGAGAGAGGCGCGCTGCTGCCACTGGCGAAAGCAGGAACCGACGGACGCGCGGGCGCCGGCCGGGATACCCAGACACCGCGCGAGCGGAAAAATCGCAAATGGAAACCAAAGCAACGGGAAACCCCGTGGAGTTCACTTCACTCCTCAGCGTCGAGAGGAAGCATCTCCCGTCCGTCGATCAGGTCGCATCCGGTTGATGGGACCATCGGCAGGTGCAGCAGTCGGAACCGAGCGGAGACGCGGCGGAGACACGCATTCCCGGAGACGCGTCCGCTCGCAGCTCGAAGCAACGCACGGCAGCCAGGAGTGGTCCATCCGGAGGAAGCTTCGTTTCGCGTCGGAGGACGCCACTTGGCTCCACGTGAAACCCGTCCGTTGAAGCGGAGAGCTCGAGGATCGCGGCGACTGGAAGCTGTCGCTTCCATCCCGAGTGCATCCTTCGAAGGCCAACCGGGCACTCTTTGTCGCCATCCTCCTCGCGGAAAGCTGCGTGCGGATCTGATGAACGACCGCGAGCGTGCTGACGCCCGGAGGCGAACCCGGGCAGCTCTTGGCTTGCCGTCCCAAATGGAAACATGGCCCCGTGCGGCATCACCAGAGCCGCGAATCAGCCCGGAAGGAGGACTTCCCGAACGGTGCACGCCCTCCTCAAATTTTCCCTCCCTTCCGAACGCAATTTCCCCATTCCTTTCGCTTACGAGGAGCTCCACGAAGCAGGAAGCTGCTTGCAAGCGCTCTCGCACGGAGCACGCTGCAATGTCCGGGGGAGAAAATCCTCTTGCATGCAGACTCCGATCACAAGTTTGTTCCACGCAAAAGAATTCCTTGCCTAGCATCGTGGGTCTGCAGCGCCATTCCCCAGGGATTTCCGTTCTGTCCGCACCGCCAGCGTCCCATCCACCTGAGCAGCAGCGACTCTCGCGAAATGGGGCGTGGAAGCGACTTTCAGCGTGCTCTCTCCTCCGTCTGCCCTCGGGAAATGTCGGAAGAGGCGACGTCTTTTCCATCCACGAACGAACGGCCGGTCCACGTTACTTCAGCTCGTCACATCGTCACAGCCACCAGGAAAATCGCGGCGCAGGGAGCTCCGTTGCGGAAACCCGGATCCACGCCGTCTCCATCGCCTCTGTGCGCCACGCTCTCATCCCCTGCGCTGATGAAGAGCTCGTTGACACTTCAGCCAGGGACGCAAGTAGAAGGGACCGTGCGCATTCTAACGCAAATGGAAACCGATGGGGCGCAATCGAAAATTCTCCGTGAGAGCGGATGTGCGTCCCCGGACCATTCAACTTTCGCTCCAAGGGATCCTTCGCCTTGCCTCTTGGTCCCTCGACCCGAGAGTGCATGCAGACGTGGGCATGTTCGCCGCTTCCTCGGCGAAAGGGGAGCAGCTAAATAACGTTAGTCCTCCGACCACTTCAGCGGCCGTCCGGGACTCGCTCTTTTCCCATGTATGCGGAAGGGAACGAGCGAAAAGGGGATTTGGCGACGCGACCGCCTGCGGGGAACGAAAGTCCGCAACGCGGTGCCCGGGCATGAATGGACACCTGAGGGAACGTCTCGCGCACGTGGCCTGCGTAGCGCACGCTGCATAAGCGCGACGGCGATGGGGTGTGAATTTCCCGACTGCCGACCAACATGACCTATCGAAAGTGAGAGCAGGCGGAATCTTCGCCAGCTGAGCCATACGAGGCAACATGTCTTCCATGCGCAGAGAAGAAACGCTCGATCTGGGAGGAAGTTTAATGGGATTTCCAGGAAATCAAATCGGGATGAGAGGGAGCAAGGGCTTGTAAAAGTCGCGCCTCGCTCCGCAGGGGAGGTCATCGGCTCGGTCCACGAACTCGGGGAAGACGGATGTTGGTTGCTTTGGCAGTTCGAACGCGGGTCTTTTCGGGGTCCTTTCGGACTTTGCAGCACGTCAGCGCCGAGCTCAATAGCAGCGTAGGACGACGGGACGTAGTGGTGGTTCCATGGAAACCTTCTCACCGGACGTCGATCTCCAAGTGATTGGATCGCAACGCGCATCGATGCCACAACGGCAAACATTCGCCCTCCTTGTCGAACGCAGGGTTTGCTGCGTACGGAGGAGGTGCAGGCTGTACGAGGCACATCACTTCTGCTCTCAACATCTGACGGAACAACAGCAGCTGTTGCGTCGTATGTCACGCGTTCCGATTCGATTGTGCGTGGCCTTCGCTTCGACTTTAGGGCCGTTGTTTCCGTGGCCACCATCGATTTTCTGTCCTGTTTTTGCTTCTCCCTCGGGATTACGGATCGCTTGGATGTTTGGCTCCGGAGAGCACCGCGTTCATCTCTTCGTGGCAGCTGGGATTCGAGGCGGATTCCGGACAGTCGTCTGCCGCTCCAGCCTCGATGAGCGAATTCTGCCAGGTCGCTTCCAATTCCTCCGGAAATTCCTAAATTTCGCTCCCAAATTTCGGGAAAGCAATTCCCCCAAAACGAAACCTTCGGATTTCATGCCCCGAGGCTTCATCCAGGATTTTGAAGCCTCGTGCGCACCAATGCCCCGACGAACTGCTTCTCTGCCCCTCGTCGCTAACCGAAGAACTAGTGGGCCTCGGCTCAGGAGCCACGCCTTTTCCGTGTGTGCGATCCGTTTCCTCGGAAAACGGAATCGCCCTGGTGCGGAACTGGGAAGCAGGTCGCGTTTCTGCCGTCGCGCACCTGCTGCCCGTCTCTTGGCTGACCATGGAGCCACGCGTTCGAAGGGCGTTCCGGCTCTTGCAGCTTCGGATGTTCTTCTCCTTCGAATCTACTCGTCTGTCCAGCGTTCGGAAACTGCTGGCAATCGGGCGTGCCGTCTCACGGCAGGTGCGTTGCGCAGGCAAAGGATGAAATCCGAAATCGCCGCTCCTTCATCTCTCTCAGGTCCGCTCCCCCATCCCCGATGCGGATTCGCCCTCCGCTTGGCTTCGAAATCCGCGCGTTCGTCTCCGAATGCCCCGCCGGACTGCGATTTCGCCTTGCTTTGATTTTCGGTCACGCCGAAGAAAAAGTTGGTGCTTCAGCAGGCATCGAAATCGAACCTAACGTGTGGAGTACAACTGCAGGGAGCTCTGGAGAAGTGGGCACATTTCCCGGGATTCTTTCGGGCTGCGGTTGATGGTGGCCATTGCCCGGCGAGGCGCACAGAGGCGGTGGCAGAGTGAAGCGCACACTTCACTCTCCGTGGAAAAGTGCGGAAAGCAGCGACACCGTTGCTGCACTTTTTTTTCGCAGCTTCCACTTAGAAACGGGCTGCAAGTCTTGAGGCAAGTTTTGCCGCCGCTCGTCCTTCCCTATGGGCCATGCTTAGGTCACGGTCGCACCATGCTTCCGGTGCTCTCCTTCGAAGCATCTCCGCAACGGATGTCGCTTCCACCCTTGCCTACCCATGAGTTCGTACAACGTGCTCTTTCTGGATGCGTACCCCGATTCGATGGGCGCAGTGTGTGTCTCCCTTCTTCGCGTCTTCGCCTTTAGCAATTTGCGACTACTTCGAGTCGTTGATGAGCTTCCATTTGGCCAAAGAACAAATGGCGTGCATGGGAGAAATGTTTCGGAACAGGCGGCATCTCCCGATGGACACCTGTGTTCTTGAAAACCCATTTTCCCTACATGCCGTGAGAAATATCACGTTTTCCTTCAAGCATCAGGGAAGAAAGGACTGCGCTCCTGCTACCCAGCACATAGAAGATGGGGAATGCTTCGTCTCCACGAATCTGCCGGCCGCCTTGGAATCTCGGAGCAACAGGTAGCTGCTAAGCGTGACTCATCCAGGAATGATGCAAATCGGAAACGTCAGCGCAACGGACTCATCTTTGAACGCATCGGCCGTCTTTTGCGAGCTGGAAACCGCGCTTTCCGCGAGATGGCTGCTCCTTCGTTCCTTTCTGCGGCAGCCAGCAGCAGCTAGACTCGGGAAAATCCCTCCCCCATCGCGCTTCGCATCACGAATGACAGTTGGGATTTGCGGCACAAAGGTCGGCAGCTGCTTTCTTCTCATCCGTCTTGGAATGCCGCAAAAACTGCGTGCATACTTTCGAGCACGCCTTGGCCACGTGCGAAAGCGTCTCGGCAGCACGACCAAACTCGCGTCTCTGCGAGATCAAGGCAAACTCCCTCAGAGTGACGCAAAACCGATTTGTGCATAGTCCATTTTCGCGAGATCGACTGATGATTCAAGGAACCAAAAAAAAGGCACCGATGTTCTGAAAGAAAGGGCGCAACCCTTTCTTATGCAGCCGGGCGACTCGTTCAGACAGGAACGTGGATTCTGGAAAGCAGATCAGCAGGTGTGCGACAAGCAATGGTGATGACCGACGAAGAAAAGTTTGCACGCTCCGTCGACAACGGCGAGAAATTGCTGCAACGCCTGCTCGAGTACTTCGCACGGATGGGGATGCGGAAGAGATGATTCCTGACTTGGCGCATCAAAAGGCAGTCCCGGATCGAGTTGATGTGAAATCCGTGAAGAAGGCCGCATGCAATGGATGGAACTTCCGAGCTGCAGTTCACCGACGCGATCCAGGAGCATGCTGGGGCCAAAGTAAGCAAACCATCTTGCTGCATCCGCACCCCAAAAAGCAAAATGGCAAATCTTTCGGGCATCTCACTGTCAACTCTACGATCCCTCCGACCGGGTGCATTCGCAAGAGTCGCGTAGCCTGCAAAGGATGCAAAAGTGGCCAAACGGCTCTCAATAAATGGTTGTAGAGCTACGAGAAGCTCCTCCAGAGGAGGTACAGTGCCCCCCAGCGTGCTGGAACAGTGCAGCTGTCTCTCCCTAAATTGGCAGGAGCCGGCGATCCTTCTGTTGCATTGGGGCCTCTCGTGCAACGCTCGCCGACACCACTGGACACGAGGGAGTGCGAGCCACCACTGCAGCAGGTTCGGCGAAACAGAGTCCCTCCCGCACTTACTCGTGGATTGCGTTGCCCTCTTCCCTTTGCGGGAACGCTATGCTGCGTCCCTGCGGAGCCCCGAGGGCAACTCCAGAGACTTTCCTAAGCGCCTCTTCCTGAGCGAATCCATCTCGCGGGCCGCACTTCCCTGAGCACGCGGGATCGTGGTTTGTGCATGCAACAACGCCAGGGCAGGCCACGCCATTTATTTCACGGATCTCTTCCTGGCAACGCATACAAGATGGCCCCATCTGGCAACCGCAACCCAGGAACTTGGTGGCATGCGGCAAACATGCAGATGACGCCGTCCAGCATCCGTTGCTCCGAACCCTCGCAATTCTTTTTTGCATATTTTTTTTTGTTTTCTTTTGCCTTTTCGTGGTTTCCCCTTCCTCTCTTCGACCGGGGCAATCCGCGCCGACCCGCGTGCCGGTTCTCGACCGGTTCCCTTTTGCATACATGTAACACGTGGAACGTGACAGGACCAAGCGTCCTGCCGCTGACTTGTATGTTTATTTTTGTGGAAACGAACGCTCCGCCGCAACCGGGTGTCAACCAAAGGATTCCTGATTCTCCCGTCGCGCTTCCTGCACGCCGAATGCACGCACAAACAAAGTCTTGGAGTCTTCGTCTTCAACGAAAGGTAAGAACGTTCGCATCCAGCAGCTTCGTTGGACCGGAACGTTCGTAAACGCGTCCCTCACCAGCACGAGCTGGCCAAGCGTTAGCCTCGGGTTGCACAGCCGCAATCGCCACTGGTGCCGTTTCCTAGTGGGATTCGTGTCTGCTGACTCCTCACTGATCGCCTAAAGGCCACTGACTAACCGATCTTCGCGAATGCCATGTGACCTTCGTGGTTTCGTCGAGGATGCTTGCCAGTTCTTTCGGGAGATTGAAGCGGAGCGCCCACCGTGGAAACTTTCGCATTTCTCTGGGACAGGGAGAGAGCAATGCGACTCCAGAATTGTTTCTGGCATAGGGAAGCAGAAGGCGTGCAGCCGGCTCGGTAGACCGTCGCAACGCTGCAGATCAGCGAAAGCCCTTGTTGCATGCAACCTTCTTTCCTGGAGTTTGGAAAATGCGCGGCCAAAGGATGAGGGAGGAGCCAACAAAACGGAGACTCTCGTGCTTGGGGACAAGCACGAAGCACCACGAGAAGCGCACTCGGGATGCCGATTGTGAATTGCGACTGTTCCCAGAAAGACTCGCGCAGATCCACCAGATGATGGAGAGGGATGGAAAATGCGCACGTACGAGAAGGTCGAGAACTCGGTGGCAGGAGATTCCAGATGCTTCCCGAAATTTTTTTTCCCAGTGATGCAGCAGGCTTCGGAAGAACGGAATCGAAAATTCATGGAAACAGATAATGGATCCTGTGGAAGATGTTCTTTCCCCCTTGAAAATTCGGGGTTCAGGAGAGGGATCGATGCACTTCGGGGTTCACAAAGGGGGCTGCAACACCGAACGGGAAGCAGCAGACACCACTCGACTCGAGGCGCACTTGTGCACGTTTTGCAAGCACCAAAAGAGGGTCATTCGAGAATGCGCAGCGATATTCACGAAAAATCTATCTACCGGTCTCTGGAATTCTTTCGATCGATTGATCTCTGATGCAAAAAGCAGGGAAGTCGTTCATCATCCGCTCAGAGGAGCCAAGTGCGCCGAGGAAGCAACCACTCCGTTGTTCGCGTTCCTGGGACGGAAGAGTTCGTTGCTTGCCGAGCGCAGCCGTGCTCCCTGCACCCTTTCCGAAGAATGCCCTCAGGTGGAGTACCAAGGAAGATGCGCTCCTGCGTCGTCCAAGAGAAAGGGGTGATGCTGAGGAAACGGATGGCAAGGCACCACACAGAGATGGGAGACGCCCGCACCCATCACTGTGAATGGGATTGAATTTTACCGGAACTCCGGCGTCCTGCAGAACTTTCCGGGAATGCGCGCAGTTCTTCCGAGGCTTCGAGATTCGCGCGAAGCGCTGCGACTCCGACGACCGCAGCGCCAGGGAGCCGAACTGAATTTCCCAAGTACTCATCCAGAGAATACCGCCATCCTCGGTGCCCGTAGCATGACGGCAGCCACACGTGCCAGGGGCGCCGCGGCCATCAATTTCCCCAAGGAGGAGAACGTCCAGCCTGCGAGCCACGCTCTCAGGCTCTACTTGCCATCTTTTCCTTCCTCAGCAACGAGGGCAACATGACCGCCTCCTGTCTCCTTCCATGCTCAGTTGCCAACCTCCGCTCCCACCACGTATTTCCGTCCGCGGTGAGCACAGCTCGCGCATCACGATTGACCTGAGCAGCGTGCAGTAGCAGCACAGCAGACCATTCGCATTCGATCCAAAACCACCGGACAACCTGCTTCTTCCCATTTCCCAACTCAAGGTCAGCTGCGAGGCCGGCCTCTTCTGCCCGACCACCAGCGATTTCTTCTCGCAAAGAGCGCACGATTTCCTGTCTGCAATTTTGCTTTCCTTCGTCTCCCAAACGACGGAAGAAAAGCCGTTGCTCGAGAGCACTGTTTCTTCACAACATGGACGTGTCGCAGAAAGCCGCGGGAGTCGCTGCTCGCAACGTGGCTTCACGTGTACCGATCCATCAGAAGAACAGCTGAAGAACGGTCACGAACTTGGAACTCCGAAGTGGCAAAGAGTTTCAGCGCAAGTCGCTCTCTCTCCAACTTGCTTCTTGCGTCCCCCATTCGCGCACGCACCCAGTGTGAGACCCAGCCAGCTTTCCTTACAGTTTCCTGGATTCGCACCCGACATTCATTTCTTCGGAATGCTACGGCAGAGCGCAAGCAAACGACCTCTTGAAACTGATTTTCGTTCCAAGACACGCAGCAGCACCGACTCGGTGCCTGCTTCAGGTAAATTCAAGGGATCGATCCCAAACCTCTTGATCCTGTGAGTTTTGTTCGCTCCAGCTGCTCGAAGCACTTGAATCGAGTCCTGCGTCGTGCCGGGCAGCGCGCCACGTCACCATGGTGAATCCCCCCATGCGGTTTTCGTTTCCGTTGCTCGTTGCAGAGGCATTCACACTTCCACTGCCAGGCGCTCATTGCGTGGACCTCCGCTCTTTCGAACGTACATGCACGAAACACGTGGCGCAAGAAGCGAAGCCGGAGGCGATGGGGCTGCAAGAGAGCTTTCTTTGACCATTTGCATCCGTTGCTTCTCGAAGGCGACTCCGTGCATGCTCATTCCTCTCTTCTGTCCACCTTCTCTTCCACCCGTCTCTCTTCCGGCCCGAATCGTGGAAGCCGATCATCCGAAGCAGCATTTCCCTCGTCTAGCACCACATCGATGCACCGTGGTCGCTGGTCGTCCGCAGCATCGTTTTTCGGAACCAAGCGGGTGCACTGCGCCGTTGCTCGGGTCCCTCTTTGACTTCCTTCCTGCTCAGCGAGGTTCTTTGCTCAGCAGCCCAGTGCGCTTGCAGGACAACTCGCAGAGATGCTTTTGCGACGTCCCCGTTACGCATAAATCGCGCGAGCCAGAACGACAAGAGAAAGCAGGACAAAACACAGCAAAACGACTGGTAGGGAAACCGGAGGGAGCCAGTACATATCGCGGCATACACCAGAGACAACGCTCTGGATGAAAGGCAAAACGGGAACCTTTCCGAACGAGGAAGTATCCGGAGGAAGGGCTGCTAGCCGCATGACAACGACAGTGCCAGAGTTCGAGCAGCCGTCGTGTGGGGGCTGAGGGATCCAGACCAAAACAAAAGTCCTTCGTCAAGGGTACGTTCCGTCGCACCAGAAACGGCGTCACCAGACGAGATGCATGACAAGCACGGCAGCGAAGCGTGCGGGCACGCATTTTCAGACCGCTGGAAAAGACCAGGTCTGGAAGTGCAAGCAGGCGAACATGAGCATCCATGGAGGGAAAGCAAACGATGCACCAACATGCATGGCCATCGTCGGGCGATGTCATGATTTGAATGACGTATTGGGAGCTCCTGGAACAGGCCGTAGGCAATTCTTGGTTTTTCGCAAGGAGCATTCTTGTGATTTGCCAGGAAACAGGATGCGGGGTTCCTTCGTGCTCCCTTTCCCTTGGGAGCAACGCCTTTCGGTTCCGCGCTCCCCAGGCCAGCACTACGCGCACCATCCATAGCACGTCATTCGCTGAACACGGATTCATACACATCTGCGGTTCCTCTCATGGGAAACGTTTTGAGCGCCCAACATCCGAAGCGCAGCCTTGCGGCAATACGCGCGCGCACACCAGCACGTCGACGCTTCTCCTCTTGCCGGCTCACTGATCTCGCACGATCTCTGTCCAGCAAGACTGCGCGCCACAGTGTCCCGATAACTCCCAGGTAGTGGCCCAGCTACTTGCGTCCGCCAGGTTCACGATGCGTTCGCGGCCAGAGAGTCCGTCGTAGGCATGGTATCCACGGTTACCTATGGCCAAGCAGTCTTCAGCACGTCGATCGTTGCTTTCGCCATGCAGTCGGAAAGAATGAAGCTGTGGAGAGAAAGTGAACTCCAAGGAGAAGATTGGGTTTTGCGGCAACCCGATCAGCTCGGGATGAGTCTTCAGGAAGCGATACCGGCGAGTGCAAGCACAAAACATCGTTACGGACGCCAGCGGTTCCCAAAAGACGTGCTGGAAGACGTGCAATGCATGACGACGGCCTCGTGACATGCGTCATTCCTCGTTGAGGAGGCGTTCCTTCTTTTTTCTGGACACGTCGTGCTTTTGCATCGACGAGAATCGCGTCAAACGAGAGCAAATCGGCGAAATGCTCCAGGCTTTAGCAGATCAGATTGGCACACCTATCGCCAAGAGCGATGGCATCAAACGGCGTTGCCGCCTCGCAAACCCTTTCCTGGAGAACCGCTAGAAAAGTACGGAGTCCGACAGGGTGTCTCACAGAAGGCTATCAGTTTGGTTCGAAGCGACTGGGAGCTGGAGAATCACCGTCTCACGTGAACCGACAGGAGCCCAGAAGAATTTGCTCTTCCATGCGATGGAGGTGCCGCTCGTAACGAAAGCGAACGAAGAACTAGAGGCGGCTCTTGTGTGTCTTTACGTCTGATTTTGAGCAGCCGACGCGGTTCCGTCTGTCGCGTCGTTTGTCGCCGCCTCCATCAATGCCTTTTCCAAGATACGGAGCTCCTTCAAAGCATGAGAAGCTGCCACAAGTGATGGTTGGTGTGTTTCTCATGGAGATGGGAGCCAGTCGACCACACCTCCTCTCCTTTCTAAAGAGTCTTGGCTTCAGGGAACCGGGAGTTTGCAGCTGGACATCAAGCGTAAATCTCTGCGACGAGGAAGACTCAATCCGCACCGAATGCTTGCCTTCTGCTACGCGAGTGCCACCGGAATCCCGGAAAGAACCCGATCTATCCTTCGAGGAACCTCAGCGCTAAACCTTCCTATCGAAACGCAAAGTGCAATCTCGTGAAACGCCAGCATGGGCAAGTCATCCAGGCGAGCGCCTCGTTGCATGGACGCGCGCATCTTCCCATTCGGCATCTAATTTGCTCGCCTCCCACTCGCCTCCCACGGAAGATGAGTCGAATTCACGTTGCTCCTTGTTGTCGGACGCGTGCTGTTCACAAAGACTTGCAATCTGTCATGCCTCCAGTCGCGAGGGATGACAATAGAGGAGTGCGGCACGAGGAAGATGCTGGAGAGGATGGTAGAGCGAGAAGCCGGGACGCCTTTTTCCATCGTGTGCTTCAGTGGACTCCCGAGCGATGGCTTTTTGCGTTCTTGCGCTCGCCCCTCTGCGAGGCCAACTCAGCTGAAGCACCGCTGCGCATGCGGCGGATGGAAGAACCACCTG
The DNA here is from genome assembly GCA_036172245.1 of Raillietiella orientalis. NCBI lineage: Eukaryota > Metazoa > Arthropoda > Ichthyostraca > Raillietiellida > Raillietiellidae > Raillietiella > Raillietiella orientalis. The sequence goes on along the minus strand of JAYWIR010000097.1, from coordinate 202,377 downwards.
CTCCTGGATTCGGGCTCCGGGCTGAGCTTGCCCGAATCGGAGGCTCCCATGTAGTAAACACTTCTGGCAGCAACTGTTTATCTTGCTGACTCACCCTTACCTGTTGGGCCCCAGAAGCGTGCGACGTTTCGTCTGTCCAGCGACCCGCTTCGGATCGGTGGTAGCGTGCAGAGGTGGGTTGCCAAGAGGAACGCTGCCATTCCCAGAAAGCACAGTGTTTCGAAGTGGCTGCAAGAGCGAGGCAGAGGGCGCCTGCGCGACTGGCGTTCGGAGAGCGGAGCGTGCAAGCCAGCGTCCACCCTTTTTCGTAGCCCTTCGAAAGGAACGAGGAGGGAAATGCGCGCTACTACTTTCCAAGATCAACGCGTCTGGCAAATCGGCGGCGCACGTCCGATGTTCCTATGGAAACGGATGTTGCTCCGTTTTTCCTAGGCAATCCAGAGCCGTTTCGCGGATAGATGCAAACGAAGGAAAAGTGGAAGCGAATGCCAATTCTGCTCCGACTCGCGCCCCTGGAAGCACCCTTTCACTTTCAGGAGTTCCTCTTCGGTTTCCATGTGACGTCAGACGTCGTTGACCAGCGGAGGCGATCCGAACCGGATCCGTCGCCTACGCAATTAGGTAGCGCAAATGGCAATCCGAAAGCGGCACTGACGAGGCGGTTCGGGTGAGAGAGGCAGCGCTCGAAAGAGCGACCGGGCGCTCGCCAACTTCTTGCACGAAGCATGAGAGCACGCGCGAGCCAAGAATGACCCCGTCAAATGGTTTCGTTTGAAGTGCAGTCTTTAGTTTCGTTTTGCCAGTCTTCGGATGCTTTGCTTTCGGTGTCTCGATCGTCGGCCTGCTAGCCGCTCGACGACAGGCAGCAGCGTCACGGAAGCGCAGCGTGTGCTCTTTCCGGCAGCTTCTTTGACAACCGTGGTCGGACGAGAAGCGAAAGGCGTGCACGATGGACACGCGGAGCGCCGCTCCCCAAGAGCTCCGTCCGGAAGGCGTTCCTTGCTGAGAAATGTGCAGTAGGTGCGTTGGCGCGCTTCGGCCGTACTGGGAGGGAGAGTAAGCACGTGACCACTTCCTGCCATCGTTCGGCTCGGCGAAAAGCATCGCTCGGTGGCCGAGAAGAGCAAAGCACGCCCATTGCTCAGCCGAAAAAGCAAGAGCGAAACACGCGGCCCCCTCGGTCGGGGGCCGACGCCTCCTGCATTCTGCTCCGCAACGGTCGCACACGTATCCGAGCTTGGAAAGGACTTTTCGTTGCCAGTTGTCTGCCGTACTCGGAGCGAGTCGGATCGGAACGGAAACCAGAAATCACGGGAATAATGCATTTCGGAAAAGGTGCTTTGCAAGAGTATTGGTGTTGCTGATTTATTAAATGTGTACGAGATCTGGATTGTTTCAAAACACCAGTTAAACAGAGGATTTTCTCCTTTCCCGAGAAGATAAATTTCCCTATATTAAGATCCGTCATCCGGGATCATAGAGGAATGATTTGTGCCTGTACTTGCGCCTTACTTACAGCACACGTAGGGGCGCATTCGGATACATACGAACGCGTTAACAGTAACGGACATGTCGAAAGGGGTTAACGAATGACTCTGGCTGCAGGTTGCAACGAGAGGATTGTCTTTCGCTCCGATAGGGAAATAACAGCGCGGGACTGCGATTAACTTCATGATGCAAAATGTGATGCGGCACTCGTTTAAAATATGCCGAAATAAATGGATGGACTTCTTGAAAAGATAGATGAAAGGCCACGGAAAACAAGACGCTGATCTGCAAAGCCACCAATGAATCAGCGAAAAGCGCCGAGGTGCACTCAGGGTAGCAGAAGTAACGATGATTTCTCTCCGCAACCATGACGACCTTCGTCGGCAGTCGAGCCGGTGCGAGTGGGAAACGGTGGAAGGCACGGGCACGTGTCTGCGGCAAACGCGCTGATTCCAAGAGAAATTACTTTGCCAGCATGCGCGGATGGCTGCAGGCAGCCAACTGCTTGTTCCCTTTTCAGCCTCCTGGAGACGTGGCTTCCCTTTACCCCAGCAGTCTCTCCGCACGATCAGCGCGACCGAAAATGGACTTTGGTGGCAGCGCTGCGACTTTGCTTTCGTGAACGCGAATCGGGTTCCGCAGTCCCTATTCGCTTGCGGAAGGGCGCGATCCAGGTGCACTGGAAGGGAATGCGAACGCGGGCGAAGCAACGCAAAGGGCTGCTGCCATCGAGCGACGCTGCAGAGTGGACAGAGGCTTTATCTCGACCGGGACCACGGCGTGCTCCTTGAAAAAGAGGGAAGCTCGTCCAAGAGGATTGCGGAGTCCAAATCGTGGAGTTTTCGTCACTTCGACTCGCCATTTACAACGATTTCTGCTGGCTGATGCGCAAACCGGACGACGTGTCTCCCACTCTTCGGCGGTTGCTCGCTGTCTCCTGGCGAAACGGCCACGCTTGCCTATCGTGTAGGTGAGGCACGTGGCGCCGTTGCTTCTTCTCGCACACGCTGCGCGTTGACCAACGTTTCGTGCTCTCGAAGTGACGTCACGGAGCCGTTTCGAAATGGCGAATGCGGAAAGAAGTGAGGTTGCCTTCGTGGGATTTTCGGACATCCATCGGCCCCGTTTTCCTTGCACCCTTTCTTTCGCAGAGGAATGCACCACCTGAAATCCCGCGAAAGTGCCGACCGCTCGCCAAGAGTTTTTCCCGGCCGTGTCTACCAAAATGCAGCCAAGCCCCGTCCAAAGGATCCATGGAAAGAGAAGTGTGGCCCACGTGTTCCGACAGTGGCCTTCGGCCGCCTCGTCCACATCGTCGGAGAGCTTTCGATCTTCAACGGGATCGTGCAAACAATTCGCGGCACGCATTCCTCAGGGCGAAGCCGCAAGTTGAGCAACCAGCACCGGATCTCGAATGTCGACCTCACCGGAGTGCTGGAAAAACGGGTGCGGAAGGCTTCTCGTCACGGGTGGATCGCGCCATTTCCGTGCCAGGAAGGAATCCGTGCACGCAAGAGCGCGTCGAGCTTGATCCGACGGAAACGAATCGAAGCGAAAGCTCATCGAAGACGGTGCTTGCGAAATCGTGGGAGGTGGACCGGGAGGAGACAGACAGGAGTACGAACGGGATGAGGACGCACCACGCACTCTTCTGAATGCGGATCGCAAACAGTCAGCAAGGAGGAAAGAAAAATGGGATGCGATCCACGGTTCGGATTTATCAGTCCATCCATGGCGGTCGCGAAGCATGCCTTCGTTTCTTCGCGTCCCACACCCCAGAGCACGTCGAGTCAGAGGGCGTCCGTTCGGGTGCAACTGCCACTCTCCCCGGCTATCCAGGTCTTTTGCGTCGACAAAAGAAACCTACCTACACACGTGTAGAGCTCAAACGGACCGGTCCGGATTGCAGAACACGGGAAGAACTAACTACCTTCTGGACTGCTAACCTCGGAAGCTGGATGGATGTACACGCATCCGAGCGACTCGTTCTTTGCCGACGTGGAAAGTGGGCCGCGTGTCTCAAACGAATGCTCCACGAGAGGGCAGCGCAGCAGTCTTTTCTGTAGGGGAAGGCATGAAACGGAAAGTTGGAGCAAAACTTTTGAGCCGCCTTCGCGGAGGTGCGCGCTGCCGACCGGTCCATCGCAACCACTTGGACGCACAGCTTTTTCTGCTTTCTTTCTTTCTCGGAACGCTTCACTTTAACAGCTTGCGAGGAACTGGAGAAAAGCATCGAGAGGTGTTTCGTGATATATGAAACCCCAGCATCATGCCCAGTCTTGCCGTTACGGAAAAGCAATTGGAACGTTTCCAGAGCAAGCTGGCAAGCATGAAATCGTTCGATCCTTCGGTTGTGTTTGCGCATCGCCAAAGAACGTTTCGGCATCTCTGGAAAGCGGAAGCAGTTTTCGCAACACTGTTGATGCCGAAGACAGAAACTGCTCGTAAGTTTTCGATTTCCCGCGCTGGCGAGTGGTGCAACCTCTCTCGAGATGATTTCTTCCGCTACGCGTCCAGCTTCCGCTGCCGCCTGTCGCCAGCCTGCTCGCGCCTTCCTCTTCCCTTTCGCCTCAGCGTGGGAGGTCAGCTCGCGATTCTCGACCAGCTTCGCTTTACGCTTCAGGGCAGAGGGGATGAAATCATCCGCCTTGTCGCGCACTCGAGAACCGTCTTCTGCGAAGATGCGATGGGAGGATGGAGAAGAAGAAGAAGGAGCGTGAGAAATGCGTTCCGCTACCGAGACGCCGGGTGCAGAAGAAGGAGTACGGTATTCTGGTGAGGTCGCTTCGGGAGCATCGAAACCGAAAGTTCATTCGATTCGGCCTACCTCTCCTATTTCCAAGCCATTCCGACCTTGGTCGGTCACTCCTTTCGTACCCATCTGTGATGAGCGCGCGCGGTTTTTTTCTTCGCGCCTGCAATTTCAGAGCGCACTCGCCTCCGAAGCCCACGTCTCGTATCCCCTGATGGCATTTTGATTCCCCCCTCGCGGTATTCCTTGTTTTCCGAACAGAGATGCAATCCCGAAGATGAATGAGCGCGAGTGGCATGTCTCTTCATTGAGGTACGAACGCAAGCGAGGAGCCTTTGCCTACCGCGGATGATCGGAGGAAGCGAAAGACTGTGCAGAGCAGAGCACTGAGCTCGCTCGCGCGTGCTGTCTCGGAAGGTCGAGTGGAGCAAGGGAGTGACTGCAGTGGCCGCGCGAGCACAATGAATCCCAACGTAAAATCGGCTTCATCCCGAATAGCGCAGTGCTGCGATTAAAAAATGATACGCAAGAAAGGGGAACGGGGAAAGGAGGCGATGCGCGTTGGCTTGAAAAGCGCTGCGACGGCATCGCGGACGGGCTGAAGGTTCACCCGGCGGGAATCGGCCCTTTCCCAGAACATGCCGAGATGCCGGGAATGAAAAAAAGCTGCCCAGATTCGAAGGAAAGCGAAATTCGTTAGATTGGGAGCGGCACAAAGGCTACAGAGGCATAGCTCGTCGCAAAAGATGAAGAACGGGTCCCAGAATTGGGGCCGGAGGATGAGAGCCAGAAACGTCAAACGTCTTGCGGCATTTGGCAGTCGCGCGAATTCTTCGGCACTCACGTGGAGATGCGTCGCTTCGCAGTCGCTGTGGGTTGCGAAAGGCAGGCGGGAAGAAGGCTTGGAAGGGCTGTCTGGAAAACCAATGCTGCCTCCCGCAATCTCCCATTTGCAACGGTCAATCCCCAAGAAGCAGTTGCCTGTTTCTTGCAAAGCTCCCATCTGGCAGTCGGAAACTCCACAAAAATGGCCAAGCCTGCTTCCTTCCGAGGAATCACCGCCTTTCCAGGAGCAGCACTGCTGTCTGCGCACCCGCGTTCGCATGGATTTCCCCCTCCCCCCGTGCGCACCTTCGCTCGTCTTCCAAGTAGAGTCGCTCCCATGAAGCCAAAGCGGACGGAGAGGGCCGGTAGACACCAAGTATCACAGGCGTCGCTTTGTTTGTCTTCCCACATTCGTTTGGAAACCGGAAAGGCGATTTGCATTACCAGGGACACAGGCCTCTCTTCTTACGGCGACCGTCGTCTCCGCGGACAGCGCACACGGCGCTGTTTGTTTGAAACGCCTGCCCTCCTTCACGTGAAGCAAAAGTTCCGCCTTTTCCCTTTTTCCCTGATTACCAGAGTCTTCAATTACGGCGTTTCTAGCAAACCAACGCGATCGACTTTCTCGTCGTTCGGACTCGTTTGGACGAAAATGCTGTGGTCCGTTGCGGAGGAGAGGGATGGCGGCATGGATTAGTCGAAAGAAGCCACGTTCAAGACTTCACACGCGAGGGAAAAAGCTCCAGTGTCTCCACGGATCAAAGGTGGCGGCGACCACCACCGCAGTCCGAACGATGGATGATTCTCCGATCACAAGATACGTCCTGCGAACCAAGGATGATGATGGCGACGGAGTGCGCAGGATTCGGACACAAGAATCTGAACGCCAACGCGAATTCTTTCAGCTCCCGAGTCCCCATGCCTGAAGCGGAGTCCTCTTTTGCACTGATTTCGTCGGCGCGAAACCAGAGAATAGTCGCTGACCCCGCCAAGACGGAGCCTCCACAAAACACTTTAGACTCTTCTTTTTCCTCCATACGGTGCAGTGATTTCCGCGCTCTTCTCATGTTCAAGGCGCTCAGTCTCCGAAATGAACCTTGGCGCACCCGGCTCCTAATGACTGTCCATCCGTTCATCAAGGATCGTTCCATCGAGCATCTTGCATTTCTAAGCAAACGGAGCGATGGACGGCCGCTTGCGCGGACATGCGAATCCCGAAGCATCGACAACCTGCCCCCATTATGCCATGGCTGGTGGTCCCCAGCCTGTCCCCATTGTAGGTGTTGGGATTCGCCAAAGTGCCGCTCGACCCTGGCAGAACGCGATGTGCTCAAACGAATGCCTGCGGGCGCGCTCGTAGCCGCGACTTCACCCTGAAAAACTCAAATGGAAGCTCTTCGGGGTGCTAAGCTCGTGGGTCGCTTTCTACTGGAAGGCGGAAACCTGTCGCCACCTGATGGCGAACAGGAAGGTGCTCCAGAATTTCCCCCACTGCGAAAGAAAGGCGATGGAGCGGATCGTTAGTTCATGAAAATCCGTGGTTCGTGCACATTCAGTTCGCGACACAGCAGCCGCATCGAGCGTCACACTGAATTCTTCTCCCTGATTCTTGTCCAATTGCTTTCCTTCCAGGTTCAGCAGGGTTCCGTCTCCCTTCGTCTGGAAAATCTTCTCATTTCCTAGACGCGAAGCATAGGGATTCCGCTTCCTTCTCATCGACAAGCACGGTGCAAGCACGTTCCCAGGCTTCGTCCACTCGACTGCAAATGTCCGGTCACCGCGAAAAGGTTTCTGGAATGCGTCGTCTTGGGAACGCGTACCTCCCCTTGAAGAGAGACGCGGTTTTCGAGTTCCCGGCCGATCCGTTTCTTCGATGGCCGCCACGTCCCGCTTAGGTGCTTGTTTTCCGGGACGTAGAATCCAGGATTAGTGCACAACTGCAGCTGTCCGCACAGGGTGCCGTCCGGGCGAAAAGTCGCTTCCAGAATTCGTGGAAACCAGGAAAGCAGAAGGTCAGGTGCCTTGCGGGATTGCTGAAACGATTCCTTGGAGCTTCTGGAGGCTTCCAGCAACTCTTCCAGCCTGTGTCCTGAGCCATGATTAGCACCAAGTGATGGGAGATGAGCAAGGCTACGCGAGAGAGACCCTTTTTGGCGTTGCCCGCCTCTCGACGTGAACTCTTCATGAGATGTGGATTCCTCCTGCTCGGCAGATTCCTTCCCTGCGAACGCGAGCAGATCGGATGGTCGCCCGTTCGATCCCCACGAACAAGTAAGTTCGTGTTGCTTTCGCACCTGCGACCGAAAACGGAGTCAATCCACATGACTTCACCATGTCTCCAATGGAAGCGAAGGCTATGAGTTTCGGGAAGTGCAGTTTCCCTGCAGTCGGGAATTTAAGCTCTCTTCCCCCCTTCAATTTCTTTGTTCCGGGCGTTTTCGGAATGACCGTGGACTTGACACTACCTTAACGCAGGATGGATCGAAGCCTTCCTTGAGACAAGTTGTCAAATCAGAAGAGTGTCTTTTCCTCTCTTCCTCACGGAGAACATTCAGGGCATGGCGTTCCTCACAGCACGCCTGGCAGGAAAAGATCGCAGCCTCCAGTGATGTCCTGCACATCGGGGGAAGCCTCCGAGCGTCACAGCGACCGCTGATTGCACTTGGAGTCCTTTCCTTCGCCTCTCTCGGCTGGCTCAGAATTTTCATCCATCCAACATGTGCAGGGCTAGCACGCGGCGCTGGCGAATTTGGGCATCATGCTGTAACACGAAAGAATCCGACTTTATCGAATCACGGGTCCGGAGGATCTCCAGGGGCTGCAATTCGTCTGTATGCCGTTGCTCGCTTTGGTGACCAGCTTCGCTTCTGGCCGCAACTGCGTCTTCTCGTTGATACCTCAATCTCGGGGTTGAAACAGAAAGCAGTCTCGTTTCCCTACTCATCGACGTCTCTCCATCCAGGGAAGCATTTTTGATTTCCCGTCACTCCTTCCCCATTGGTCACAAATCTCGGTCGATTCCGATTGGAGTGGGTTATCATCTCGATTCCGACCGGTCGTGCGGTGTGCGTTAAATGTGCGCGTCTGACTGGTGTTCGTTGGCCGCACTTCCTTCGTCGGCTGCCTCGAGTCCGACACTTCTGGTTGCCCCGTCACACTTCGCCCTGCTCTTCTAAGTGTCCTCGTTGCCATACCGCACTGGTCTTGGATTGCATCGTCGTTCATCGCGAAGAGCGGTTGCCCTTTCGATAAACTCCGAGAAGGCATCCCGCAAGCAGCTCAGCGGCAGATGAAGAATCCAAAGCTCCGGTTCAAACCCGATGCACGTAGCTCAAGGACCGATAATGAGAAACAAGGTTGGCGCATCATGTGATACCAATGGTTCGTGCATTCCTGTATCCTTCCTTCTTCATCTGCGTGTCGATCGAGTCACTCTCCAGAGAAGTGTCTCCACGAGGATCTTCAGGCGGCTGGTGCTTCCATCATCCGCTGCTCTTTCAAAAGTTGCGCAACCCACGATGGGCTTCCTTTTCCGCCTACAGGAACGCCATAGCGGCGCCAACTCCTCCGGAGCCCAAACCCTCGATCTTATGGTCGTGGATGCCGATTCTTGTTCCCTCGTCGGCCTGGCAGCAACACTTCCTCTAAAGTCCCGCCATCAAATACGCAGAGACGCCAGCGGTGGACGTTTTGTTGAGTGGTGGGGGATGCAAGTCGAACGGCGAAAGCGCGCCGACTCCACTTCGAGAGAGGTCCCATGTCTCTTGCGCTCCTCCTTTACCTGAACGGCAAGACGCGTCCGTTTCGCCCTGCTCTTCTCCTGGAGCGAGAGACAGTCACACTTTCCCAGTGGCATTCCATCCAGAAAAGAAACTGGTCCTTGCTCGCTTTTAAGCTGCAAATCTTGAGATGATCCTAGCACAATTCAGTTCTCCCTTCTCCCCCTGCATCCCTGCAAACATGTATCGCATTGCATCCGGCTCCCCTGATCTCTGATCTCTTTTCGATACTTTCGTCCTCCCCTGCGTCATCCAGATCGGTCACCGAATTTCGGAGAATCCGTCTTTATCTGCCGAGGAGCGGCTGTTTCCGAACGTAATGCAATCATGAATTAAAGATGAACGAGAAGTCTCTGCCCAGTGAACGATAAGCGCTTGTGGTACTTTGACAGCTGCGGGGAAGAGCGACAAGTTTCTCGTGGATAAAAAATGGACTCCTTCGTCGTAGGTCTCTGGAAAATGGAACCGTTTCGGACCTCTGCGGAGGACAAGATAACCGCTCGGAGGCATCGCCTCGCGTGTTTCAAGCTGGGGGATCACAGTGAAATTGGCGGGTAGTGTTCCCGGGGTGCAGAGGGGGACACCTTGCATTTCGCACGTGCAGCTCCAGGCACAGCACGCATGCGATCCGGAAAAGCACTCTAGCCTTGGATGACAATCTTCGGGGACACCCAGATTGATACAAAATTTGGCAAGCTCGGCGTTGGATTCGACGTCTCCCGAGCATGCAAATTTCATGCTCGTAGCAGCCTGCCACACCATCGGAGTCCTCTCGTCAATTCCATGCAAGTATCCAGAGCTCGCAAGAGTTCACGTCAGCATCTTCACATGACTTCCGCGACCTGCACGCGCTTGTCAGAGGCGCAGCGCTCAGTAAGAAACGCTGGATGGACGTCTCTCGAAAAGTGAGGAAGGAAGACGTAGGCGAACGCTGGGGGTCAGATCTGAAGTGAACTGCCGGAATTCTGAGGCTCCGGACCTCTCCTTACGAGACGCTCTGCCCTGCTTCCTCCTTGACAAAAAGCAGGAAGAGCAAGAGAAGGAGAGAGGGTATTCGGCGGAAAGCAATGAATTCCGCAGAGAATTTCGTCGCTTCCGTGACTTCAGGGACAAATCTAGGGCATCAAGCGAATGCAAGGAACGCGTCTGCTGGCTGCACTCTTCTTCTCCCCTACGAACCAGTTTCGTTCTTCTGAGTTTCCGCCTTCCTTCCTGCCAAGACCCCGTTGCAAGTTGCACTCGCACAGCGTTCCCAGGAAAGGATGCCTTTCCGGAGAACACCTTCCAGGCGAAGCGTTCGCCGGATTGGAATGATCTTTCCAGAATTTTCGGGAAGGCGGCGCAAAGTCCGGATTCTCTTTCCTCCATGCAGCAGCCTGCCACCTGAGAACTCTGGTGACGATCTGCAGCCACCTCTCTCCGACGCCTTGGTCTGTGCGACTGCAATCGGACCATCTGCCAAAGCTGCCATCCTTGAACGAGGAGAGCTGCATGGATCTGTAAGCCTTACTCTTGGTCTTTGTCCACGTCTTCTCCGCTTCTTTCGGAGCGCTGCCTTTCTCCACCCCACACCCACAACGTTTCGCGCACAGCCATCGCGTGCATCGTTGTCCTCGTTCAACCGAGCCCGCCTTCAGAACCCGGAAACCATCTCCCGTAGATCCCGATGAGATTGGGACCGTAGGAAATGTCCTGTATGCATTGCGACCAGTAGTCAATCGAATAGACTCGGAATGATGCAGCTGATAGACGGAATCACAAGTGGTAGAGTTGTTCTTTCCTTCCGTGTCAACAAGCAGACCTCGTCGCGGGCCGCGCTCAACGCCGTCGTTTCCCGCAACGCCCGCGGTGCTGTTCGCAGCGAGCGAACCATCTCCAGGCTGCTTGCCGAGTCGTACACGTTTTGCCAGTGTCTCGGGGTCACGTGCTGCGTTTCAGGACAACATGGCACCAAGTCTTCGGAGAGCATTTCGAGTCGGCCACTGTAAACGAGGAAGTGGGGCTCCCATATGACGGTTGGGTTACGCGATCCCTGTGATTGAGAACCGGGAGAAGTCTGAACTTGCAATTGCGCCCAGCGAAGCCTTTGAACACTGGACCTCCAGATGCTCAGCAGCCTGCAGCCCTGGTATCGGAGTCACGAATGAAGCCGTCCGCAAGGGTGCAATCGCTTCCAAGAAATCCCTCTTGCACGGGCGTATTCCTCTGATTCAGTGGGGGACAAATCTTGTCCATGACTTCTTTCGTCTTACTGCCTCTCCCTCTTCGTGGATGCAAACGGAGCCTGTGCACTTCTTCTACGGTTCCATCCATCCGTAACTGAAATCTCATCTGCATCGCTGCTCTTCAAGCGACTTTACAACTTCCTCCCCGTTCCTTATTTCGTCCTGTCTTGAAATGAAAGAACTCGTGCTGATCGTCGTCGCCATCCTACAAAGTCTGCAACTTGCACCTTGTTTGCGCTCTCCTTTTTTGCATCTTTGCCACACCCGACGCTCTGCTCACGGGCAGTAACACAGTCGAGGGCCTTTGCGGAGACGTGATCATTGCCAGCAGCAGACTTTAGCGGATGGGACGCGTGATGTGCCCCACGTGCTCGCTTTCGGAGCGGGTTTCCACAGCAACAGACTTCGTCACGGTTAGATGATGTTCGGTGTTTGCCACGAAACGCACTCATCAGGCAATGAGACCATCGAGCATCGAGCTGCGCATAACACGCTCAGGGTGCAGAGTCGAGTCAGCCTAGCGTGAAAGCTTGACTTTCGTGAGAAATCCGATGACATGATCCCTAAATGCTCATCTTCTTCGAGCAAGCCTCAGTCGGGATCCAAACTCAAAGATTCCGTCTCCGCGATGGCGCACACGTCTTTTTTTTCCCTTCATCTGCAGCATACGGGTGAAACGACGGGAAGAAATGCGATTTATTTATCTGAAGATGATGCACCCACCTTGAGTGCAAAGTTCGTCCTCGGTAACGGGAAAACACATCGAGGGAAACGCACAGCAGAAAGCTTTTCGTTCAGCAATTGAAACCTCGCTTCTCCTTCCGATCCGAGGAATGTCGAAGACCGGAAACTCAATCCCAATAAATTGAATGCCAGTGACTTGCAAGCACGCCCCTGAGGGCCAGAAAATTCTGCGGCAGTTTGCAATTTTCGTCCCTGAATTTGCTCGTTGCTCCGAGGACGGATGCGAGAACGCCTCGATCTGGTCATTCGCTTTGCGACGTGGTCGTGTCACGAGCGACTGCAGCATCTCCGACTGCGGCATCCGTGAAAACAGCTCTCAGGGAAATACGCACGAGAACGGGAAGATTTCTTCTGGAATGGTACGGTAGGGAACGCAACAGAGAACACCTTCGACAAAAAAAGGCGCGTCCGAAAGAGTCCAGCATCTGTGGTCCACTTGAGACTTCTTGGGATCGCCTTCCTGGAGCGAGTGGCCGGCGCTCCGCTGCACGATTGCGAACACCAGGAGAGCGACCGCGAAATTTTCAAATCCACCGAGCTGTTTCTTCGGACGGTTTGCGTGGATTCGAATTCCGCGTGCTTCGGAGAAATTGCTATCAAGAAACGCAGGGTTCCCGTCGCATAACTTGGATCATTAATTTTCGATATCTATTAGAAGAGTCCCGAACGGGAAAGCAATTGCGGATGTTTCTCTCCGACTGATACAAGAACGCATCTGACGCAATCGAGGAGCAAGAAATTTTTCTTCCTTCGGAGGCCAAACAGTCCGTTGCTCAAGTGCCACGCTTAGAGACGGAGGCTGTAAATAAGGAAGGCATCTGAAATTTCCAACCGCGCTGCATACGAAGGACCTTTTCCTTCAGTCGGGATGATCCGCCATTTCACCCCATTCGAGCTCCCGTTTTCCGTTTCGGGCTTTTCCTCGTCCGTGAGCTGCATCGGCATCCTCGAAATGATCACCCACATGCAGGGATGCTCCCCTCAACCAACGCGCGAGCACCGACTGCAGCTGCTGCGCAGGAAGCAGAAAACCACCTCATGGGGATTCACTTTCTTGCAGAGGAAGGCAAGGCACAGCAGTGCTTTGAAAGCTTGTCTGCGTCACGCCCGAGCACCTCGCAAGAAAGAGGAATGCCAACAGCAGCCGAAAGGCAGCGCAACGAGGTAAGCATGTGCATCATCCAGTTTTCTGTTTTTTCTTTCTTTTCTTTCCTTCTTGCGCCGAAGCGCAGCCTACGAGCATCCCTTGTCTCGTGACGCTACTTCCCTGATTGGAAGAGGAACGTCGACGACGCTGAACTGGAACTCGGGGAAACAGGATTCGAGGAATGGGAAACATCGCTCTTTTCCCTTCCAAACCTCTCTCGTGTTTTCTCCCAAGTCCTACATTTTGGCGAGGATGGTGGAGATGAACACCACTCCGCGTTCATTACGACCCTGGCTTTGTGCTTTTCCTGGATCCCATCTTCTCCTCCTCCGGGAGGACACGCACCGTAAGTTCCGGTAAGCTCTCTGGAAAGCTGACACCCTCAAAACGTCAACAAGCATCCGGGAGGCGAGCTTTCCCGCACTCTAGCATCCACGGATGGATCCATGCCTTCTTTCACCGCAAGAGTTCGCTCGGGTTCCGGGTGCTGCGCGCGAAACATTCCTGCAGCCTGAGCAAATGGACATGGCAGAATGGAGCCGGCTATCAGCCAGGTTTCCGAGCGGCGCTGCGGTTTTGCTGAAGATTCTTTTCCACGCTGTCGGAACTCTCATTTTCTGCAGCCGTCTCGCACCCGCAAAGGCAACAGTCTCTCAGTGCTCCCTTCTTGCACGTCCTCAACAAAAACCCTGCAGCCGGAGTGCACTTTACGAAGTTGGAACGCGAACGAAACTGGATCCCGGACGTGTCCTGGGAACACGTGCATCCACGATTTGCTTGTTGTTGCAAAGACCCATCAGTCCTCTGCGTACCTACACGCTGTCTCGAATTCCAGCACGGAAATTTCATCGCTCATCAGCAGCACGCTGCAGGATCATCGGATTCTGGATGTCGCGTCCTCGCATCTCCCTCGAAGCCTGCGTGCAGGAGTGCCTATCCATCGTGAGATGATGCAAGTGTTTTGCTACGGATCTCGCCTTGCTTCCGCTGCCTCCGGTTTGTCGGTCGACACGCAAGAACACCCAAGTGATGCAGCGTTCCAACACGGAGAGGACTCCTCCAGCTTCTGCACATCCGAACCGGCATCCTCCTGCGGACGTGCTGTTCGTTGCAGCCCGATTCCTCGCTTCGTCATCCATTTTAACGGATTTTCTCATTTCTGTCGCATCGGATGTTGACTTTCTTAGCCTCTTTGTTATCCGGTAAAAGTTTTTTCTCCGTCTCTGAACTGAGACGCCGTTCTTCTCGTTTGCGAGCAACTCATTTTGTTTGTGGACATAAGGAGGAAGGGAATCCGCTCAAGCCGTCGTAAAATGAGCCACGCCGTGCACTTTTTCGTGTTCGGCGTCGTTGGCGCGAAACTCTTGCGAAGTTGGAAATCGAGGAGAGGCTGCGTCGAATCGAAAGTGAACACCTCACCTCACGGGAACACGTTCAGCAAACACCTTCCGACTCGTGGAAAGCGGCTACGCAGTTTCAGCAGCGTGATGCATTCCGTTTCCCGGGCGACACGACAGATGGGAAAACGCGAAAAGGCAAACAGGAGAGCTGCTCTTGAGCTCTCATCGGTGGCTCACAGTGCTGAATTCCGCCTTTCTTCGAGACTCACGCTTTGTCTTTGCCTCAGGCTTCCTCAGCTGACCACCTCCCGTTCAAGGTCTGTTCGGCACGTGAGAAAAATCTTTCCAAAACCGGTAACGCTTTCTCGTTGTCTCACTCTGGATTTCGTTTCGTTCCGTCCTTTCCTTTCGGACCTCGAGTTCCCGATGCAGCCTTCTTCTCTCCCGAAACCCTTCGATTTCTCTTTCTTGCTAAACTCCCTCCTTCCGTACCACGGATGCAATAAAAGAGTTTCTCTTCAGGTCCTCCTGCTGCAAATCAGCTCCGATCGAGTAAAGTCCTCGCTTAATCTTCCTCGCGGATGGGAAATATGGACTTGCTAGCGATCATTCGATGGCCATTATTTTCACCGAAAGGACGACCCTCGCGGCACTCGGCTGGCAATCATTTTAAGCACTCACCAAGATTTCCCCTTCGTTCGCTCCTTTTGCCAACTTTGCACGAAAAACGGATGCCAAATGGAAACGGCCGTCTCCACGCGCTGACGTAGGTCTACACGTCCGAATCTCCTTCTCCTCTACGCGCTTGCAAAAAGAGCTTTTCTTCTGAGGAAACGGAATCGCACATTCTCTTCCTCAGTACCCTCCTCTGGAAGATGCACAAGATGTTCTGCAGTAAGCAATCCTTATGTCTTGAAACGAGTGAGAATGGTGAGGAACCAAATTCTGTGAGAGAACACGTTCGAGCTTTTCAAGTGCGCGTGTCAGCCACATAAAGTGGGTCCGACCCGAACCATCAATGGAAACCGACCAAAGTCTCCTCCCAACGGAGCAGGGTTGCTTCCTCGTTTGCTAATAACGCTTTCCAGCTTGCTCAAGAGGAACGTGCTCTTCAACATTTCTAAAGTGTTCTTTGCTCCTCTCCCCTACCTCTCGAGGGTTTTTTCTTCCGCTGGCTAGAAGCGGTCATCGTTGCAGGAATATCCATGCATCCGAACGCAGCGAAACTCCAGCAAACCGTCTGCCTTTGGTCCGAATTCATTCTTCGCGTGTCTCAGCCACTTTCAGCTCACGCTGATGGAGGAACAAAGTCTGACATCGGAAGCTTCGTGGAACACGTTGCTTGCAAAAGCCACCACGAGAAACGTAAACTCGAAAGAGACGCAGGAGTTGCAAATAAAGTTGCAGACTTTCAAGGCTAATTGCTTAAAATGGCTTAAAATTTACATGTTTACGTCGCGCTACAGGGGGGCTGTTCTTCCGGGATTCCTCATCTGTCCATCTCGGGCGCTCGTGTCCCTTCAGCCTGTTGCTTCCTCAGCTTTCTGTCCTCCGTTTCGAGAAAGCTGACCGTTGGGGTTCTCTGGCTGCATCTGACCGTCGGTCCCTCCTGTCCCGTGGGCTGCATAGATGTCTCTGGAGCACCGGACGCACGAAGCCACCACCCGCTGCCTCATCTCCTCAGATCCTCCTGCCGAAAGGTGGAGGTTTGCGCCGCCTCAAGAACTCGCGTCCGATCACCTTGGTGAACACGGACGTCAACTTGTTCTGGAAGCTGTCGTTCACGAGACTAGGACGGATCGCGGAGGCCGTGGTGAGTTCGGAGCACACTTACGTTGCTCCTGAACGGTCCATGGGCGCGAACGATAGCAGCTACAGGAACGCGTTGCTTTGCACAGCCGCGCAGCAGCGAGCACTCCTGCCGACTGCAAGCGCGAGAGCCGACCGACGGAGGAAAAGCCAAGAGCCTTGGCGGACGCGGTTGATCCGCTCAAAGCGTTCCACTGCGTCAACTGGAAACTTCTTTGGGAGATCGTGGAGCGCCTCGAACTCCCGACGCACCTCCTCGTCTACTTGCGCTCCTGCGGGCTCAATGCGTTTCTCCATTTCTATTTCAACGGCTGTCACGTGTACGCCGTCGCCGTAGCAGAGGCAGCAGGCGGGGCGACAGCTTAAGCCCTCGGCTCTTCAGCATCTACTTGGAGTTGGTGCTGAGAGCGCACAAGCTGACGTCCTGCCCAGTCTCTCTCTCCGTGCACGCCTGCCGTGGCAGCCCGCGCCTACGACCTGCTTCTTCTGCGGCCCATGTCCACTCCGGCAGCGACGCTCGAGGACTTCTTCAAGCTCATCCCACGGGATGCGGGCATGAGCGTGAACAGAACCAAGTGCACGCTCGTACTCTTGGGTGCGTCGTGGGAGGGGCGGGTGATCGTTCTTGTGGATTGGCCTGGGGATCCCCACGTGCCGATACTTCAAGTTCCTTGGCGTTCCGTTGGCCGGCTTCGGCTCGTCAGAATCGTGGTCAGCCTGCCTTCAGATGGCCCTCGGCCCGTTCCTCGATGGCAAGTCCATCTTGTTGGAGAGTGCCTCCGTCCAGAACGGACATCCTGCGCATGTCCTTTGTTGTCCCCCTATCGTCCGCCGCTCCTTATTTTTTGTTTCCCTGCTCCTTCATTCGGTAAAACCATACTATCGTCTCCTACGCAAAGCCTTGTGGCACGCTGCAAGGTCCCGGATCCGATCGAAAGACTTGGCGGAGCCGCGCCAGGACGCCGGCTTTGGCATCCTGACCATCCTCAAGATCGGACCGCAAGTGCCCTTCGGAATTCTCTCCTTGTGTGGGAAACTGCGGTCCTCTCACTGGTGTGCTCCGGCACGACACATCCTCCAGCGACGCGTAGGACTTCTTTCGCTACCGCCGAGCATGCCACACCGGAAGACTGGATTCGCCTACCCCCTGAGGTAACTCTGCTCATTCCTGTCCGTGGATCTTGTGCCGCCCCAGAAACTGGAATGCTTGGTGGCAGGAGGGTCTGGAGTCCCGGGCTGCCACTTGGAATGTTCGCCCAGAGGCACTGCGACTGTTGCAGGATCTCCTACGCAAACCGCTGCCAGATCTCTTGCAGGATTGGACGCATGCTGTCACACCCGCATCACTGTCATTGCTGCAACGCTGTCTTCTCTCAAGGTAAGCAGACAACGGGCGGGGTGGGAGTTGTCCTGCAACACTGCGGGAGTTTGAAAACTCCAGGACGGCTGCAAGACGAGCGAGTTAGTGGACGCTGCCACTCCTCGTTTCCGGACGAAGGGACTCCTTCGGGGGAAGTAACCTGCTTGGTGTGCCTCCTGAATAACTGGTGGTCCCTTCCCTTTGCGTGGACAATTAGTTCCGTGTTTCCAGAGCGTGGAGGGAACACGCTGGAAACAGGATGCTCTGCTGTTTCTGCACTGGAGATTCCAGTGCAATCAGCGAAGGCACCTGCCTTCCGGGAGAGTTGCCTCCTCCAACTGTTCAAGGTGCGGGGCGATGGAATGGTTGCCGCACATGCTGTTGGACTGCAGTGCCCTCGCGGGCTTGTGGAGGAGGCTCGTTGCGGCACTCCGTTGACCGCAGGACACCGCAACCGACTTGCTGCGGCGATTTCTCACAGCAAGCGGAATTCGGAAAAACGCCACGGTCGCAGCAATCGGTTGCGTCCGCGCCATGGTAACAGTCCGCCATGTGCTGAAAGCAAGTTTGCGGCGAAGAGAGGCCACCAGCATGGCAGCAGCTTTTCTGAGGTGTCCTAATCTGCCAGAACAATTCTCCAGGGAGATCGCCACCATCCACACTCGCCTCTAAGAATCAAGAGATGCTCCCGCCCTCCCGTCTTTTTATGTTCATTTCTTGTCTTCTCCCTGCGTTCGTTAGTTTTAGGAAGCCGGCTTGCGCTTCGCTGGTTATCCCGGGCGAACTTTTATTTTTGGTGTTTCGTGTTTCTGAGGAGGAGAGGACCACTCTCCCCTTCTCCTTGTAGTTTATTTCGTTCTTGTTTCAAAGGAGCGTCCCTGCGCAACCGGGTTCAGACATCTTCTCTGAGTACTCTTTGGAAATTCCAAGATCATGCACTTCCTCGTTCTCCGGGTCCCAGATTCTTAGTGGGTCAACAGTGAGAGTATGCATCTTGCATTGCTTCCCTTCCTTGCTTAGCTGGAGAGTTGTTTCTTTATACATTTCCGATTTGCTCCTCCTAGCTGTGCTCAACGACTCTTCTCCACCCTCGAACGTGCTGCAGACGTCCAGCATTATCGTCAGACTTTTTTTCTCTCCAAACTGGATACGATTGCAAGGGGGAGTACGCGCCTGTAGCTCTCTGGTTGGTAGACCCTAGAGTTCACTTTGCTGCATCCATCGCGGCCATCCTGAACAAATCCTGGATCTCACTGTGTCGCGCAGTGGGACAGATGAAATCCTCTCCTGGACCGGTTTGCGATATGAAGCCACGTTTCGTCTGCCGTCCGGCAGAGCCGACGTGTGCGTTCCTCTGCCTCCAATCTGGCGTTCATTGGTAAAACCTTGTGCCGGGCTGCGTTGATGAATCAGTAGTCCTCCATCCATAGCTCTTCTTCATAGGTGCGCATAGCTTATGCCCACAGGCTGCACTGCTCTCCCTTGATTGATGTACCCCTGAATCAGGGGTTGCTACGCGTGCTCTCTTTGAAGTGCTCTCACGCCGGAGGTAAATTTTCTCCTCATGCTGCTGCTGAAGATGCCTTCATGCTGGCTTCTTCATCAATAAATCTTTACAGGGCTTTTGTTTTCCTCTTGGGCTTTCTACCTTGGATCCATAGGCTGTCCAGGTTCCTGGGAGGCTGTGAGAATTTTCTTGGGGGAAATGCCCCTCATGAGGTCTCCGAGGTCCTCATCTGTTGGCGTTTCTAGGAGTCTCGTTTGGACCACCACGTTTAGTGCATCTCGTGCCAATGTCCTCACCGCATTGTCTGGGGAAGTGAGTAATCTGAAACAGCTATCGATGGCCAACACGTCCGACTCTTCGCCCAGCTTCATCGGTCCCGGACAGACTTTCCTTCTTTCTCCGTACGGGTTGGCTGCCCAGGACGGGAGGTGCGACGCTTTCCTTACTCTCCGTCTGTCCTCTTCATCGATGCAATGCCATTCATCCTTTAAGTGGGTTGTCATCCTCCCGTATTGAACGAAACTGGGAAAGAAGGAGGTCTTTCTGAAGTAGGAGGCGTCCATTTGCCGCCGACCCGATCGTCCACTATCTAGGATGGCACTTGTCTTTTGGCAGATTTCCTCCTTCGACGGACACGAATGGAACACCTTGACTCCGAACGATTTCCCCAAGTATTCCTGTGTCTCTGATGAGGCAACACAAAAGATGCTCCCTTTTCTCATGCCTATATTTATTTCCCACGCCCTTTTCGCCTTTTTCCCTCTGTTATGTAACGAGGCGCACCTTGCCGGACTGCTGCATGAGGGCGTGGTCAGCGTATGGCAGCATTGCTTCCTCCCCGTAGTTTCCCCTCATCGAGCAAAGGATAGGCTCGATAAAGAGGAGTGAGCTCAGTGGGCAGCCCTGCTTCCCTTCTCGCCGCAAGGAAGAGGTTCTTCTTGATGCTGACTCCAGTCGAATCAAAGTGGGGCTTCCAGAGTGGATGTCTTGAATCATGTTGATGAATCTGCTGACTCCTTAATTGTTCCCTGGACCATCTCATGGGAAGCTGTCTCGAAAGCTTTCGCGAAGTCTATAAAGACAGGGCAAAAATCTCGCGACCAGCGACAAGCAGAGCCCAGTCTCTTCTGGAAAACAAAGTTCTGCTCGAGTACCCCATGAAAGGGAAGGAAGCCCTTTTTTTTTAGCGTCCATTCCTTCGTTTTACGTGATTCAGAGTCGGAGTCTGGAGACCAGGCATTTGGTATGCAGCCCTACACGCTGCTTCAGATGAATGTTGGCCTGAGGCTGGAGATCTCCTTTGCTGCGCAGGGTTTCCTCGCTAGAAGTACAGTTCTGGTGCACCAACACCCTTCCGGTATCCAAGGAAACTTTCACGGAAGGTTGAATATTACCGTTAGCATCTCTGCTTGCGTGTCCACGCTTCTCCAGGAAAGGAATTTTCTGCATTGGGCGGTATTGCCATTGCCTCCTCCTGAGTAAATGGAGATAAATCTAAGAGGAGTGTTTCGTTGTTTCTTCCCACCAGTGTGTCCTTTGAGAGGTCTTCATCCGGCTTGCATTTCACTTTTAATTCTGTATCGGAATGCTTCTCGAGTACCTCCGGTTGCAGTTCACATGCCTGGTCCTGCTGGCCCAGGATGGCTCGGGCTGCTCTTCTTCTGTTTCTGTTGCGGAGCTTCTGGATGGAGGGTCCGTCTCTCGCATCGATCCTCCGCCTCCTTCCGCTCTTCATTCCTGGTTAGATGTTTCATACTTTGCAGATTTTCTTTTTCAGCAATTGGTATGCGATGAAGAAGTATTCGCAGCGAGGCTTCTCTTCATCAGGCATTCCCTAGAGTCGGATTCTTTCTTCAGTGAATCGCAAGCAATAGCAAGCGTTCGCCCTTCTTATCCACTTTGTTCTGTGGTTCCTTGAGTTCCATATTCCCGGTATCGCTCTCGTTTGTTTTCTCTCCTCTGGTCGCTGTTCTCGCTCACCTTTCCGACAGTCCGAAGCTGGATGTTAGTGGCACAAAAGAAGACGGGAGTCACACCATGGTCTGCAATCAGTGAGACAAGCTTGCATTTTCTCTTTTTCCGTGCTTCCTTCAGACTGATTCACGAATAGGGGGCCTACGATGGAATCTAGGTTGCCGGAAACGTCTGCAATCGGAGGCCTCGTGCAACACGTCGCTCGTAAAATTCACGATGACGAAGGTGAAGCGTAGAAGGACGGAAGAGCTGCCAACTTCGAAGAACAGCCGCGTGCCATCACCACCTTGAGCGGAAGGCTCCGCTATTTCCATTCGCCTCACACTGCAAAGCCGTCGCATACTGCACCCCCGCTTGCGACGAGTTGCTGCCCGATCAAGGAACTTCGAAGTCCTCCCGATCTTAGTTTCAAGTGAAAACCCCTTGCGCCCACATGCGTGGTCAATGAGGGTAAAAGCCCATTCCCACATCACGCCATGCCACGTACCGTTTGCCATGCCTGGTGGGACTCGAAAGCTTTCCTTTCCCGCTCCCAAAAGTCGTCTCTAGCATTTCGGGCATTTCAAAGATTGACCCTCCAATTCATCGATGGCTGTCCCGCCCGAATTCGCTCTGCCGGGGTCGCACGTTATCGAAAGTTCTGCGTGCCTGCTGGCTGACCTTTCCTCCGCCGCACCTCGGACGAAAATGTGCTGCCGCGGAAACCCACCGCTTTTGCTGCACCGCTGCAGATTTGCCGGCTTCACTTTGTCGTTGTCTCCATCGTTGGGACACCTCGGAACACCCTCCTCGACGCACCTTGCAACCCGTCGGACGATTCCTTTGGTGCGATCAAACATCAGTCGCATCTTCCGCACACCATGTTTCCAACTGCAGCAAAGAAAAATTTGAAATTCATATGTGGATGCATGGCAAACTTTTTTTTCTTCTTTCTGGCTGCTGCTGCCACCGTAGCTCAGCGGAATGAGTTCTTCCACTGATGAGCAAATGAGCAAGGAATGTCGCGTTCATCTCTCGACTACAAGAAACGGCAAGCAGCAGAGTACGACAAAAAAATACTGCGTTCGGAGAGCCTCTTGGCTGCGACTGAGCGTCGTCAGCGTATCCATGGTTAAAAATCCAGCAGGAATTCCATTACATCATCGCTCCAATTGAGGTGATCATTTCGGACACTTTTCGGTTCGCACTTTGGCCGAACGAGAGTGGCGCCATGACGGGGTGTTTTCGAAAACCGAGAATGTGACTCGCGAATTCCGAGCCGGCCTCCCGGTCCCTACGAATCCACAGTTTTTTTGTACCCTCAGAAATACTGGTGAGCTTTCCTGAGGGCTGCAAAACGGAATGGGTTCCCTTTTTCTTTTTTTTTGCAGGCTCGTATTTCCTTTCGTTTCTTTTGTTGCTTTACGGCCAGCGAACGGCACTCCCATCGCTCAAAACACTTGTTCGCCTCCCGACGGATGCTTCCTTCGAATCCAAAATGCAAGCAATGCCGGTGGGAAATTCGTATGGAACCGAAAATGCACTTTCTGGAGAAAAACACCAACCTCAACGTTCGCGCGGTCATTTTCCGAGTGCTGTCGATGTTGTCGCGGTGATTCTTGGCTTTTCTGAGAACCGGCAAATCTGCAATCGGCGGTGGGCCTCAGCATCCACACGTGAAGAGTCCCCACACACCAAAAAGAGCGTCCTCATTTTGGGGGAGTCACGGTTCGTCTGGATGCGATCAAGACCGACAACCGGCGCAAGGGGTGATCCTGGAACACCGTTGTCTGACACGGGTGGAGGTGGAGGACAGGTTTAAATCTTCAACACATGGATGGGAATTTCGTTGCTATGTTCCTGGAATACCTACCAACACAATGCGAGAACCGGGCTCCATGTTTGAAAATGCATTCCGCATTTACTGGAATGACCCTTGAGACCTCACAATGCAGCGCCTCCCGATGCTCCGTGAAAGGTCGAAACCTCCGATGATGCTGGGGGTGAAGAAGGACCAGACACTGAATCTTCCGAATCTTTGACCCTGTTCAGCGAGTAACTTTTTTTCAAAACTCGATTTCTGGGTGCGCCTTGAAAATTGTCGAAGGCGATTATATGCGTCAAACGCACAGCAAAAGTAACTCTTCTAAATTTGTGTGGAGAGAAAAGGAAAAAAATTGGATTCATAGGAACTTTGTTGTTGCACAGAAAATAGGAAACTTCCAACATAAGAAAAATGAAAAAGTCTTGAGAAATTCCATCTGATTTTGCAAGATGCTCTTCTTCAAAGCCACAGTCCACACGAAGGGGCATCTCGCAGGTTCAGCGCCGACACCGTCTTTCCTGACGAATGCCGTTTTTGGAACACACGACACATGGAGGTCCAAGAGAAAGTTCAAGAAAAATGCGAGTCGCGGCCTTACACTGAGGATAATGTTGACCATGTTCTGTATTTTGGCCAATTATTATTCTCCTCAATCGAAGCTTCAATCAACTTAGTGTGCAAACAGCATGTGAACAAACCCGGTATTCAAAAAAAGAAGAAATAGAAATTTTTTGTTTGCTTGGCACATCTCACATCACTTTGAAAATGCCTTGCTGAAAAATGAATCAGGTCATTGCACATCGCAGTCCCGGTCAAAGTACAAGGAAAATACACAGAGAAACGAGATTGTTTCATACGTCAAACTCGATTGACAGCTGCACCTCTAACGAGAAGCCGAGGTGAAGGAGCAATTTTGCCTTGTCCTTGGTGTGGGGCTCCACTCTGCCCATACGCTCCCCCTTTCGCGGGAGGTGAGTCTCTTGCACAAGCTGCTTTCGTTGTCACGGGAAGACAGCTTGCACGATACTCAGCCTCCGATCTCACGGAGAGCAGCTTCACCTGCTGAAAAGCAGTTCCAAATCCTGCGAAAGCAGAGAGGCTCGGTGCGGACTTTGGCTTTCACATGGAAGGGAGCTCTGGACCCAAAACCCTTGCATTGAAACTCCTGGACGGCGAAGCGAAAAGCATCCGAAATCAAAACGCCATTCGCTCCCTTTATCCTCTGGCCATCCATCCGTACAGAGTTGGTCACTTCTCGCTACAGGGATCGCACGACCTTCGACGCATGGCGGCTTCCAGAAGTAATACCAAAACTCCTATCTGCCAGCCGACACCCAGCGGCACATTGTGGAGTCCCCGATGTAGCATGGAGCAGGAAGCGTGTCAAAAAGGACACCTCGCTGATAAAGAGAATTGGAGGGGTACCGACCAACTCTCCTGTCAAGTGCACCCTTTGGAAAACTTTGCCTTTTCTTTCTTTGAGGCATCCTGAGAATCTGAAACGCAAAGATCATTAAATCTCCACCTGTGGACCACTGATACCTCATCCAAGGGTATTGTCGCATAGAAACACGGGGAGACCTGAAGTATCACGGAATGCCTTTTCCTTTCGGATCGAACTCGCAGACCGCTCAGCACCCCGCGGTCACTGGCTGCAAGGAATTCAGCTGTGAAAAACTTCACTTGAAGAAGAAAAAGGTATGTATTTTCAGTGAAGGCGCATCCCTTGGAGATGGGTAAGCAAGCTTCTCCTGACTGGAGAAACGATGATCGAGCATTCAGGAAGAGGGACGCATGCGTGCCTTCTCCGACAACGTCAAGTCGATCACACCCTGAGAAACTCGTCGTGATGGCCGGTAAGAGTATTTGCAACGTGGATCCACATTTCTCTTTCCAAGGCCAGGGCGGCCGTTATCGCATCTGTCCAAAATGAGGCATTCATCATCATCGATCCGAATCAATATACGCATCCCTGCATTTGTTATTCAAACGCACCAAGATGCATCCGAGAACCAGTCGGCACCAAATGGCAGGAGATTCTCGGAAACCTGCAGGAAGACACGAACCGCCGGCGATCCACCCGAAAAAGCCTCTTCCCGTTGCAAATGCACGCAGAAGTGACAGCAGTCCTTGATGAGTGCGCCTGTAAAAAAACACGGGCTATTCGCGGACAGCATCGACTAGCATTCTTATCATCAAGAAATCATCTTGGAAGAACAGTTCCAACCTCTCCGTCCGTATCCAACACGTCCTTGGAAGTCAACAGGCAAGACTTCTTACGTTCTCAAGTAGACAAACCACTTGCGTTACCGTTTCGTCCGGGACTACACCGAAAGGAAAATGAGAGGGACAATCTTCCGGAGATTCCTTTCCGGCATGCCTTTCGAGTAGTTCCGGCTTCCTGAAATCGTCAAAAAAGCAAAGCGGAAAACGCAACGCATGCTCCTTCATCCAGCTGCACGTTGGATGTCATTCTGCAACGTTTTGGCGGTATCCTCCACTTCTGACTGCAATCTTCAAGCAAAATCTCTGAAGACGAATGCTGTGAACGCGGATGTGCATCTCGAACGGACACTCAATGCTCCGGGCGTCCAACAGGAAAAATACGCAGCCGAGTTCCACGGTTTATGCAACGGGACACATTCCCTTGCGATTCATTTCCGGTTTGCTCGGAATCCTGAAATTGGGAGCGAAATCGCCTTCGCAACCCATCCCTTCGAGTCCTGCGAATCCGTTCTCTGATTGCTCAGAAACCCAGATACCTCCTTCCCTCGCCACCCTTTGTCCTCAGGGAAGACCTCTCACCTGAGTATTCCATTTCCCATGTACCTCGCACGCAACTTCCGGCAGAACGGTCGAACCGATTCTGGATTCGTGTCCGTTTTCTCCTCGTCCGACACCGGCAGCCATCCTCAAGCCGGGTCACTGAAACCAAGTCTCCTTGACTGAGAAATCGCTTGGGGGGCTTTTGCAGTTGGCACTGCACGCACCCTTCGTGCGTGCACGAAAAGGGAAAGCACAAAATTGCTTGCAGAAACGAGCAAAGATGTTCCTTCCTTCAGCGGACACTCGCTGGGGAATTCGAGCTGAAGACCCACGATGCGTCTATGGGGGAGCGAGAAGCAGCTCTCACGGGGAGCTCGCAAACGTCGTGCACTATGAAATCCGCGACGCTCGCATCGATGCGCTCTTCGCAGGAACAGTTCTTCCCATCATACGCGAGATTACCGCGAGAGTCGTGAAAGGAAAGGCGAAACTGGGATCGAATGGCTTCCCAGACAAACACGCAGAGAGGAAAGGTAAAGGCCACCAGAGGACTAAAGTGAGTGTGTAAAAGACTCCGTTTCTTGCCTTCCAGACTGGTATTCATTCTCACGACAGAGATGATCGTTTTGACGGCATGATCCTTTCGGCGGGAAGCCTTCTCGAAAACAGATTCCTGAACTTGAAGATGATCGTTGGCAAGACATTCGTTCGCTTCCGCAACACATGGAGCGCCTGCTTCGAGCCCTCGAAAACACGGTTCGCTACTCCTCCCCCCGCAGCAGTAAGACGCACCAAACCCCACCCCGCGGCCGTTCGACACCGGCCTTTGGCCGTTGCGCAATCATCGCGAAACGATCCTTTCGGTTCGACTCACCTACCTCTGGATGCAAGTACTTCCCTGCAACCACGCTCCGCAAACAGGAAGGCTCGGTTCAGTGGTCTCTGTCGTACGAGCAAGTGAGATGCGCATGAAGCAAAGAACATCTTGAACCCCTGTCCCCCATTCACGGGCTTGGCATTTTCTGCCAACAAAAAGTTCTCCTATTGCAAACACGAGCTGCAAGCCTCCGAAGCAACATGAGCTTCTTCTCAAAAATGATTCGCGATTTTCTTTCGCTCGGCCTTCCTTTGTGGAAAGTGGCTTCCCTCGGAGGAACAGAAATCGATAGGGTGTGAAGCTGAGAGCAATCACGTGCTCCATACGCATCGCGCAAAAAGCAGCCTGCCGCGGGCATGAATGAACCTCAACCAGAAGCCACTTTAGCGAAATTCGGAAATCCTGCAACCTGGAAACTGCATTCCCTTTCCCGGCATTCCGCGCAGGTGCAATCGGACACGAGGCTTGCATCCAACCCTTCCTTCTCCACTCTTCCGATCTCTTTGAAAAGTCTTCCGCATTTTGGAAAGAATGGCGGTTACCTGGACTGATTCAGCTGATTCAATCTCCCTCTCTGTGTTGATCCAACTGATTCAGCCGAAGGAAAGAAAGAACAAATCGGTCCTCCTGCATTGCAATTCTTTTTCTTCTCCCCCCCTTCCGTTGCTTCTTCTCACTGGTCCTCTTTGCATTCGAGTGTCAATTCCAGGAATGAAGGAACGCAAATCAAGGTTTCTTTCAAGCGAGATGTGCCGCTTTCGGAACCGCATTTGTTATTACAAGCTTACCACCTTCACAGAGCTTCCTCTTCCACATCTTGTACATATGCATGCTTTGGATACAGAGTGAGTCTGCCATACGCTGAAGACTGGATCGCAAAGCACCGCTTCAGAGAATGAGGCAATGCACGTCAGCTGCCTTTGAACGGACACTTTGTCGCACAAACGCGACAACAGAGCATTTTCTAAGAGAGAAGAAAAAAGGATCAATCCAAACAACCCTGGATGCTGAAGGATTCACGGAGAACTTGAACGAGAAAGTGCATTCACCGACAGGTTCCGTGTGCACGGCGCTCTGATTCGTATTCGCATCCCGCCGAAAAATGTCCGGAAGATATGAAAATCGAAAGCCATCCGGGAGGGAGATCCGCAAAAAAACACGATCTCTGGAACCAAGGGAAATTACCAACAGTACACAATGTATTAGCCAGTCATCGGCAAGAGAAAGAGAACACATCCTTCATCTGTAAATGCAGCACTGCCGGGTTCCCTGTTTACTGAGCACGTCCTTACTATTCTCAACATGAGCCGGAATCCACAACTGCTTGGTCCTCGTATTCTTATTGCATGCTTATTGCTCTTGGACCGTTTGTGATCTCGTTATTCCTCCCGATCAGTGCAAAGATTTCAGTTTCCCTTTCCTTTTACCTGCTTTTGGCTTTCCCATACTGGCGGGTATCGCGTCCCTGATTCCCATCGATCGTGCTTGAAACCATCCTCACGGGAAGGTGGACAAACACCCCGTTTTCCACTAATCTTCTTCGAGAAACTCTACTTACGAATGATCAAAGCGAACGAGAACTGCTCACGACAAACACTTCTTCCAGTAAGGAAAACAAATCGAAGCAGACTATCGTATCCATCCGCAAACGAGGAAGAAATCTTTGATGAAGAAAATGTGGCCATCCTCGCAGAAAAATTTCCCCAAAAGCACGCTATGCCATCAGAGATTTTTATTAGAGACATCGCATCATCAACGCAAAATGCATTCGACGATATCAGCTATTGGAACCACAGCTACTGAAACCTGAAAATAGGAACATTGCCGTCTGCAGCCAGCGACGAGGCCATGGCAATGGACGTTTACCCCTTTTTGTCTTCTTGCTGTAGAGGCTCAATCCACGTGAACTCATGCGCCCAGCACCGTGGATGGCTACCATGAGCACAAACAAAAGGAGCGTTATCCAGAATGTTGTACAAAGGGAGATTTCCGAGCTTTACTGTACGTACTGAAAATGCATGTTTTACGGACGGATACGTCAGATACGAAAACGCACAGTCAAACAGTTGAAAACACGGACGGCTCTCTGCAATTCAGAATCGAAGTCTCCTCGGGGAAACGCTTCCAGGTCACTACTCCTGGCCTCCCACGAGGACGCGCTTCAGGGATTTCAAAGACGCGATGACGCCCAGCAAGCATCACATCTATGGCAAAGGGGCTCCACCGATGCGACCTGGACGTATCCTCAACTCAGCAAAAACTTCATCGAAGGCTTTATTATACTGCCGCCTCAGTTTCACTTGGATTCGTGCGGCAGCTGACCGTTGGGTTCGCACCGCACATCTGAATCCAGGAACGCATCGTTCAGTTCTTCAGCATACTGTGCAAGTCGAGGAATCACACACGCATTCCACATTCCAGATCGGATGGTCAGCAGCAGACGAAAGAGAAGAGGGTTCGGACTCACTTGGCCGACAAGAGATGAAGATCCGAATCAAAACAAGCCAAGTACAACTTGCAGGATAAAGTGAATTCCGCAACCTCCGATCTCTTTTAAAAACAAATAAGATCGGTTAATCCGCGTCGATCTGCAAGAGCTTCACGGTGCTCTTCTTTTCGAACACTGAAGCTTGAAAAGAGTAAAAAGCAGTGATGGCACTTGAAGAGTTTAGCATACGAGGCACTGACAATCTGCGAAGCAATGGGTCCACAAAAATGGCCAAATCTTCTCTAATCGTCATCACATAAGGAACATGTTAAGAATAAAAAAAAATACCCTTTCTTTCTTTCCTTTCCTACTTTTTTTTTTTCTTTCCTTCGAGTAGGATTCTGTTCAATTCGCGGTACACGGAGCTCAGGCACAAACCAAACGGTTCTTCGCTACCGGCCGACAGCCGCCAATGAAGCATTCCCATCACCAGGAAAGTGCCCGTTATTTGTTAATGGCAACCAGGTTCCTTCTACAGACGTGCCAGCATCAACTGAACACCCTTCGACCCGAAAATTACCACGTTCTTTACGAAGAGTCTTCAGAATACAATGAAGGACAAATAGATCAATAGCAGGTATTCGTTTACTTTCCTTCACTTAATCAGTTTTTCCTTCAAAGATGCAAGTTACCTTCTGCTTCCCACATCTCCCTCCAACGAGAAATGTTCTCCGACAAAGCCCTTCACTGATGCTCGAAACCGGAACAGGCAAATCCAGGATACGTTCAAAAAAGACTCCTGAATTCTTGATGCAAGAAAGCATGGCTATTGGTTAAATGCCATTTTCTCCCCCCAGAAAAAAGAAAAACGGCCGAAATTTCACCTGCTTTGCTTATGACATGCATTTCAAGCTACTTCTCCTCACATTTAATCATGTTAGTTCTCATTTCATCTCTGTTCCCATGAAATGGATGCGCTCAAGCATGAAAGAACCCAAGGTGCTGCTCAGGATGCAAAATCGAACTCTCAATCGCAAATGCTATTCGAGTAGACCAACACTCAATTCCACACACTTTGGGAATGACAAAAAGAAAAACTACTTGAAAAACACAAAGTCCCATGCAAAATCCAGCACAAAGTACACACATCCATGCGTACTTTGGGACCATTCATTACTTTAAAAGCGGTGAACAACGATATCAACAGGGTGGAGGAAAAAATTGGCTGAAATGCAAGAATAAGCAGTGCTTGATTACATCTGCTTTCTCTCCACAAAGAACAGTACAAGGGATTCCCTTTCCCAATAGACTGTGGTTAAGCATATCAGCAATCATTTCCAAAACACACATTGCACCCCTGTGGCTCATCTGATCCAGGAAACTTTGTTAATGCACATGAAACGCAATAATTGCATACATTCAGGCACCCAACCATTTGGGAGAAGAGGGGGGACTACTTGATATGCCAACCCAGTATTGTGTTCTGTGGACCAGCAAATTGTAAAGCAGCTCGAAGGTTCCATGAGTGTATGTTCTCCACATGTGAGCTGAAGTACAAGTCAAAACAATTCACAGCAAACTACAACACAGGCACACCAACCAGCATTTCACCTGTTCATTCAACTGGCTGTTTTCTCCGAATTTTTGCTAAATTTTACAGTGATCCTCAGCATCGTTTCTTTTGCGATTTTACATTCCGCAACAGATTCTTCATGCCAACGAATTTTGGAAAAAACAACAGAAGCTCAGCAACAAGTAGCATGTGCTGCTAGCTGTTGCAAATCAATACAGAGGCAGCCAACAATCAGCACACACCAATAGCGATGTGCAAAGTAGCCAAAGGAAAACAAGTACTTTCCCTCTACCTGTGTGCACATTTAGAATCTTCACCCTAGATACAAATTCATCAACTTCCAATTACTTCCACAATGATTGTTGGCCACAATGTACTGTGCACACTCCCAAGTGCTGCAATTTCTTTGTAGGTCTAAACCACATATACCTTTCTGATGTCACCTTCATCTCAAAAGAATTTCCTTTCAAACAGATATCATGCAACAGAAATTAACAAGCCTATTAATCCTCATCCATTTCCTAGGATTCAGACTTGGTCTTGTGTGAAGCTACCTCCACCAAATGTATGATTGCAGAGGTATAGTCAACTATATCATAAACGTATACCACTGTGGCAGATGTAAAGTTACCTCCGCATTACATCTTCCACAGAAACATTTCAGAAGGTAATGTACTTTGCATGATCAGGCAATATTATCTATTAACTGAGACCTCAAAATGGCATCCTTCCTGGATACAGGATTCGGAAAAAGAATGAGAACATCTGATAGTAAATTACCAATCATTTGCTCTGCTACACATTGCATCATTTTATCAGTGACTTTGGCCATGAGGTTCCATTTTTTGTAGGAATACTTTTTCCTATGGCCAAGACAAACAGAAAAGTTGCACATTCAAAACAGACGTACAACGTTCACAACTCAGCGTCACAAAGCGACTGCTGCTGCATAAGTGATGCAAGAAATTGGTGTAAGCAGAACCCCTACCACATTTTTGAAAGCAACCAAATTCATACAGTCACAGTTATTCTGTCTCTGTCATTCAACTGAAGCTGGTAAAGCAAATGCTTTATGCAGAATGCTCACATATCATTCATTCAGTCCTAAAGATGCTGCACTTTGAAAGACCAGACATTCAGAAAACAGCACGAATGCAAGCAAACTGCTTCTCAAAGATAAACTTGCATGCTTTACTATGTTTGCAGATTTCATCAATTCCACTTTCTCAGAAAAAGCCCATTATGCATCTTTCAAAGCAACAGATGCTTTATGACATAATCCAACCCAACAAAAAGCAAGAAAAACCTCCCTAGTCAACATCTCCACACGAACTCTGGGAGAGCAAGAAACATCCCATTACCTCAATGCATGTTACTTCAAAAGGTGATATTAATTAGAAAGTTTTTTAAGCTTGCAAAGAATGTCAATAATTCTTTTCTGAAATCCAAACAATGCGGAAGCAAAAGAGGAATGCCTGACAGGGAGACACTACTCTGAAGAGAACCCCAAAGGGATGCTTCCGAAATTCAGAAGGGGTACTGCCTCCCTGGAGGGATCGCTCTCGCTTCTTTGCACTCTCTGCAGAGGTGGCGAGGCACCTCCTCTGTCAGCACAACAGTCTCGGAGGAAGGTTCCCCTCCACAATGGGGAGGGGGTCCACTACTTTAACAACACATCTGGAGAGGTGCCTTTTTACTCCATCTGAATGAACCGGAAGGGTCCCTCTGGTGTGGGGGATCCACTCTCCATTGCAAGACCAGAGGAGACGATTCCCCACTCCTTGATTCCTGGAAGGACCCGAAGGTTGACTCCCATTGTTCTGGCCTTCATCAGGGGCTTCCAGTTTTAACCACTACCGGTGCCACATCCGAATGTTTGTAGGCCAGCCAGCGCCATCTTGCAGCAGATACTTGGAACCCAATCACACAGTGGCATCAGTTTCTGCCAGAGTATTCAGACCCACGATGCATGGAAGCCTTAACCGCAAAGCATCCAATGTGGGCAAAAAACTTTCTGATGTTATTTTGGATATGTGAATGCCGTATTCTCTCATTTTGCCAGTTAACAAGATAAGGCTTGCATTTCTGGAATTCATAAATCAACTATCAACCAAAACACCTTGAGAAGACTGATCACTGAATAAACAAGTTGATCATCTTGAAGTACCAACAGAAAGTTTGCAAGTTTCAAAGGGATCGTGCACAACATCCGAAAGTCCAGCTTGAAAGAATGCAGAAACCAAGTCTCTCAAGACTACTGTTTGCTGGAATTTGCAGTCTGGAAACTTTTTTACTCCTCAAAGCAACAACATGCTGGGATAAAGCACACACATCCTCCAAACTGGCATCCACTGATATACCTATAAAACACTTGATGTGAAAGCAAACATAACAAGCAAGGATAGCTGTATCCAATCAGGAATGAAAGGATTCAAAATTTTCCAATTCAGACAACACCAAGTGTTGCTTTTCAAATAACAGCCTACCTTGTAATCTCCCTAAATTCACAAAAGCTTGTTGCTTGGAATTTTCACTGTCAGCTTTTCAGCTGTAGAAGCCCACTGAAAACTTGGATTCCATCCACCAACCCTAAGAACTGTGAATCATAGCATATTAGCAAGCAGAACTTTCACTTTCACAATAACAAGAAGAAATACCAATGGTGCCCTTGAGACATTTGGTAATTTGGAGCCAAGTTTGATGCCTTTTTAAAAATAAGGGAGCAACTGTTTGGGTTTAGCATCAAAAGGTTTCAGACAAGACTACTATTTGTGCAGGCAAGGGCACAGGAAGTGCACAATTTTTTACTGCATGTTCCTAGGGACAAAATTCAAGAAAAAAGTGGAAAAATCAATCCTCGGCAACACCCTTCACGTGCAGCTGCATACTGTACAACTAAACATCCCTGTCCCTGGACCTTTAATTCAGCCCAACACTTTGCTACAAAACAAAAAGCTCAACGGTTTTGAATTTGCACTCAAAACCCAAGGTGATGATTTTCCTTCACTTGCGCAGTCCTTTGCACACTACTGCTGCTGACAACATGTAACAGCTGCCTCCGCACGCCTCGAGCATCACTCTTTTCCCGTAGATCACCAAGACCATATTCAGAATTCAAATCTCGCGCACCACATTTCGAAAATCATTTGAAGACAGATTGGCTTTCACCATACCTTCTGCCGAAGCTACTTGTATTAGACATCTCTCTCTGCAACTGTTCGAAATACAATCCAGAGAAATTTACAGCATTTTTTCGAAAAATACAATTCGTTGAGTAAGAATGAATTCATCCTACCACCCCTTTCATTACAGTGCGTGCAAACATTCCTAAAGCATCAAGATCAAAAGCAGGCGGTGTCACTCTTTGCAACGACGGCCTGAAGCCAAATACAATCAGCATCGAAAAAATTTCCATTTAGCGGCTAAAATCAATTTACAATGACAAAAAAGTTCTAAACCTCATTTCCATTTTTTGCAACACCCTTCACGAAAACCAACTGAATTGAAAAATGTCAAATCAATATTGCCACAACAAACACTCGCGATTTTCTTCGAAGGGATTTTTCCGGAATCTTCTTCATCCCGGTAAACATACGCAGTCGGCTAAGAGTCTTTTCACCTGCCACCCCTTCCGTGTCCAAGAGTTCGGTAAGACAAGAATCAAAACATAAAGCACGTCCACGTTTCGAGGAGCTCGCGAAGAGCAAAAGAGGACGAGCAAGCAGTCCTCGCTCGTTTCCTCCATTTCAGCAAACGCTGAGCTTCCTTGCTCCCTGAAAGGAAGCCACGCCTTCCACGCTCTTGCTGTCGTTCTCCTACAGGTACTGCACTCCCTCCACTTACGAGCTTCGCTCAAGGTTCAACCACCACCACTTCTGGAAAGCTGGAATCCACCTGGATCGACAGGCGCCGAAGGACGGGGATCGGCCAGGAACCGCGACCCAGGCGTGCGATGACCGCGGAGTCCGTGGTCAGGCATGCCCGAAAAAGCACGTGCCAACGCAGCTGGAGAGGTCACACCGTCGGTCCGAAATGCCTGATGGCAATGCTGAACTTCTTACCAGTGCTTGTTTGTTGCTGATTAGTCGCGTCTATGAAGGCAGCCAACGAAATTATGAAAAGCACGAAAGCAACTTTGAAAGCAAAGAAAACGAAAGCCGCTCTCGTGGTGAATCGTCGTAATCCTTTAACTGGGAAACTCGTTGGCTCACGGCATAATTGCACTCGAAGATTGAGAACGGGTAGATTGAGCGATAGAAGAACGTTGAGACACACGGAGAGCCTTTTTTTTCTTCTTCTTTTTCTTCCAGATGTTATTCGGGATGCTTGGAAAGGTTAGCATTTGAATTTCAGGTGAGGAATAAAGTCCTTAATTTGTCAGCTCACCACGAAATGTGGGTACAGAGAAGTGTTTGTGAGTTCGTTCGTGGCTGCTAATTAGCAAATGGGCATCGTAATATATCGATGCAAAAATTGTCATTTGACAGCAGTTCGAATCAGAGTGAATGCTGATGCTGGACGGAAATGCCTTCGTGAAAGCATGGAGACAGTGCTTCCAGGTCTTCAGAGTAGAGGCAACTGTTTCCTGGTAACCGTAAAATCTGTCAATTCTGCGAAAGTTACTTCGTTCTCAAAGGGAGCAGAAGTTTTGATTTGCGAAATTCCCTTTGATTTCACGTCGAATCGGAAGAGAGAGGAAAAGGCCCTTCCCTTTTTTTTTCTTTTTTGTCACCTCCCCTGATTCTTGTTTTGTTCTTCCTCTTCACATTTTCCGCTTTTGTTTTCCCCCCGTTCTTTGATTTCTGCAATGCATACTGGAATGCATGTTGTTTGATATGTCTCTTGAAAAGCAAATGGGAGGAAAATTTTGGAAATCCTATTCTTTTCCAGTTGGAGGAACTCTTGAATTTTTTTCGCTTTTTTTAGATCTTCACTCCGCAATGTTTTTTTGCGACTTTCATTGGGAGCGAGTGGCGTTTTCTTGCACGGCTTAGGTGCTCCATCAATGAGTGCGGGTCCACGAAAAGAGAAGGCTCACCCGTCGCCTTCAACTGCATCTTCTCGTATTAATTATCAAAAATTGAATCTTTCGGTTGTGCAGTGAAAACACGCACGAGAACCAGTGTAAATCAGGATGTTCGGAGATACCTCCTTCGCAGGATCCTGAAGCACACAGCAGGTGACTCTTATTTCATGCCTTGAGTTTCATCTGTCTCGTAAAACCTCAGCGTGGCCGGCTCCATGAAAGGAGGCTCGCACGTCACCATCTTTCAATCCCACAAATGTACTCCATGTAATCTGCGAATTATGACGCTGCAATTCTTTTGGACAGTATCATTCGAGATTACTTCGAAGTGGCTTGAAACTGTCTGTCCTTTCCTTGTTTGCAGCCTGTCTTGCGGCTGCTTCAAATTTAATGCATTCTTTTTGCCGAGTTCCGTATTGCTGAACGTGGACGTTGGTCTTCAGTCTTTCATCTGTGGGCGCTCCTTCCGTGTTTCACGTGAGAAAGTCGCGTTCCGCTGGAAAATGGCAGTTGCAGGGTCGCACTGTGAGATTTAAAGACTTCCTCGACACTCAATCTTTTGCACACTCTTAACCGTATCTGACAAGGAAAAGTCCAGCAAGTTCGGAAGTTTTTCAGTGTTCCGCAATTTAAATTCAAACATCTGTTAAACCCCTGAATAGTAACTGATAATCTGAAAATACCTTTTGGAAAATGTTGCGATCATCTTTTATGATGATTTTGCATGCGTCTATCTGAAATCAATTTGGAATGCATCCCATTTGTGTTTCATGTGCTTTTATAGGTTCTTAAAGTTGATTTTTCACTTGCAAAGTTATTTATGTTTCCAGAAAGAGCAAAAACACGTACTTAAAAAGAGAAATCTGAAAAATTTACTGGAAATATCATTTTTTGTACTGGAAAATATCAATAATGACTACTGAATATCCAATCCTACAAATGCCTACAAGAAAATTATTTTAAATTTTCTCTAGTGAATGCACAACTCTTGTCCTTCATATAAGTTTCATGAAGACTTTGTGAAGACAATGAATGATATCACCTTTTATTTGTGTTTAATGTGAATTTGGAAATTGATATCACGTAAAATTATTTTAAATTTCAGGTTGAATGTTACTACTGAATCATCTCGCGAACGCAAAAGTAATATATATGAATTGACCTGTCAAGAGAGTTTAACGTCTACATTCGTTTTGCAAGGGTGCCGCTGAGGTGCCTTTGACGAATATATTACGCCCGGTGTGAAACAAAAAGAAATGCCCTTTGCTACTAAAATACGAAATTTTAGTGAATAGTTAAAACAATCTCACTTAAATAGTATATTTTAGTTGTATTTTCTTTGGGACTGCAACGTGACCTTATTTATTTTTTATTGAAGCAATGTGAGGTGTGGCAACCAAACAAAAACTTCCTCGCTTTCTTTTTCTTTCTA
This sequence comes from Raillietiella orientalis, assembly GCA_036172245.1. NCBI lineage: Eukaryota > Metazoa > Arthropoda > Ichthyostraca > Raillietiellida > Raillietiellidae > Raillietiella > Raillietiella orientalis. Next base: position 165,521 of record JAYWIR010000097.1, on the reverse strand, counting down.
CATGCTGGGTTTGTTTACATGTTCTTTACATAATGGAAGCCTTAATTGAGGAAAATAATAATAACGCTTCAATTATTTTCCTCAATGAAGGCTTCAAATGATTCGCTTTGGCAAAAAGTGATCTCTGTAAGGCATAAACGTAATTTTAATTCTCTCATTTTGAAGCTGACCAAGACATGACTTCAAGAAGAAGAATCCCTGAAACTGAAACTGCTTGGACAAATATTCAACATAAATGCGGATCCTTCTACATTCCAGAACAACACATTGTATTGGATGAATCATTGTCGTCATGGAAAGGGAGATTGTCTTGGAAGCAGTAGATGTACCTTCTAAAAGGAGTCGTTCGGGAATAAAAAATTGTTGCCTTATGCGAAAATCAAGCTGAATACATTTGGAATTTCTGTGCATACATTGGCAAAAATACAGAACATGGTCAGCATTATCCTCAGTGTAAGACCGCAACTCCATCGTTCTTGAACTTTCTCATGACCTTTTAGGCCAGGGATATCAATTCTGTCTGGATAACTGGTACATAAGTACAGAACTCGCACAGAAACCATGTACTTGCAAGGAAGACAGTATTGGTACAATGCTACAGCATAGACTTGGTATTCCTGAAGACATGAAAACCACTTCTCTAAAGAAAGGTCAGTACATTGCAAGATATAACAACGAAATAATGGATTGAAGGGGGGGGGGGCAAAAGGGATGTACAGTTCCTCAGTACGATACACGGCGCCAATGTGATGGATGCAGAGGAACGAGGTGTTGTAAAAGGAAAGCGTAAAGTGGTTTTTGAGTAGGGAAAAAAAAATGGATGGAGTGTACAGAAGCGATGGTACAATTGGAGCACATACGCTGGCAAGAAAGAGGCTAAAGAAATATTACAGGAAAATATTTCTTCATCTTTTCGACGTTATGCGCTTGAATCCATATTTATTATATGAAAAATACAATGCGAAATGAAATCGATTCGATTTTTTTGCTCGAGTGTATGGAACAACTTATTGAGGAATCTTCCCCTGAGGCAACTGGGACAGCTGGTGGACCAGCTGCGATTGCCAAGCCCACACGTCTCTCCGGACAACCTTTTCCAAATTCTATACCATGTACACCATCCAAATGGAGTGCCTCTCGAAGGTGTATGTGTCGTGTGTTCCGAAAACGGCATTCGTCAGGAAAGACGATGTCGGCGCTGAACCTGCGAGATGCCCCTTCGTGTGGACTGTGGCTTTGAAGAAGAGCGTCTTGCAAAATCAGATGGAATTTCTCAAGACTTTTTCATTTTTCTTATGTAGGAAGTTTCCTATTTTCTGTACAATAACAGAGTTCCTATGAATCCAATTTTTTTCCTTTTCTCTCCACACAAATTTAGAAAAGTTACTTTTGCTGTGCGTTTGACGCATATAATCGCCTTCGCCAATTTTAATTCACGCACCCACGGGTGCTCTTTGGGGGGGAGGGGGATTGCTCGCTCAGTAGGTTAATTTAAGCATACTCAGAGATACATAATTTAAGAATTTTCAATAGTTTGCTATTGGAAAATGGAAACCAAAAAACTGCCCTCAAAATGAATAAATGGAGTGAATGCATGAATGACAATCTTAGTATACAAGATATGTATACATCGTAAGCCTTCGCCGTTCCAAAGTTTTCGTTTCCTGTAGTGACTAGAAAATAGAATTAGGGAAAGCAGAAGAGTTAAACATCAGGTGGATTTCTGTGGTTTCTTCTTTTTTTCCCCCTTTTCTGATCAGGAGACATTTCTCAAGCTGTTGCGGTGTGCAGTAATTTTGCGAAAAGCGTGCTTTCATTGAATTTCCGAATTACCGTTTTGCAATTGTGTATTCGTGGATGTGTTCATTAAGGCGGGACATCAATAGAAATTGAAATATCTGAATTTCAAGCAATTCATTGAATGCGTTGCAGCTAATAGTACTACGTGGTTCAAATGGAGGTTGTAAATTGTTTGTGCCACATCGAGGAAAAAAGGACATTTGCTGTAAGCGATTGATTTCTGCAAATTCCGAATTTGTGTTTGGCGCGTACATCTTTGTGTACAAATGCATTTGCTTTTTTTGCTAGAAATCAATGAATCGGAAGGATTGCTGGAAAAAAGTGGAAACTTTCATTATGCAAACGGCATAACAACAAGCATGATTGAACAGAACAGACGATTTTCGAGCCACTGGAACAGCATTCGTTTTTTTCTATTTAATGATTTCATTTGAGTACTGCACAACACGAATGTAAATTTCGAACACTGATTTCTGAAAATACGCGTAGGCAGTACCTATTTACGTGGACGTATTTCTCGGGAATGCAAACGTGAGCACAAGGAAAATAAATGACGAAGAAAGTGGTGCTATAATGGGATGTAAACCCATTTTTGGTAATAATAGTGTGTTCCTGATAATAGGGTCTCTTAAGTGTTCTCATGGGAAGCTCGTTGAAGGGAAACTCGTCATTTCTCACGAATTCATATTCAAAAGTGTGTGAATTTATTCATTCAGGTTGCAGCTTCCCTGCATTGATTCTTGGGCAGTAGAATTTGTTTGAAATATTTGTTTATAAGAGTACCGAAAATAATGTAACACGGTTATGTACATATTTTGTTTCACTGACCTACTGCAGCGGCTAGGAAAGTTGTCTATAAATTCTGCGCAACACATGGCGATTGTGAAAGATTGTGAAAAATTTAATGTGAACAAAATAATCCCAAAACATGCTTTCGGTTAAATTGTATAAAAAATTTTTTTTTTTTTACTGTTATACTTGATATGGTATCACCCGCTGCAGTTGATTGAGTTCCTTTCGTGAGTTGACACTTTTTAAATAGACATTTTTCAAGTAATGATTTTTCAAACTCCTTTATTTTGAAGGGCATGTGATGAATTCACAAAAATAAAGGAAATCAGCTTTAAGAAAATTGCGGTTAGAACCCGAGACCCGTTGGTTCAAAGAAATCACGAATTTTCACTGTTTATTGCAGCATTTAGTGATTTGTTGGAGCTGTTGCGAGAAATTTAGTTGATTTCATGCGTGTACCAAAAGTGGTCAGCAGGTGACACACGTAAAGTCTCGAACACTTGTTGTGCCCATCGGGTTTGCCTAACCGGATGTGCAGTAAACGTGGTTGAGAATTTAATTTCAGATTTCTTAATAACCACAAAATTTGATTTCGAAATTTCATTTCACGTTCTGAATTGAACTCGCAAGAGATTAGAGGAAAAAAGAGGTGTAGATCCACACATTCTTTTAACACGATGATATGTAACTTCGTTCTGAAGTGGCTAACTAACATAAATTGCGTAAGATGGTCATACGTGATCATGTGCACAGCTACAGCGATCTGATCCCCTTCCCCCCCTCGTTTTCGTTTTTTTCTTTTTGTGTTTGCTTCGTAGGAATCGCGAAAATTACCGGAAACTGTCAATTAAAGTCATCAGCAAACAACACGGCTAAAATCAGTTGAGTAAAACTGGGAATCCTGAATTCGAAAAGTACTTCATATGAAATATTTCAGATGTGTTCCTAATATTCTTCTTGTTCCTACAAATGCCATTTCACTTCATTAAAGAGTTCTGAATCAAAAACGCATATTTCCACAATAAATTGGCGCTATTAAAAACAATTTCAATTTTATACGTTGAACATTATTATTCATATTAGCATATTTACTAGCATTTTTGCTAGTTTCAAGCATATGCATTAAGTGTCTATGTTTTAGGAAAACATGTGTGAGAGCTACGAAACATTTTCTACCAAGAACCCAGTAAATAATCTTTGTTCATCCATTTCTTTACATGATGAAGCATTATTAGATGAACTAGCATACCTCGATCATGAAAAAATTCCTGAAAGAGTTATCCATGCTAAGGGAGCAGGTAATAAAAACCATTGTATTCACTAGGCTTGAATTCTTATTTGCTTTTAATCATGGCTGAAAAACATGAAAATTATGGAAGGATGAAACTGGCTCTGGCAATTGTTTAGTATGTATTTTCAGTCAACGTTGGATAACAGCAATGACTGATTTATTGAGCAAGTCAAAAGAGCACACTCTAGAAATGCTAAATGTCCATATCTCATTTCTAACGAGTGCATTTTGCATTGCCAATACGCGGGTTTTTATTAATTCTATTCTTTTGAAAAGGAATGATTGGAAAAGGGATTTTGAAATCATAAATAGGCATTAGATTTGTTTATTAATTTTCAGCCCTTTCTTATTATTCAAACAAACTCGAAATTTAAGGCAAATGCGTATATTTGTGGTCATCTCATCTAATGCATTTTTTACGATGTTTGAATAAAAGCTTTGAGGAAAGGTGGGTAACTAATACACATTTTGGGACATTTTTTGTCTATTATGCAATCTTTCAAGCTCACAGTTTATTTATTTTATTTTATTTTTTTGACGTATAATTTGCATAACATTGTCTTTTTCGTATCGCGATTTGTCCTTGGTTCACTCCAGATGATTTAATGACATCCACAATCTTATATTTAAGACGTTTTTAAGGTCTATAGGATAATTTGAGTTTCTTCCGAAGATTGCAGTTTCGTTATTTACTTACTTGCACTCATTTGGAAAATGAAATGAAAACTATGTTCATCCGTCAAATGTTATTGCACATTTTATCTTCGTGAATTTGGTTTTATTTTTCCCTTTTTACACAGTCGCCTCAGTAATTTGATTACTTCCATTTTATGCATCATAATTGCAGAATTATTCCTATAAAAATTAACACAGATAAAACTGGCAAAATTCCAAAGTACTTTCCCTTAAAAAATCTTTGCAGTTTTCTTGTAAGCATAATTCTGTAAGGCAATTTCGCTACCAGAAAGTGAAAACCATTGGAGAGAAACAACATTGCAAATCGAGCACCCTTAATAAACTAGAATTAGAATCCTTTCGTATGGATCCCTCTGACTTACTGGGGCATATACTAGATTGTGTACTAATTTCCAAAATGATCTATAGTAAAAGTGATTTTCGAATGCATTCATTAGCATTTCCTGTACTTAGGAGCCTCAGGGTATTTTGAAGTGACACACGACATCACAAACTACTGTAAAGCAGCCTTGTTCTCATCGATTGGAAAAAAAACTCCTGTGTCTGTTAGGTTTTCCATGAGTACTGGTGAAAGTGGATCAGCAGAAACTATAAGGTACAGTCTGCAAAGTTTTCATTTTCCTTCTTCAGTGGTACTGAAATAAGCTACACTTGTAGATTTGGAATAATTTCTATCATTCACTGATTCTTAAGGCTTGAGTATATTTTGATATTTTTTTCTATTTTAATTATTTTATATTCCTGATTTTTCTATGAATCCTTTCAAGAGAGTACAGTCTGGGAATTAGATTGTTCCTTGACAAGATTTTTAAAGTGAACCTTGATTTTTATCATCTCTTTGCTTAAGTCCTTTTTTCCAGCCTTTGATGACTCTCAGCGTACTAAGATGCTTTTATTTCATTCTTTGTATCCAATAATAAGATAATGTTATGATCATGATCTGCAAAGTAAACACTGTACCCTCAAATGTGACTAATCTTGAAAGTTTCCACTAAGGAAAGCAATAAAAAGTTTGTTTCCAATTTTTTCTTGTTTCATGCTAGGAGGGTGTTGGCTCTTTATTTGTAACTTTGGATGTTTGGGAATTATAGATCTTCGGATAAAAAATTCACACTTGTTGTCTCCAAAAATTCCGGTGCTGTGCGTTTCTGATAAATGCTGTTTGCAAAAAGAGAATTCTATCCTTCAGAATGAAATAACTACTGGTGTTCTTCAAATTCCAATATTTCATGTGTCATTCTACCTCATCTTTCGACTGCTGCACAATAAGAGACTATGATTCTGAGTTGATACAAAGAATACTTACTCTTGTACTTTTACTATGATTCGTAAATTCGACATACATCAAATCATTGGTACAAACACTTAACCAGACTCCTGTGCGTGAGAGCGATCAAGATTAACTTGAAGTCGATTTTGGCTGAATCTTGAAATTCAATAAATAATTGAAAGCAAATGTTTTGCTGGTGCGAGCAGAAAGTTCAAAGAACGAAAGAATAGAATTCGGCTTTGAGTACATAGGGAGGAGCCACGCTGGCATGCGAAAGTGATCTCGAATACTGACGGACGTACCACTTCAGAAAAGATGGTTTCAATGACAAACAAGGTGGTATTGGCTGCAAAGACGCTTTCTGAGGTCTTCTTATTATTCTACAGGCCAAACTGTAAAGTACACCGAGGGACTTGGATAGCATAGCTCTCCTATGAAGTATCATAAGCCGCGAAATCCATATGTAGGCGTTGTCAAGGAATGAGTCTATTCAAAATGTTTACACGATCGTTTTCAAATTCCAAGGTAATCGTAATAGAGAAGCAAGATGATTGGCATCATAAGACCAAGAGTGAATCGAAAAGCAGCATGTGTGCATATGGGTGCAAGACAAGAAAAAGACTATTCGCAATTGAAGGCATTGTCTGATCACAATAAAAAGAAATACAAAGTAGAAACTGAAACTAATCTTTTCATAGTCTGTACTAAAGAAAGTCATTTTGGATAAATGAAACATATCAAGTAATCAGCCCCATCTTCAATGAGACAAAACATTCTATTCCTTCGTCTTTAATGGGAGGACATGGATGTTGGATTTGCAAGTGTTGAAACTGTGAGCGGTGTTTTGAAGAGTGTCCTCATTTCAAATACATGACAGCTCGAATTGTCATCAGTAGCAGCTGCTTGTCAATTCAGCCATTTTTGCTTAGGATAGTGTACGTTCTCCTGAGACAGTATCGAGGACATACTCAAGCCAATTCTTTTTCGGATAAAATAGTAGAATTCCTTCATCTTTCCATTCTTCAAAGCGACAGTTCTCGATCGACACATCCTTGGAAACAACCATGTTAAATCAGATTGGACCGAAAGGATAGGATTCTCCGATAGAGTAATGGAATATCCAGGCCAGGAAGAGTACCTCGGGTATGTTTAGTCCATGTAGAAAACTAAAATTCCAAATTTCCATGTATACCACAATACAGAGAACGTTGAAAAAATTATCTTGAGGCAAATAAATTCGTGCTAAGAAACGCATATGAACTGCTGGATGTTAATAACTAGAATGAGAGTTCTTTTTTGAGAAACCGTTCTGCATTCCTCGTGCACTTCAGTGTAAAAACCGATACTTGAACATCTAACCAGCTACCTTACCTATCAGAATCATATTCATCTGATGAGCTGGTAGCGAAACCAGTGTGCTACAATATACCTACGAACTCTTGCAACTCGCTCCAAACTTCTTCTCTCCCCCCCCCCCCCCGCTGTTCAAATTGCATTCCAAGAACGAGCACATTTTTTACCTATGGGAACGTCGTAATGCATTTCAGGCCTAGTGTGTAGCACCGATAGTTCCTCAAGAAATTCACAAAGGTCCGAACTCTGCGTGATTTACAGTACCCAAATTCGAGAACACGTTTTTCTTTGACGTCTAATCCATCCTGTCAGTCACTCACTGTCAGTTGTGTCGCAGTCACTCATTGAGGTTTTAACTTAATAGCTCACACTGGACTGGTTTCCATGATTCGAGAACTGTCATTGTGACACTCTTGATGGCAGAGGTGTTGCACATATCTCCCTCCGATGCTGCCTTGTCCTTTTAGATTTTAGCAAGCTTTGAATACAACGGTCACCTGCCCAGGCTTTGTCTAGATTAATAGCATAGTTTTGGGGAAAAGGTGCGGAAAATGACTCGAAATTGCTATTAAGTTCTTCGTTTGCTTGTGAAGAGCCAGAAGTGTTCACGAAGAGAAATAGAATCTTTAAAATCTGCTTTCCTTTTGATAGTGCAGTTTCGCGATTCAATCTCCCAAGTCAAATGGCATCGGGTGCTTTGTTCATTATGTAACTCTCTGGATAAGGAAGAAAATAAATGGTTCTCGGTGTAGCCCTTTGATGTCTAAGAGCCATAAGAATCCATGTGGAGCTACATCTTATAATCAATTTCCTTGAAAGCAGAGTAAATCGGTCGTCAGCAGCATGAGATCTTCGATTTTGGAATAATGGAATGGATTTTGAAACTTCATGTGAGCATTCTCTGAAAGGAAAGCTCTGTTTCATTCAGATAAAGATTTGTTTTGAGAATAACCTTCTCCCTATATGGCTCCCTTAAGTATTTGGGAGAACATTTTGACTTCATGAAGCTTGGCAGAGGAGCCCCTCTAGCCAACGTGATGTTATGGAAACAAACGACGTTTCCTGACGTCGGCGAGCCCTTCCGTACTCTCCATAAATCCCTTTTTCTTCCATCTTCCTCTGTTGCAAAATCATTGTTCAACTCTAGGGTGCCTTTTTTCTTTCTTTCTTTCTTTCTTGATTGTGAGGAAGCTGATACAGTCATATTGCGTTGCTCATGCCGAGAATCGATCTTCTTCACAATGGTGTTCCGGGTGTAAGCTGCAGAACAAACACTTACAGATGATAAAATTTTCACACTGATCTTTCTGCAAGCAGCTGGTGCACGAACGGTGCGATGCGTAGGTCCTTCCCATTCAATCCGAGATAACTACCGAGATCAACAGCCCTGCTTTTCATATGTTCTTCTCATATCCATTTTTAGCTTATGAGAAAGAGTTTTATGTATCTTAATACAAGAGCTTCTTTATGGAGTAGACAAAGGCTTGCTTGACACAGCCGATGGACAAAAGTTCATCGGAGTATAGGACTACAAATTGCCATTAACTGTCAGGCAATCCATCATTCATGTTCAGTTTCGTACATACCTCTGTTACAAAGTGCTGCTGTCACTCACTTGGCCAAGAGACCCATGTAAGTCCTCTCAATCTCCATGAATTCAGCAGCTTAAATCAAGACCCGCCTGTACAGCAAGTGTGCAACTTACAAAGCAACAATAAATTTGTGTACAATGAAATGGGGATGAAATTCTCATTCAAGATGTTTGGAGATTCAAAGAAATAAGAGATGCTTATTCTGTAGAAACGTCCTCTAAGAAAGAAAAAGAGCTTGTCTTTTTCGATTCGCATTTTTTTTTAAGAAAGTCAGCTCCGTTGTGTATGCACAGCGATAAAATGTGATCTCGGGGGGAACAGAAGATCGAGCTGCCAAGCAAACTGCTGGCGTCTAATGCGATAGTGTGGTGCCTTCCGGGATTGCATGGAGAATGGTGAAAATCCCATTAAAATTCCAAAGGCAGAGGAGAGTGGCGGTTGCCTTTTCAACGAAACCCCTTTCCGAAAAGCAAAATTTGCGTGTGCCTTACTCTTCAAGTGGTTCCAAAGAACATATACTGTTAACCTGTGTGTGTCGCGAATCTCGCAACTTACTGGGCTGCGGGCGAATTCAGGAAACATTAGCAAATGCGTAACTGATCTTGATCTGTGATTCAGTAATGACTGATTAAAGGGTGCAGCATCTTAACTGTTCAAACTCGTTCATGGTAAGCGCTACTAGTAGTGAACTGTTCGCATAATCCGGGCCGTTTTTACCTTTTGGTATAGCGAATCAGCTCTGAATTCCCAGTTTGAAGAGAAAAGCAGTCGCTTGTAAACAAGAAAAGCGCTTCAAACATCTCTATGAAAAGTGTAGAGATTCTTTTTAAATTGTACTGATTTGTAGGTGATACTTTAACGATGTTGTTTTGGGGTTTTTTAACTGATTTCTCTGATTACTTTAGAGAGACAAAAGGGTTCGCTATAAAGTTCTATACAGAGGAAGGAAATTGGGATTTGGTTGGAAGTAATATGCCAGTGTTTTTTATCCGTGATCCATTCTTATTTCCTAGTTTTATTCGCTCCCAGAAACGGAATCCAATAAATAATCTTAAAGTAAGTTCATTCTCTTCGGTTTCTGTGAGGTCTGGTTACATTTCAGGAGCCTAATATGTTTTGGGACTTTATTAATCTCCGACCAGAAACTATTCATGCTTTGATCTTACTATACAGTGACCGTGGAATCCCAGATGGATACCGTCACATGCACGGCTATTCTTGCCATGCATTTAAGATAATAAACAAAGCTTGCAAAGCTTCTTACTGCAAGTTTCATTTGCTGGTATTTTTTTCCATCTATTAACACTTGAGAAAATTGTTTTGCTTGCGATGATGTGCATCAAAGAGTTTTTAAGAGTTGCTTTCATTATTTATCATGTGATGTGTGTATGAGTGCTTGCGAGCTGAAGCATTTTGAACTTGAGACTCCTAATCTGAATTTCATTCTAATTCCATGTGATGTGCTTATTAACCTCGAGTCATTTATGGCTATGAAGAGATTTTTCTTATGAAGTTTGGCATAAAGATTTTTTTCGTTCGATTGCAAATATGTGAAATGTTTGTGCTAAATTTCTTTCCCAGACGAAAAAGCCTCCTTGCACATAAAACCGGGCACCCTAAAAATGTCATCTTCAGGAAAATTTTCAGAAGAGGAGGAATAATTTCATTTGAAAACTTGACCATTACAGAACACATTAGCATATAATGCAAAGCCAATCTTTATATGTGACTGCATTTCCAGCTATTTCGGAGCCGAGCTATTTCGGATACATAGCGGTATAACGAGTTTCCAAGGCGGAAGTCGTCGAACTGAGAGCTTCATGGTTTTTGATCTCGGTTTCCCCAGAATCATTCGAAGCAGTACAGACCTGAAAACCTCAACCTTTGTATTGCCTCTGATCTCGAGTTCTCGTTATCAAAATAATCAAAGAAATTCTATCTTTTGTACCCGCGAAACGTTCCAATTCTATGTTTGCTGCTGGCGTGATTATCAAGAGAAATCTATTTGTCTCCAAACTTACTAGGAATCTTACGCAAGAAAAGAGAGAATCGTAGGGAATAGCAGTTAGAATTTCCAGTATTTCACCTCAATGGAATGCTACCCAAGGCAAATAGAAGAAACGGAATTTTTGTAATCGAATTTTTTTTTTTTTTTTCTGAATGAGGAAATGCAGAAGTAAGAAGAGACTTTCGAGACAGTAATACGTTGCTATTTCAAATGCATCCGACTCACATCCGTCGATTCACATCTGTTTTAAACAACTTTCGAAGAACTGTTTCGAGACGAAATACCTGGTTCCTAGATACTCAAAATGAGGAAATCTATAATACTGAAATATTTCCGTTGAATTTCTTAATAATATGGGGGAGGGGGGATGAAAATTTGTGCCATGGGGATGTTATGTTTTCAATCGAGAGATATTTCAAACAGAATAGAATATGAATGAATGGAGAATTTCGAAATCCCTCCTCACAAAACAACTGGCATCGGGCTTATTGCCATCGTATCATCAGTGGAAGAGCAACAAGAAATCCCCAAGATTTTCAATTTTTTTTTTTTTTTTGAAGAAGAAGACAGTTCTGATTGAAAATTTATAGATAAGAGATTCATTGTGTTTGGAATTATTCATTTGAAGGCTCTTCTTAGCAACAAGTTCTCCGTATCATCCGGAAGGCAAATGACTGCTCTTAACTTTTCATGAATATTCTAAACAAAATCATAAAATTGCTATTTTGATTAAGAAATTCAAATTCATCTCTATAGTTCTGTACATTTTCAGTTGTAATGTTAAAAAATGTTTGCCTCTTAAGAATAAATGAGCCATCATTGATGTTCATTATTATTGATGAAATTAGTGCATAATTCTTTTTGTGCATTGATTATTTTAATAATTAACCTGTTAGAAGAGTAATTTTTTCCCTAAAGAGCACCCGTGGGTGCGTGAATTAAAATTGGCGAAGGCGATTATATGCGTCAAACGCACAGCAAAAGTAACTTTTCTAAATTTGTGTGGAGAGAAAAGGAAAAAAATTGGATTCATAGGAACTCTGTTATTGTACAGAAAATAGGAAACTTCCTACATAAGAAAAATGAAAAAGTCTTGAGAAATTCCATCTGATTTTGCAAGACGCTCTTCTTCAAAGCCACAGTCCACACGAAGGGGCATCTCGCAGGTTCAGCGCCGACATCGTCTTTCCTGACGAATGCCGTTTTCGGAACACACGACACATACACCTTCGAGAGGCACTCCATTTGGATGGTGTACATGGTATAGAATTTGGAAAAGGTTGTCCGGAGAGACGTGTGGGCTTGGCAATCGCAGTTGGTCCCAGGAACCATCAGCTGTCTTAGTCCTCGATTTTGTATGCAAGGAATTCCAGAACAGAAAACGAATGAAGCAGAGTAAAATGCTTAACATAATAAACTGAACTCTCGGAACTTGCATTTTCCGAATTCCTTGAATCATTTTCTCGTTTGATGCAGTATTTCCTCCGCTTTACAAAGACACATTCGTACATCCTGAACATTTGAGTCATTTAAGGTCTTATAAATTCTTCAAACAAATTAAGAAGTATTCCGAGTTTCAATGATTGATTTGTAGGGCAGAGTGCGAGAGGGATTCTAACTGCATCGCTTTTGAATATTATGCTTCTGCCCATGAAGTGTGCATCTATATTGCATTTATAAATGTTTTTGGAAGATTTAGAAGACAGTTTCGTTGTCTGTCATGTAAAACTTCTTTCAAAATTACTATACCCACAATTCATTTATTTTTTTCTAATAGCAGGCTACTCAGAGTTTGAAAGAGTATATTCTTTCATTGCAGACTGATCAGGGTATTAAAAATCTGTGTTCAGAAAAGGCATCAGCTATAGCTGCTGTGGAACCCGACTATGCCACTTGTGACCTTTACCAAGCAATTGAAAGAGGTGACTTTCCATCCTGGACAATGTACATTCAGGTCGCTTCTGCAGCCGAAATTGAGAACTTAGGATATAATGCTTTTGATGTTACAAAGGTAAAATTACTTTGTGATTAAATGTACAGAATACTTTCTTTTGAGACCTGGCCAAAAAAACGGTTCCCTCTCCAACGTATCGGAAAATTAGTTTTAGACAAGAACCCTCTGAATTATTTCTTGGAAGTTGAACAGTTAGCTTTTTCTCCAGGAAATATGGTACCAGGAATCGGTCCTAGTCCTGATGTCATGTTGCAGGTATGCTTTATAATAAAAGCAAATTTAGTAATTTATTTTAGGGGAGAATATTTTCTTATCCTGATTCACAGCGTCATCGTTTAGGAGAAAATTTTCTGAACATCTATGTGAACTGCCCTTTGCGATTTTGTATGAAAAACATCCCCAAAATAGGCTCCCAAGCAGCAGAAAATAGTACAAAAAAGGAAAGCAATCTAAATTTCGACACTCCTCGGGCGTCCCTGCCTAACAAAAGTGGGCAAAAATTGTTTCTCAGCGTGCACGAAGATTCAGACAGGTCAGTGTAGATATTACACTTATCTGTCTGTGTGTGATAAACACACAGAATCACACAGATAAACACAATATTCAGCACTTTTGGTTTCATAATGCAAATTAACTGAGCACCAAACAAAGAGTCTTTATGGTAATAGACATTAAAAATTGGGAATTCGCTCTACTGGACGTGGTAACCTGGTCTGTTTATTTGCTTTCCTTACGTGCTTAATGAGCTTCCTGTGTTATGAAGAATTAAGAAAAAAAGACACCCAGATCATAAAGTACTTTTTAAGATTTAGTGGCCTGCAATCATTTCTATAAATTACTGATGGAACGTGGCCGATAAGAAGCTTACGACAAAACGGCTACAGAATATAAGGCGTTAAGTCTTGAGATTCCTCAAATCGAAATCCAGCACTGAGTAGAGCACTGATTTTTATTGTAGCAGAATGCTTTTCTTGGATTCTGCGTGTTCTCAGATTCTGACAGAAAGGAACGAAGGATGCAATGAGCTTTTCGTGCTCACAGGTTTTCGAGCCTTTGACTCCAAAGCCGTTACGTTCCTTGCTTTCATGAGCGGCAGCAGTCTCGTGCTACGTAATCAAGTTTCCCACTGTTCACAGCATCCCAAATATCTCCATGTGTGCAAACTAGGTGCAAGGTATTCAGTATAGGCCACCAAGTGGGTTTACATGCGTAGATATATGTATTCCCGGTGAAATGAAGTGTTATTTTCAATCTCGTGTCCAGTAGAGCACGGGGAACCTTCACAGATGGAGGGAGCACCAGAGGAAAAACAGATTTTTCCCTTTCGATGAGTTTTAAATTATTCTTTCTTGTTTAAAAGAAAATTCCTAATGATCAGGGTAAGCCCAGTGGAGGAAAACGAAATACCGTATCTTGCCCAAAATTTCATGCCTATTATCTCGAAATCTTGATCTGAAATCTGTAAAGTTGCACTAACTGCGGATCAGTAGGTTAAGTAGCATTCTGACTGAAAATATCAATGTGCTAAGATAAAAGCAGGCGGTATCATGGAAGTTCAAAACAAATAAAACAAGAAAAATAAAAATGAACACGGACTCGAAAATATTTCAAGACTTGAAATGTAAATCCATCTTCTTAAAAATAATTGTCAAAGAGAGATTCCGTAAAAAGTATTTAAACAGCTGCTACATGTTTTTCTTTTTTTCGGTGAAAAAAAATATATATGAAAAAAGACATGAAAACGTTTAAACACAAAGGAGAATTGTGAAATTCCAAAACAAAAAAAAAAAAAAAACATGAGAATTCTACTCGTTTGTTTTAAAGGAAATTTGGAAGAAAAAAAAAAACCCTCGAAACTGAGGCAATCAAATACAAAAATGCAATGCAGGATTGACGTCCAGCTTCACTCAAAACCGGATAGGCTACAGAACAGGGATGCGATTAGGTCGTTCATCTCCTCCACTGACCTCTGTACCGAATTCAGATTTCCAATTTCAGCTATACGTGGTTCGCTGGAGGAGAGAATGAAAATTTCTTTCTTTATTAACCCTTTTGTTCACAGGAATATTGATTACGCAAAAAATTACTCCCACACCCACGTACCGTTTCACTGTTTACCTTAAAGCGTGACTTCAACAAAAACAAACTCACAGACAAAGATTGATGAAAACGCATTACAAATTTTCGAGCTCTGCGTCTCGTGCGATGGTACAACGCATCTCCGGACGCTTAGGATCGATCCTCTTCCCTGTCGTCACATGAGCGATGCGAGTGGAAACACCTACGTTCACCCCGTAGAATCACAGATCCAGTTATCAGCAAACAGAGACTACTGAGAGAAGAAGAAGGTTGACGTCCATACTAAGAGTGCACCACTATCTGTCTGCGCCCTCGAAAATGCAAAAGTGACCACGAACGGACGGTGTGATAGTGGAATTCGCCTCCGATAGTGCTTCGTGTGAGATTCGAGTGAGTTCAGCGTCAGCAAGCTGTCACTGCATAAGGGATTTCGAGAAAGACATGAACTCGGAGACATTGTGCTTTCGAAATTCTACGCTGCACGTGGAGGAAAAATATAACTCCCTTGTGTTACATTAGGTAACAGAATCCTTGAGTTAATAGGTATGACACTTGGAGGTTAATAGTGAAACTCACGTCAGTATGCAAAATTAAGGTGAAGGTTATTATGTGGATTCCGGAACAAACACATTTGAGGTGGAACCAGTGCGTTCTGGTTCTTAATTACACTTATCACAGTTATCAGAAAATACTGATCACTCACTCCTTTCCTGAAGTTCCTGGCATCCTCCTAGCACGATCTTTCGCTTGTTCAGATTGCGTTTCCTATCGAGATGACTTCCTCATCTGGACCATACGATAGTTTCCACTAGATTAGCCAGGAAACTGGATGAAATTGCATCGATCTTTCTCACTAACCAGATCTAATGCCGCAAGATTATCATAGAATTCACCAGTGGCTATTTTTCCTGGTTGATTACTTGGCTTACGAAACGGAACTGATCTTGAAATTCTTTCTTTAGCAATATATTATCATGGGTTTCAGTTGATCTTCTTGTTCATAAATATCACGAAGTATCTGTAGCCGCACAGTAATCTTAGTTGAAGTCAATAGTTGGAGAGTTTATGTAATATTCTTTTATTGCATGTATGCATGATGGTTCCTTTAGAACTAAATGATGGGTAACCTATGAGGAGCTATTTTTGTTACTGATGTTGACCGAGGCGGCCTTTCCTCCTAATTAGATATCTGTACATGAGAGAAATATTAAAAAGGTACACCACGTATTGATCTGGAGATATCAAAACGGCAACCAACTTTGGCACACGCCTGTGGCTACTGCTGCAGGTTTTCGGTTTTTTCAGTTCACTGAAGCATTTCATTCTTTCACATAAACAAATAAGAGAAAATTCATTACTGATACAAGGGAGATTGATGAAGGAATGGAATGGTAGCTTCTCTTCCTTCTCATCGATTAGGAAAGGTCGGGTTCCGCCGTGAAAAGGCAAACTGAAATAGGAGTCGTGTTTTTTCATCAACGCAAAAAGCTTATTCATGGAACTACTCTGTAGGGGAGAGCATCCTATTCCCCTTTGGACTGTCCTGCTCTGTTATTAAGAGTTCATAAAGGTTTCCTCGAGATTCGAATGCTACAGATTTACCTGTGTTGGAAGATGGAATCAGTTAATCAGTCCGTTTTTGAAGAAATGGTAATTAGAAATTAGATCCAGCGCATCCGGTGGTAAAAATCTGTCACGTCTTGCTGCCCTAGAGAAGCTATGCTGCAAAACTTGGAACCTGCACGGCCTTAAATTGACACCGCAATGGAAAAGCTGTTACAAACTTTTGTATGTTATCCTCAACCTTGTTCCGTGGAGTGGATTCCTGTGCCTAGAAGAAAAAACGAACTACTGGACGAACTACTCTTAAATATTTTTGATTGGCCTATAGCAGCAGGCACGGTGTTGGCTTTCTTACCTTCGACGTCTCAGAAGCAGTCTCATCGAAAATCCTGAAGGGGCGCACTCTGTCCTTTCAGAGGATTATTTTCTTACTGATGACAGCACCTCACTTAATACTTCTGTTAGTGGGAGAAAACGACACCTAGCAAGCTTGTCGAGCATGACTTCCGAAAATAGGCGTCATTGCTCCTTGCCAGAGAAATTTCTTAGGAACCGAAACAGTCATCAGCGTTCGACTTGCACGACAGCATGATTTTCAAGTCATTTTACCTATGCTGCTCGTTGTTTTATTGGACTACCATAATTCATAGCATCAAAGATACATTGCCTCTTTTCCGCATGGAATTTCAAACATGGCTTCAATTATGAGATGAAGACATGCCCAGTGAGAATACATTATGTCCAAACGAAACTCAGAAATGATGGTGTTGCACGTGTAAGTTCTTCTTCCGTCATATCTTGGAGAAAAATGTTAACTGCCATCATTCTCAAAGTCGGTACAATTCCTAAACGCAAATATCTAAGCACGGCAGCAAACAAGGAGTTTATACATAGGAGATTTGAAAAGCCAAAGAATGAGGAATGGAAGATCACACAGAGTCAAAAGTTTCTTTAAATATACTAACGTTGACACAGCGAACTGTGTCCATGATCAGAATACTTGGAAGATATTTTTTGTAGTCTGTAGGACTTGGGAAAAGCACTTCATTCTCTTGGTTCCTTTCCAATTCCTTCGAAGATTAGGGCTATCTAAAATATGTGAGTATTACCGCTATCTCAGAGAAATCTGAAATTCCGTTCGTTCCATAAGAAACCAATACAATTTGCCCATACAATTGTTTCCTCAGTTTGCTATTGCATGTACACATCATTAACTGGACTCATGTAAATCTCGGAGTGTTTTCGACGAGAACCGCCCCGAATGTGAGTGATTGAAAGTCTTATGAAAGCAATTTTTGAGAACGTGGCAAAGCGATTTGTGGACTGAACGCCACGAAGTGGTCCGACATGTTAGCCCACTTGCACATTATTCGTAGCAAACATGCATACCAATTCACTACCGGTTGAAAAAAATGAAAAAGGTCAACAACTCGGAAGGAATTTTTCCATCTGCAAATGAAGAATTTGATTCAAAGCGATATCGAAGCACATTGAACATCTAACCAAGTGAACCTCTCGAGTTGTTTTCCGATTCTGTCTAAGCAGAGGCAACTGAAAGATGAGCACGTATTAATGCACCCTTACTTCAGAAGCAGTTGTCTTCTGAGGATACATCCCTTTTCAGTGTGCTACATTCGTGTGCAGTACTGTACTCTTGTGAAGGAACATTTTGTTTTAAACTGATTCATTTTTTTCATATGTAGTCACTGAGACTAAACAACCCATGAAGCTTAACTGAAAGCTCGAGACGTCACGATAAGTCTCCATAAATCCTCCGCACTTCGTGCATGTTGAAATTCGTATCTTTTTTGCTGTAGACCGTGCCTTCCATCCTTCCCTCTACTTCATTCTTTTATAGTGCTTTCACTTTTTACTTCTTAAGACAGCCAAGGATGCTCGGTTTCTCTTCGCTGCACTTCTTTTAGGTGCTGTGGTTATTACGATTTGGACTCGCAGTTCATAAATTGGAAGGCAAAGATTAAAGAGTTCCAATTCTCGAAATTTACGTTTGACCACATTATCAAGGCAATCTGACAATTTCCAAGATCCACAAGGAAACGTTGATAACCAATGCAAAGTAGCTTATCACAAGAGTAGAATGCATAATGGATTGCTTGAAACAAATTCAAGTTATGAGGTTCTTGCTGTTTTAATGAAAAACTAGCCACCAAAACCACCGGAGCAAACTCGATGTCGTCAATTCGATAGGCTAACATAGATTTGAAAGGAAAAACAAAATCACCAGTTCCTCATGTTGCCTTCTTTACTTCTCTTCAAGATGGCGAAAGAAGATGCAAGATTGAGCTGAATCTTAGTGAAGAAGGCAACGTCTTTCAAGTCAGTTATATGCAACACAACAGATAGTATGAATCTTATTCTGAATTGAATTCTGCATTGCAGCTGTCATCTGGCGATCACGCATTCTCTCAAATGGGACAAAATTTCCCTACCTCAAAAGAGCGAATCCTGATTGTGTCTTGGGCTGTCGCTCGCAAACTTGTGCTTACAAGGCTTCTAGCGTATTTATCGTGATGAAGAAGAGAAACATAGTCTCGAAGTACATTTGCGGTTTTGCAGTTGCCACCTTTGAGAAATGGTAGTATGGAGGATGTTGTCCAGGAAAACTCGTATCAAACCGATCCAATGTCAGCCAAACGACTCAATGAACACAGATGCTTCTCTTCTACAGACGTTTCTCTTACTGCACATTTCTTTCGTATATATTAACTAAAGAATTCGGTGGATGGGGACGTCAAAAAGAGCGAATAGATTCTGAATTAAAGCTGTCAGATTCTCTGGAGCCGTGATATTTTGCTACTGTTCTCTGTGGTGTAAATGTTAAGTATTTCCTGCCTTAATGAATCCGTAAGCCATGCTAGAGTACATTAAAAAAAAAAAAAGGCATTAAAAAGAGCACACATTAAAAAAGAATTCAATTCCAATATGCATTGCATTTTCCTTTTCTGCACGCAGGTCAAACAAATACGGAGACGATTACTTTCAAGCCAGGATTTTTTATAATAAAGTTCTCTGTGCCAAAGGTCATGAAAGACTTGCTTATAACATAGCAGAGCACCTGGTCAAGACAAATCCTCATCTTCAGGTTGGTGTTTAGAAAATTGATCAGCCATTCAGGTGTTGCTTTATTTCAGAACAGAATAATTAAACAGTTGAACAAGGTACACACAGCACTGGGTTTGTGTGTGTGTAAAACTTTGAACGCTCTGAGCGAAGATTCGTAGCAGGTCACTAAGGAAAATGGAAATTCTCTTGTTCAGTTCAGTTTGCGAATGAATTGCAGCAATTATTAAGTGAATTTAGATTGCTTGATTTCCGGTATGTTGCTAATAAAACATATGCAAGCACAAACGAATCCCAATTTCGAACACCAAGATGAACCATTGCTGATAGGTTATATCATAAAAGAGCTGAACACTGATTTCCGACATAGATTATGATCAAAAAGGAATTTTCTGCATTTTACAAAACAGAATATTCCACTAAACATCCAAAAATTGTTATGCTTTTTCTTTTCTTTTCTTTTTTTCAGAAGGAACGATGCAGGATAGAGGGATCTCCAAGCTGATGTGGCTGAAGGAATTTCAAGCTTCCGCAATTCATTTTTATCTTAATTTGTTATCTTTTTGCTTTCCGTAAAAACTTGAAAATTTGCTTTCCGATTGGAACTGTTTCGGTAGTGAGAATTCTATGCACAAAAAAGTCTTTTGGTCTGCATCGAAATTTTTTTACTCGAAGCCCGACGATGCATTAAATAAAATAAAAAGGAGAATGAAAAACAAGTGAAAAGTGAGAGTCGTGTTGATTTCAGTAAATATGGCAGCAAAGCAGTGAGCACAAAGCAAATCCCGTGAATGGCAAATCAAACTCGAAATGAGAAATAAAAATCAAAATGCAAGAAAAAAAAAAAAAAAAC
Source organism: Raillietiella orientalis (assembly GCA_036172245.1). Classification (NCBI taxonomy): domain Eukaryota; kingdom Metazoa; phylum Arthropoda; class Ichthyostraca; order Raillietiellida; family Raillietiellidae; genus Raillietiella; species Raillietiella orientalis. The sequence goes on along the minus strand of JAYWIR010000097.1, from coordinate 145,189 downwards.
GTATTTCCATCGATTTTTGAAAAACAGCCTCTCATTTACGTCTCGCTTGGCTCCAAAAACAACCAATTCCTTGGTTGCTCTCAGGGTCCGAAGTGAACTTGATGGAAAATGTCTAAATGCACCTTATCATTGCGTATGAGAACATATTTGGGAAGCTGGATCGTCTTACATGACATTTCAGCAATTGCCGTTGGTGTGAAAGACCGAGTGTTCATGCTTCTTGTGAAGAAAGCTCCCGCACATTTGGATATGAACTCTACATAAACACACACACTTTTCGATCCTCCTGGAGAGGACAACTTCTGAGAGAGACGAGGGAGGGAAGTTGCCTAACTAGATGTGAATCATGAACTGGTAATCTGCAGGAGATAGTCCTGAATTTTCGAAATGCAGAGCAAATTCGGGAGCAGAACTTGCAGTCGGAAACATCCGCAGGTTGTTACTTGTGCATGGTTTGACTAACCTGAAGAACAGGAGCATCTTGGGTTCAAGAGGATAAGGTGACTCACCCAAAGCCTCAAAAACCGATACCTTGAAGCAAAATTCATCAGAGAGAGAGAGAGAAAAACCAGTTAAAAGGCTGCAGTTCATGCATCCATGGATTTGCTGAATGGATGTCCTGCTCAGCGATGCTAGTGATGCACGTACGATTTCAAATATCCCAAAAAAGAGCCTACAGAAGGCTGTTACTGCGATTATGATCTTCAACACCTAACTCGAAGGTGATAATGCTCTTTTTCAAACCCATCCCAAAATATGCATACAATATATCGGGAAAAAATGTGTAATCAGTAGCCTCTGAGAAATGAGCAACTTCGTCGGAAAAGGGAGTTTTTTTTTTTTTACCCATTCGAAGTCCTACACTGGCTCCATAAGCTAATCAGCTATCTTTCACTGAACCAAAATATATCACTATCATCGAGGCAAGTGTCGCGTTCTCCATGTTTCCAGTGTTGATCTATTTCAGTAGTTGCACGAGTGTTAACGGGGAACACTAGGTCGCGTTAGCAAGTGGGAATGACCACTGCAATGCATGCTGACCGCGGGGGGTACCAGCCCGCGTCGGAGGCCTTGTGGTTAAGGCTTCCGCGTGTGGCACCATGCGTCGCGGGTTCGAATACTTCAGCAGAAACTCTGACGCCACTGCGTCGTCGAGTTCCGAGTTTCTCCTGCAATGGCGCTGGTTGGCCGAGACATTCGGGCGTGGCACCGGCGGTGGATTAAGCCGGAGGCTCCCGATGAAGGCCGGAACAATTGAAAATTGACCTTCGGGTCTTCCCAGGAATGAAGGAGTGGGGATTTCCCCCTCCGGTCGTACAACGGAGAGCGGAACCCTCCCCCCAGGGACCCCTCCGGTTTCAAGATGGAGAAGGAGCACTCACGGGCACCTCTGTAGTTGTTCAAAGGAGCGGACCCTCCCCGTTGCGGGGGGGACCCTCTGAGTCGTCGCCTCTTCACAGAGTGCAAGGAAGCCAGCGAGAGCAATTCCCTGCGGGAAGCTGCAGCGCCCCTTCTGAGTTTCGGAAGCGTCCCTTCGGGGTTCTCTTCAGAGGAGTGAACAGGAGCGGTTCCCTTGCGGGTTCCCTCCGGAGAAGAAATTCCTACTAGCGGATCCTTTCCGGGTTCCCTTCGGAGAAGTTGAAATGGAGAGGACCACCCCCTCCCAGGGGGTGTCCCTCCGTAGAGAATGAGGAAGGAGATTCCCTTCGGGGTTACCCTTCGGAGACAACCAGGGTGGGAGGTGCGATCCCAACCGTCCGGGAGGATTCCTCCCCAAGAGTGAGAGGAACGGACTCCGAGTCCTTCCTAGACTCATAGGGCGGACCCCCATCCCAGAGTGCCCCTATCCTGAAGAATTAGACGCCCTCCTGCGGGTTGCCGCGGGTGGAGGGGCGTGGAAACAAAACAGTGTGTTTAAAAGAGCCACGTGAGACCGGCTCTGAGGTACTTAGCGAACCAAAAAAAAAAAGAAAATTCTTAAAAAAAAACGAAAAAGAAAGAAAAACAGTGAAGACAGAAGACAAAGAAGAACCCAAGGATTTCCATCGACTACCGTTCCGTGCTGCACACTGAACGCAACGGCACTTCTCTCCCGCTGTAGGAAACATTTGTTTTCAGATTCACTTTCATCTGAATTTCGTATTGCTTCCAAATATACAATCTACATTCTGTACGTGTAAGGTACCGAGACTGGATTTTCTTCCAACACAGGGCGGCACTCAAAGGGATTCTTTTATATTACACACCCCAAACTATAAACTTAGATCCCTCATAATTTTCTGAAAACAGAATTTCTGCAGATAAATCGTCACGCGTGGAATTGCTGCCCACATTCACTCCGATAAAACGAATTGCATACTACAAACGCGTGTTGCATATTCAAACTTTATGAATTACTTCATTCTGAGACCATTTTCATGCGTCCGCCATGTTATTACGATGCAGTTACATTGAAATGAAGTTTCAGTTCTGTTTCTTGCAAGAAAAGTTTTACATTTTTTTTTTTTTTTTCACGAAACAGAATTTCTAGCTTACATGAGCTTTCTTGGATTACACAAGTTTTCATGTTGGCAATCAAGTATTAGTGGAACTTAGGATCGACTGAACCATGCTCAAAGGGCACCGAATGCTCCTCCACACCAGACGTCCAGGATCTCCCTGGAGTGTTTGCAAGTACCACGAAAATCTGCACCGAACGGTGGCTGCAGGATACTCACTCTCAGACCTTTTTGCGCTCACCTTAGAGAGTCTCCTTTCATCTGGAACCTGAGGAACCTGCCATCCTCCGGCGGCCGAACTAGAAGGCAGAAACGGCTCTGCCCCGGGGGTAGAAGTGCATAAAAGAAAACTCAATTTCAAAATGCTTAATAAATCGTATTTCTCAGCCCAAGAGTACACGAGATATATTTTTCTTGGAATTTACGAGTACGCGAAACTAGCTTTCTGGTAACTTATATACCTAACAAAACTAATGTTAGCTGAGAATTCTCTAAAACAAAATTTGACAGACTGCCTATTATATGCATACGTACCTGCCTACAAAATCTGCATCTTTTAGGGAATACGGAAAGGAACTATAATGATTTTATTGCTCTCTGATTTACATGATTACATGAGCGAAAGATTTCAGTTAGCATGCGACAGGATGCACGATAAAAACATTTTGTAACACCAGGTAACGAAGCGTGCTAGAAATCTAAAACTCAAAATTCCAAACAGCTTCTCAACTCTACTTCGTTTCAGCTTTTTCTTGGATCATGCTTTCTTAGGTTTCTTATATTTTGCTTTTTGTTTTTTTTAATATTTCATAACTTCTTTTCGTTAGCTCCCTTTTCTTCGGACCATCCTTCTTTAAGTCTTCATATTCTTTACTTCTTATTTTTGTGATCAATAATATAACGCAGTTTGTATCTGCTTACCCTTATTATTTTGTCTGTCTTTTCCCTTTGAATCAGTTGGAAGTGAATCTCTTGGGCCTCTCTTTCCAGTTTGAAAAAATAAAGGGTTTTCATTTATCACTCGACTGTCTTTTTCCTGTGAAATGCTTTTCGCTTAGGTACATCACTGATGGTTATATCAATTTTATCATTCATACCTTCGGAACCATTAGTCTTGTTGTCTAAACTTTCATTACATATGTCCTAAACGAAATATTTATTTTATGGACATGGATTAGATAGGATTGTTAGGTTTACTGAGTGGTTTTGTTAACATCTAATAATTTTATTATTAGATGTTAAGAATGTATGCAAATGGTTTTTAAATACACTTTCTAAATTGCCAAATGATTTTTTAGAAATAGTGTTTTTTTAAAAAAGTAATGAATGTGCAAAAGATGAATTTTATTGAAGCATCTAATAATAATAGCATCTAATTATCTTGGACATCTACGTGAAAAGTTAATACTCATGAAAATAATTGTTTGTAAGCGGAAGAATCCGGAACATTCAAAAACAATGAACATTGAATCGATGCAAAGAAAGGGAATGTAGTTTTTTGCACTTAGAATGGTGTACCCTAAAGGTAAAACAAATTGGCAATGAAATCAGTCTACAGATTCTAGAATTAAGAGTTTGACCGTGATAATGGCTGCTTCTTCTTTCAAATGGGATTGGCGAGTTACAAACTTGGGGTACTACTGTACGCGATTCGTTCTTGGTATGCGTGAAACTGGTGGCGTCACCGCGAATGGTTGCATCCTTTGACATCGAGCTTCACCGTTGTGGGATGTCCCATCGGAAACATTCCGACCTCACGGTTTGTAATTTGAAATTTGTACGATCCCTGAACACTTTGGCACCCATTTTGAGTCACAGTACATGCAGTTTTTTGCTTTTCACGTTCATACGACACATGACTATGTACTCAATGTGCTGGATTATCATGTTGAAATTTATGATGCAAGTTGATTTGATTAAGAAGGTCGTATAGTCTGAATTTGCCTCTTAATGGATGTACTATTAACTGTGCATGTGTACAAAATAAGGTGTCAGCAAGATTCGTGGTTTAATTCGCGTTTGCTAATTTCAGAACTTGCTTGCGTTGCCAGGCAATTTTCGCTTTCAATTTTTCGTTCCAAAGAGGCGAAAAAAGACTCGGTTGCTTATGGAAATAAAGGCACTAGCCAGCCTTTCTGTCACAGTATGATCTCCAGCACATTGCATTTTGTTGCCCTTTCAAGAACACTTAATTCATAATGACCGGAATTTGTAACTGAGTTTTCTGTTTATTGTTCTTTGTACATAATTCATTCATATGTTAAGATGTGGTGTTAATTTGTAGAAGGATATGCACAGGTTGCAGTTTATTTTCTATTGTTGTGTGTTAAGATTGTGGCAGTTGTTGAACAATTCTGTAGCATTTTTCAGTTAACTTTCGGGTTTAAAAAGCTTTGTCGTCGAGGAATTTTTACAGATAACATAAAGTTTTGTGATGTGTTTTTCATTTCTGTTCACTATTGAACGTTCATCGATGTCAAAGAAATCCGGAATAACTTAGATATATCTTTTACTTCTGTGGTTCTAATAATTTTTATATATAGTAGTTTGTTTTTCCATGATGCTGTATGTTTGATGTGATACAGTTAGTTGTGGTTTGCTTGATGTGTCACGTTGACGATTGAATTGTTGGAGTTCCAGGTGGTGTTTTGAAATTATGTTTTCACTTAAGAATCAATATGAGGTAATTTATACTCATATTAAAAGTGTTGCAAATCATGTGAAGCACAAGTAAGTTGTTAATTTAGTTAATCCATTCCGTTTCTAGATTTCATGTAACACATGGTTGTATTTGGTAAAGTATTCACATTACAATCATTATCGATGAGCGTATCACATTTTGGATCAGATTTAAACTGTGTCCATATCATGTTGCAGTATCTGGTGTAATTCAGTGGTTTATTTGACAATTTTGGCAAGATTCTTTCTGGCCTTATATTAATTAAGGTTTTCATTGCATTAGTTTGAAAAATCAATTGCATTGGTTCACGGAATTCTCTTATGACATAAGCGAAATCTGTGAGCAAAATTCAAAATTATTATGAATTATATACCATTTATTTGGTAATTTTCGAGTTTTTTTTTCAAAAGCTTAAAACTGTCAATAATTATAAGATTACACATGTACATGTGTAATCTTATAATTATTGACAGTTTGTCAGTAAATTACTCACCTAGGTTCTTATGTTTTGTTGCCTTTCAATAAATCAGTGTTTTATATTTTAGTGATTCTACTGTTAGTTTGTAACTCTAAAACTGTCATTTTGGATATTTCTATATAGTATAAAGCTCGTTTTTATTTGTGAAGATTGCTTCACATTTCAACAAAAAATTTTTGTAGTTTGAGCATTTGATTAGAATTGATTGTGTTTTTACTGGCTGTTTAGAAATGTAAAGGTTTCGTTTTTTCTGATTCCATGTTCAGGTTTATATTTATAAACTGGAGTATTGACAAATTTTAGTAGGGACTTTTGCTCAATTTGATGTAAAATTCTTCATTACATAACTCCATTTTAAGTCTCTGCAGGAAAACATGTCCCTGCGCTTGAAATAGTGTTGGTATAAGTGGAAAATCGCATCCTGGAAAAGAGAATATCTCGATAATTGCTTTGAAATGTTAATTGTTTCGCCTTTTTTAAATAAATTAAGTCTTGAGTTTTGAGGAAAAGAAATCAAGCTTATTTGTAGTTTGCAGTGGTTTCTAATTTAGGAGTTTCCACTTGATGGTCTTGACAGTTCTTGACATTGCAGTCACTATTATTTATAAGTAAATCAGGTAATCTTTTTGTAAATATTGCCGGAGTATTTTTTGATTGCATAAAAGTAATTTTGTGTGTAAGCAGAGTGTGCGAATTTTTTATGCTTTTTTTTAATTGTGTAATAAAAATTGCTCGAAATAATTTCCAAAATTTTGATATTTCACATTAAAATTACATTTAATAACAACTGTGAAGTGTTTATATTGTTTTCAAGCAAAATAGTTATTGCTAGAAGTTTTAGTTTTTACATTATTCATTCATAAAAGTTCGTTTATTTTTTTTTTGTAGAGACTGTGGACTTTATAATTGCCTTTTGTAACTTGTTAGGATACTAATTTATTTACCCTGTGTACTTGTGTCGGTTATTCATATGTACAGATTTGGTCCAAATAAGATTCTGAGTATGCATGCATCTGTGAAATGAATTGTTAGCACAACATGATTGAATACACAGTTTCAAAACACACTTAAAATAGATTTAAAATACAAATTGCCTTTTCAGTGCACTTCACTTTTTGCTGATTATCTCAGCAATAAGTAAGGTTTCACTGAACATCTCTGATTTAAAAACTTTTGTCTGTATGTAGCAGTTGGTTTTCCTGTACAGAGAAATCATAATGCCTCCATTGATAGCCTATAACCAATTGTAGCAATCTTTGTGGGCAAGGTTCTTCATTTCAGTACTAAATTATATCCCAGATTATGATTTAAAATGCATGAGATTCGATATTTCGTGAAAGGGAATGTTCTGCGGCATACATCATTAGAAATTCGAAAAATTTTTTGATGAACGGATTTTTATTTATCTATTGCATTTCTTATTTATGTGTTAATTGATCTATTGTCCCAATTTTTTTAGCCTAAAAATGCTATATGTTCTCCAAACAGAAAGTGTACTCAGGCAGTGTATTTCATTGTTGTGCACATACCTGGGAATTATGCTGTTGCAGTTATTTAGAGAAATGTGTGCCATCTTACAAAGGCATTCAATTCTCTTTCTATGGGATTTTTGGTAAGTTATTTTTTCCAATTAAACAAAACAGTCCTTTTTTGCCTTGATCACAGTTATGTTGATGTTTAAATTCAGTAAAAGTTTTGAATGCCAGTTTCTAAGTAGAAGAAATTTTCTTGCAGAGTGTGCTCAAGCACTTTTAAAGTATTAGAATATAATTTTGCCTTCTTAAGCAAGAAGTTTGAAAGAGGAAGTCTAGAAAATGTTTTCGATTCATCTTTGGAATTAGGAAAATGTTACTTGTAATGCCACTGATTTGTCTCGATGATTAGTATTCTAGCAAGTTAAAATACAGCAAATTATGCAAGATTTGAATCGGATATATTCTAAGTTGTAATTACATGCATTTGAAAGTACACTTGTATGCAGTAAAATGTTTCTCTTAAGTTGGTTTGGCATTTGGTAAAAGAAGTTTAAATTCTGAAAGGAAAATTTCATATTTCATGTGAAAGTTTTGGCATATGTTCTGAATGATTTTTGTTTTGTGTCTAAAATTAGAATGTACTTTTACAGATGGATCACAGGAAATTGCAGATTGTCCTACTTGATGATAGTAAATTGGAGATTACTGCCCAAGCTAGTCTTTTGACAGGAGAACTCTTAGATCTGGTTGCTTCACATTGCTCAGCAAAAGAAAAAAAATATTTTGGACTTGCATATGTTGATGATACGTAAGGTCTTTGTTAAGCATTTGCTAAACATGTTGTCAGTCGTTCTATCCCATGATTACATGTTGCATTTATCTCTTATCTGCTTCCGCATTTTTATAATTGCATCTTGTTCACAGAACGGTAATTGAGTGTTGACTTTAGACTTCTTTTGACTTTTAATCTGCACATAATGCAGGATGATTTACATATGTGATGTGACCTTAAAAATTTGCTTTGTGTAAGAAAGTAATTAGCTCTATATTGTTACACACCTAATTTATGGAGGTCTTCCATGGTGGAATTTTCAAAAATGCCTGTAATTGTTCTTGACTAGTGCACAATTTTCCATGGTAATGATGAATAATTAATGGTTTTCCATATAAGTTGTTCTTTGACACCAGAATAAGTCTTTCTGAAAATTGCTATGCAAGTTTAAATTGTATTCTTTGTGATTATTAATAACATTCAAAAGTTTATTTGCTGTGCCCCATTCAATGCATTTTGTGAATGTCACCTGTTTCTTATGTAGAATAGAAATATAATTCAACAGTTACAAACAATTATTGATTAGTAAACCAAAATTAAAAGTAAAATTATTCATTTTAATATTAAAAGATCTTGTATTGATATGTGATGTATTTATTGGTGAATCAATATTTATTGTAAATGTGCATCCGAAAAATATTTGGATGTCTCATTTGTATGTAATCAAAGAAAGTTAAGTAATACAGCATCATTCACTTTTTCAGGCTTGTTTTTTTAATTAACAAATGATTTGCAGCCAAAGAGCAGTTCAGTAGTGTAACTAAACTGGTGTCTAGTTGTGTCGATTTTTCATTGTTTGGAGTATTTATTAGTAGTTAATCTTTGTTGTGTTCGTGTTATTCAAAACTTTAAACATGGTTACTTATTTTATTAATAATTGTGATCAGTTGCTCATATTGCACATCCATCGCCATTGTCAACATTTCTACCTACTAAAATAGAACATTTCTACCTAGATATCTGTGGAACTTGTGCATTCTATGTTGAATGCATGCTTTTCTGCCGTAAAACTCAGTCAGCTTTATTATTCTGCATATTGTCATTCTTACTCACGAGAGGCGTATTCAGCTTTTGAAACAGATTCCCAATCTGCTCGTATGCATGCACGTTCGTCAAGGATTTTTGTGTTTGTTTTTATTATCAGGTGTGATGGAATTTAATGCAGATCACACTGGTTTATATCAAATGATTTATGTCTGTGTTACTTCGTCTTGTGTGCTTTGTGTGACTTACAAACAGATTGTCTCTTTCAATGTGAAACACGGAAAATTCATGGATGTTTATTTGAAATCTTTTAACTTTTGCTTGAGTACTAACATATAAATTCCGGAATTCATTTTTTGCGATTGACATTATGAACACACTTTATGCTTTTATCAGGATTAACAAAAGAGAAGGGACAGTAGGAATTCGTAGTTCTGAAGTGTGATAGCTCCGTAGTGATTCATGGTTCTAAGAGTTGAGTAATGTTGTCTCTATTACTGTTTGTCATGCATTTCAGCTTATACATGGAATTCGTACATCTCTACATGAACTCGTGGTTCCTATCAAATTTGTAAATTTATTCTGTAAACAAACGTTGGTTTTATTTTCCAGGTTGCATTTTTCTAAAACGAAAAGCAGGTTGTGCAGAACCTCAAGGTATTTTTTTTTTTTTTTTCATACTTTTTGTAATAATCGTCCTGCTTAATGAACTTGATCGATGAATTTAGCTCGGACGCAGATTTCGAACAGTTTCCTCCCCTTTTTTTTCTTTTCTTTTTTCCATCTTTCGTCTGTTCGTGTATGTGACAGGTATAACAAAGTTCCCAGTATTGGAGTTCTTCATGTATTAGCTTCCATCTCTTACATGGCTTGCAAATTCTTTCTGTTAATAACGCTGTCCTTTTCCCCCTCTATTATAGTGAAGGGAGTTTTGGGATTTGTTTTCTGTCACCAATTTACGTCTACGTGTTTTTCTAGAGGTGAATAGTTCTTAGTTCCTGGATGATTCATTGATTTGAAACACAGTGTTGTGTGTGATTAGGAAATGCAATTTCGCAAGTTCATTGCAGCTTTAAAAAGTTCGTTTCTGTTTCATTGGAAGTTTCTGTTCTGCCAGTTTCCTGGTACACCGTTCCTTAGGATCACGAGTGTGTTGTTCACTGAAAGCAATCATGCCAGAAACCAAATGACCACTTGGAGTTGCGGATCTCGTTGTATTACCATCTCTCATAAGCTAACTTGTTTTGCACTGAAGCTATTTGGCTGCAGTCCGGTATTCTGTTTATAAAAGTTATCTTTTGTTTTTCATGTCCGGGATTCGACATCTTATTTGTTTAACTTTTTTTTTTTTTTTAAAAAAAAAACCTTTTCAGAGGCCATTACATATGGTTACAACCCAGGAATAAAGTATTCGATCACGATTTTCCCAAGCGATGCCTTCAACCCATCGTGCTTTATTTTTTGGTGAAGTAAGTGAAGCAACCATTTTATGCAGCCGTTTCCTGGATGTTGGTTGTCTTTTCAGGTTTTTTGTGGAAAGTGTGTCTGAACTGTCGTGTGCAGAGACAATCGAGCTTTTTTATTTGCAAGCCAAGAGCCTCGTGCAAAAGGTGAGTTACCACCAAGTTCTGTGTTGCCCAAAGTATTCGAGTGCCATGACATGAACGAACACCAATCCCGTGATATTTCAGTGATTGTATCAGCGTGTTAGCCTTTCAAGAGAAATTTTTTTTTTTTTTTTTTTCCCCGAAGCACTGCTCGGATGTAGTACTTGCGGTTGCGGTTGCCCCCCCCCCTCCCGTGGAAACGTTTGTTTCTGATCACATGTGTATTTCCATCATATGTAGTATTTTCACTTGTTTTTTTGACATGCTGCTTGTGTTGACGAAGAAATTGGGCACTTCTTTTACAGCCCGGATTGCCCCTCTTCCGAATTTATTATCGAGTAAACGCGGTTTCATCGCCACGGTGCCCGTGATTGATGATGTTTATTGCTTGGGTCATCATGAATTGCTTTTATTGTACACGTTTGTTGCACTAGTGTTTACGGAAAGTAATCTTAAAAAATTTTTTCTTTTTACGAGGTTGCATATTCTTCAGAAACCCATGTGTGTTTTTTATTTATTTATATATATATATATATATATATAAAATTCACAAACACGACCTATATATATATATATATATATAGGTCGTGTTTGTGAATACCTGTGTTTTATTAAATACGTTTTCGTGTTTATAAACACTTGCTAATATTGACTCCCGACTTGCACAGTTTTGTTTGTTTGTGCCGAATAAAAATTTCCGCCACGGAGGAAGAACGCAGTTCGCTGTTGATATTTGCCGTTCTGCGGTGGTCCTTCTATGCTGCACCCGTTCTCGGAAATCGTGTAAATGATTTAAATTTTCGATCCGCGTGTCCGTGTGATATGAATTTAACTGTCGGCAATGCATTTCGAAAAATCTCCTTACATGAACCTCTCCCAGAATTTGTATTTGATAATCGCAAGAAACACAAAAGGCGCAAAAGGCAAAGATGAAGACGTGGTGGGTGTGCATAGCTGATCAGTGTTTACATTTTTTTGCTGCTCCTCTCGTGGAGCCGCCGCTTAATCTCGGTTGTGTACTTTAGGGATTGCTAGGCGTGGATAGCATCACGGCTTGTCGATTAGCTGCCTTGACACTTCAGATATCATGCGGAGATTTCGTCGAGTAAGTTGATTTTCTTTTTGAAACTGCTCAAAACGTCTGTTCCTAGTGAAGAAAGTATTAGTGGCAACATTAAGAATTTATCGGTCCTCATTCCTGAAGATGTATTAAAGGAGTTTCCTTCCTCTCACAGTATGTAAGTACTTTATTTTTACTTTTGGATTTCTAGGTAACGAATTGTTACATAACAATGTACTCAGCCAGTTTAATTATAACATGTAACATCATGTAGCCTTACTTGTAACTTGTAAATTACGAATTTAAGCATTTAACAAATCAAATAAGTGATAGAAAAATCAATCTAACCAAACAAATTTTGTCATCATAAAGGAATCTCTTTTGTTAGATGGCATTGCAATCGTTTCTTTGTTTTCACATTCAGATGGATAATATATTTAGCGTTAAAGATTTGTTTGCAACTTTTTCTTCATTCATATAAGCAATTTTGAGGTAATGCAAGTAAAGATTTATCATTTTTTTAGAAAGGCTATCTGGTAAGTCATTGTCAGTGTGCATATAGCTGTTCACTAAGGAATATTTTATAAGCATGTGGTTTGTTGTGTATTTCTGGGGAATAGCGTAAATGTTTTGGATTGTGATGTGGTCTTTCTAGGTTTAATGATAATATTGTGCATGCATGCTCTTCCTCTTATATGCTCGTAGCTTAAATTTGGTTTTTAGTGACTCACGAATAATTGAATTGTACAAGAAACTGAAAGGACAATCCAGAGGAAATTGTATACTAAGGTTTAGTATATTAAGTACATGTACATTTATACACTCGATTTCAGTTATTTAAATCTTGTTGAAATACAGGCAGCATATGGTGTTCACTATTACAAAGTGAAAAATAAGAACAATCAGTCGTTGTATCTTGGCATCAGTCACATTGGAATTGCTCAGTATGATGTATTTGACAAGAAGTTACCACGCTTGGTAAGTATTTACTTGATCATTTCAGATACTAATACTGAGCTGTAGAAGTTTCTCTGGAAACAGTTAGATAATTTGTATTTTCGAGATAAAAAATTTTCCATAGAAGTGCATGATAACAAAAGGTAAGATCGAATAATGTGGATTAGCAAATATTTGCCATTCATATCAGGGTAGTTCATGTACTTAGTAGTTTCAATTTGTATGAGGATGCCATAGAAAACTCATCCGTCCACAAAAATGATGATCTCCTACATGCCATATCTGATTCTAGCACACAGTAAGTGTCTCATGAAACTGCGATTTTCTTTTTTGCTTCTATTAGGGTATCTGTAAGTCGTCGCACTTTTGCACCAGGTCATGTAAATGTATATCCTTGGTATACTGAGTCCCAGTCCCTAACAAAAGCCATTTGGTCTATGGCAGTTGCACAGTATCAGTTTTACTTGGATAGGAAAAACAAAGTAAATTAGATTTCCTCTATGTAGTAATGTACTTATGATTTCATAGCATACAAAGCAATTCTCGGTGCGAGAGTTAAATTCTTTAACACATGATCTTAGTACTGCATGTAGTCAGTTGTCACTATCGAGTTCCAATTCTGTATCTAGTTTGAGTCAGTGCAGCAGTGCCCAGAGTGGAAGTGCACCTAGTTCTCAAGCCAGTAAGTTAAAAAGATGCTTCACTCAGGTTTTTACACCTAGCATAAGAAAATGATCAGGATGAGCAAACCACTCAAAATGAAAATTTATTGATTTTGAGGTTAAGAAAAGAGAATCTGGAGTCGAAATTGCAAGCAAAGATGGAAGAACTCAAAGTTTTGTGCTGTGAAGAGGCGGCATTGATTGGTTACTATCCTGCAGAAATAGCATTGTTTCCAAATGAGCATTTGCCACCCATTCGAAAACGTGTAGGAACGAATTTTGCCTTACCTGAGTCTGTGTTGAATCATCTGAGCTCTGGAGCAACACCTGAGGAAGAAAAGGAAGCAAATCTCAAATTGGAATGTGAAATGCAAAAACAAATTGTTGAAGCACTAAGTAAATTATGTAACGAGCCTGGAGCTAGCCGTACTGTGCAAAGAAAACGTAAAAAGCAATTGCAAGCAGCTCAGCGGCGTCTTCAGGAAAAAGAAGAAATGTTTAACTCGTATCTTAAGAAGATGCAAAAACCCAAAAAAAAACCCAGGTCTGCTGAAGATAATCTGGATGGTGAGACTGCTTCATACGCTTAAGTTTGATCTTTAGTGCCAGCAGGTCTTCCAAGTCTCACTGCTTCCCAAACTGCTCTAGATAATATAACTTCCCTTCCTGCTTCTCCTCTGAGTCGATGTAGGAGGCCTTACCGGGACTTGTTATCTTCCATTCCATTGCAAGATACTGCCCATGTTTCTTCTGCTTTATATAGCCTTTCAGATCAGCGTGTCAGCATTGCACATCATAGTTTGGAAGACCTTGTTCCTTCAAATCTTAGGTGAGTGTGGTATGCTTGCAATTAGAATGTTAGATAGAATGCACCATGATTAATACTGAATCTAGACTCCTGAGAAGCAAATATCCAATGCTTGGAATGAGTGACTTTAAATTTTGCTTTCTGTGTTGGTTTCTTTAAGAAGTTATTTTGTTTTCCTTGTGTGCAGGTGTGACGTGAACGCCACAAAAGATAAAGTACGAGAAATCCTAGAAGATAATTCACTTTTGTTACAAATGGATTTGTCCCCATTGGAACACGTTTCTCAAAGGCAACGTGACAGTGGCTATGGATCTTCTAGTACTGTTGGTCTACCAGAACAGTCAGCAACAACAAATACGCACCAAGTACGCCGTAGCAAGTCGATATCTGAAGGATGGGGACTGCAGAATCTGTTGCATGCATATCATCGAAGTGCCAAGAATTCCATTGCTGAAAAGGATATTCTTGAACCAGGTCCTGAAACATGTCTGACACCGTTCAAAGTCAGTCCCCAGGAAGGTTCTAAAAGAGAATTGTGTTTCGACAATGTAGTGGATTGCTTTCGAGGTAGACGTTTACTTGATAAAATGCTAGAGGTTCCCCTAGAAATTCCATGCAATCAGACTGTTATAAGTGCAGGAAAATGGCAACCATATCGAGAAGAATTGAAAGCATTTGAGATGGCTGACTTCTACAAATACAGCACCCGATTTCGGACAGTCCAGTCAACTGATTTGGTTCCAAATCAACCGCCATCGTGGCAGGTTAAAGAGCCAGCAGTAGTATCAAACAGTGCTACGTTAGTTTGAATGTCCCTGTGATACTTTTTGGAATTAAGTTAATTTCCCATGTTGCCGTCCAAACCATTGTGACTTAGCCTTTTTAGCATCTCATTCCTCTTTTCATTTTAAAATACTTTTTAGACATCAAGACTGCATAAAGTTGCAGAATTTCCGGAAACTACTCAAAATAGTTGTGCTTTAGGCCAGTATTTATTATGAGTTTTTGGACTTTCAAAGTCCTGTGTGTGATTACTTTAACTAATAGTATTGTTTATTATTGTTGGTGGTATGGTTGGATTCTAAATCATCCAGGAACAGTAATAGATTCAAACATATATTTCTAATGTAAACCTAAAAGTTTTTTCAGCAATTTTCCAATAAATTACCATTTTAAGTACATAGAAATCATTCAGGCATTGTTTTTTTCGACCATATATTTGCGGAAAGCCATATCTTCATTATCTACTATCGAGATCTTTCAAAGCATGGTATGTGCTTATCATATAGTGGTTTGCTTGATGTGAATTCCTCGTGAGAACAATCAGTAATAGCGATTTTAACAAAGGTATAACGCTCGTGCAAATCGCGTCACAGATGCTGGATTGATAGCAGCCAGAGGTCCTCGCAGTATTTGATTTCCAATTGGGATTCGTGTGTGTAGTTTTGCATGTTTTCAGAAAGTATTGCATTTTTTTCTGATTTAGTTTTTGCTTTCGTTTGTGGTCCGACAGATATGCCTGTGAGGCAGATCAGCGCTTTCCATAAAGGAGTCGAAGCGTTGGCACGACCGAAGCAGTGGTCGATACGATAGCTCAGCACCGTTGCGTTAGTCCATAGGCGCAGAAACGTCTCCTGACTCCACGATCTACGGCGCCTGGAGTCCCCAGGTTGAACTGGCTGTTCGGGGGACTTTCAACGGGATTTGGGTAGCGATACTTTGGACATCTCGCACAGTTTCCGGTTTTATAGGTTCCCGAAAGTATTCGCGATGTTGACCGGAATCGGCTCTGATTCCTTGGACGTTGTCGATCCCGTAGAATAATTTGTTGAAACTCGAGGGCTGTCGCGAGGTTTGGCAACGAAGAGGTCAGTCATCGACTTTGTGAACAAGCTAAGCCGCAAAAAATCGTGCAGCATTGATATAGTCTACATGGTTGTTCGGCAGGTGCAAAAAGTGGCACCTTTGCAACAGATCCATAAAAGGTGCCCGTTAATCGCAAATACTCTTTAGCAGTTAACATTTGGGAGCGACGTTGCATTAAAAGGCGTGCAAGAATCAGGAGAAAGTTCAATGCATCTTGTAGATGTGCAAAAAAAAGGTAGTTGAAGGTGTTCTACAACACCTGATCAAAATGCTCGCACGTAGAACCGTTTTCTTTCTTTTTTTTTTTTTTTTTTTCAACAGTTACAACCGACTACAGAAACAGAAAGCCAAGGAGGCGACAAGCATAAAAAATGGCTCAGAGTTTTGCATGTATTAGGCGTCCCTTTGTTTAGACAAATCGGGTAGTCAAAGAAAACTGTGTGAAGTTTTCATGCTTGCATTACTTTATTGGGGTTGCATTTCAACTCCACAAAACTTGCGCTTGTTACATGAATAGTCAAGGCAACCGAGTCCATACTGTATTTCTTTGAAACTGAACCCTTGTATTTTTGTTATGCGCTTGTGGCTCTCTTGGTGATAAGTGCGTGAATCATCTTCTGGAATCCACTTCCTCTCTTAATCCATATCCGCATGGTCGGATAGTAAGTGGTGCTCAAAGATTTTTGTGAATGTTGTTTGTGTTTATTCTCGAATGAATCCCTAGTTTAGATCGATTCCGAACAGAATCGATCTAATGAATTCTGAAGCAATTTCATCTCCGCGGATTCGGATGCTCCGACATCCATAATTTTTCATATCACAACTTCTACAGCCCGAAAGATATCTTCAAATTCCTTGAGAGAAATCCCTCCATACTCATCCAGTCTTTGACGTCATGGTCAACTCCTTCAAATGCACTTTGTTGATCTAAAAGCAGATCGTCATCAGTCAATCTTTCCGAGTATGCACCGAGCAGTTTCCGAACATTTCATTTTCTCATTAGTCAAAGTTTCTAATTGATTAATTCCAAGTGCTTTTCCGATATTTGTTATTTCTTCTATAACAGTCTACCTCGAAATCACATTTTTGCTCTGATGCAATAGCATGCTTCCTCCTTTTTGCACTTGTAATATTTTTATGTGAAGAAATAATCATCTTGACCATTTTATTGGCTGCGCTTTCGAAAACAATCTTGAAAAGTGGTGAAAGAGCAAACAACTTGGAGATTAATTCTTAGTAAATGAAAACAGTGTTCGATAATTGGAATGCAAAAGTGTGGTTGACGGATGTGTTTCAGTTCTCCATTTAAAGAAACAAACATTAAGCAAATGTCGAAGTATGGAATGTTTTCAGGCTATGCAAAAATAACGGCCACATCGATCCATTATTTGAAAAATCCGAACATGGAGGAATTTATCTATATCAAGATATCATACTATACTTGTAACCGATGGGATAGTACCTGCCCCAATCCTTAATTTCAGTTTCGAATGAAAAAAAAACAAATTAATTTTTATAAATTGTAGGTATCGAATTGAAAAAGGAAACGCTTTTCTTTTGTTTCCATGTAAATTAATTACATGGATGCAAAATATTCTTGGGGATATTTCTTGCCTCTGATGAATCTGGTGATGAAGCAAACCTTCACACACTCATTCATTAGCATTCGGAAATTTACTCATTGATTTTTTTCCCCTCGTTATTTTCTAAAACGACTTCATTCTTCATAATGCAACGACTACTAGTCATGTAGGCTGGTAGCCATGTTCTCCTCCTCCTCCCTCAATGTACAAGGCCAGCTGTGAGTAGTGCCAATTTTTTGAAACTTGTGTTTAATCCGAACCAAAATTCCGTTGGCTAATGCATGTGAAGATAAGATTGGCAGGTTCCCATTGAGATTTTTAGACGCTGTTTGTTCAATCTTCGCATATGCATGGACTAAAGATATTAGTCACTGGCTGTCACAATATTCAGTTAAATGAAGAGTTGGAGGAGTTTTCACATAAAAATTGCAACCCCGTTGTATAATTCATGGAACATATAGAGAAACAATTTCATTTTTCAAGTGTAATCTCTGCGTATAAGGTTTCCTACATATCTGTTCATGATGTGCATCCAATGCTTGTTGGTTTGTTGGCAGTGTGTAGGAAGTTTGTCATTGATAAAGTTGAGAGAAAAATAGGGGCATAAAATATGGTGCCATGTGAACTTTCGAAATTCATATCCTGGAGTTTTATCATTTGAAGATCGATGCGATACATGGGTACAATGTGGTTGAAACATCCATCATTTAATATGCAAAGGTGACTTTATTTTGGCAATATGAAGAATGGAGGTTTAGGTAAAGTAGGCAATGAGAAGAGAGTAAAAATTTTGTCTTTTATGAAACTGGTTTGTTTTTTACCTTTTTTCTGATTCTCGCGAGAAAATAGAAAATTCGATATCTGAGGAAAATGAAAAAACCAAAACAAATTCTCACGTGACGCTGTTCTATAAATGCCCATAAGGATTAACTTTGCAACGGTTTACTGGAATTTATCCATTTTGAGGAGTAAAACTAGGGGATTCCAAAAATAAAATTGAAAAAGGCATGCTTACAGTGCCAATTATGCTTCTGTATTGTCCATTGTTCCTTTCTTTTCTGTTTGCCCCTAAGGTTATTGTTGTTGATCAGATGTTTGTTCGCTATTCTTTTATGATTCGGTGTTCACTATTCTTTTTTTTTGAAATGCATTGTTGCTTGATGCATAAATTTGAGTGAGGTGGTAGGCATGAATGCATATGGCCAATGACCACCCTAATGTTTTAGTTTCATCAAGGTTTTTTTTTTTTTTTTTTTTTTTTTTTCTAGATGCTATGGATATAGGTGAGGAGGAAGAAGTCACCTGGAAAGTGAGATCATAAAGAATTAAATTGTTCCTTTGTTATTGTTCGTGTCTAGGAGAGCCCTCTTGGTGATTACCTCCTAAGTCTTGGGTGGGATTCTGAGCTATTGACCTCCAAAAATAATCTACCTGTGGCGCATTATCATAATGAAGACACTAAAAGCATTCACATGTTTTCAAACTTTTGGTCTCTAATCAAACAGTTGACTTTATTTATTCCGTCCCTTCCAAATAATTGGGTAAGGATAAGAGCGTTTGTTCTTAAAAGAAGGGCGTAGCTGTCTTGTTTACATCACCGATCTCTTGATGTGATCCTGAGTAGTAATTGCTTACTTCCTGAGGATGGTGATTTTCTTTCTAGTATTGTATTGGAATTCTTGCCGCATGTAAGCAGTTCCTGGATTCAGAAGTGAGTGACTGTTGCAGTAATTCCAAAGTATGCATTGTTTGGTCAGAGCTTTTGTCATTATTTCTGGACCAATTTTTGGACCCAGATTCTTGATACATTATTGGACTATATGGACATCAGTTTGCTCTTTGAAAAATTTTCTGGAGATAGTATCGCACTTGAAATCCAATTTGCTTATTGCTCTGAAAGCAGTTAAGCAATTTAAGTACTGTCGTGGTTGCAATACAAAGAAATTGTTTCCATTGGGGGATTTAGAAAATTCAATTTGTATGGTTATATGGCAAGGATCAACAGCCTTTTTACAAGCAATTGCTTCCCTACTTAAAATCTCTACATTGAAATTTGCTCTTGATAGTTCTTATCATTACTTGCTTTCTCAGAAATTGATCCAAGATGAGCCTCCCCTGAGTTTTGGTTGTTTGAGAGTAAGTAATCTGTTCTCTAGGTAGTGCTATAATCTTTCACAGAAGGGGATAGAGCATTTCTTTCTACTCCAGTCAGCATATTTTCGGCGATTAGCTCTCGGAATGATACCATCACTTAATAAGCAGACTCAACCACTTTTAGAATTGCTAAAACTTTCTTTACAAACTATACCAGATGACCAAATAAGGAAAGTTGATGATGAACTACAGGCATCCATACAAATATTTAGAAGTGAGGTCCATTCGTTTTCCAAGCATTTTTCAATTCCAAGAAATCAGTCGACCTTTTTTCAAGTTGAGATACATCAACTGGGAGTGAAAATGTCAGAGCAGTGCATTCAGTTACTAGATTTATATGAGGAGATATCCTCAATGAGCAATGAACAGTTAGCTTCCGAACTTATCAGGCATCAAGAAACTGTGCAGTCTTGGCTAGAAGATCTGAATCAGTTACTGAATGAGATTGGTATTTGGAAGGATAAAGAGAACACTAAGCCTGTGAACACTTTGGATTATGTGTGTCTGGAAACATCCAAACCCCCAGAAAAAACTTTCTTCCCAGATCATGAGATCGTAGATGAAGTGTTTGAAGGTTGTTCCGAACTCCCTGCAGAGAATGCGAGGGTAAATCCAGACAACGCCAGGGATCCAGAAGGCATTCACAACACACAGAGGCATGCCAGCATGATGCTCGCGGAACTGAAATCGGTCCTGGAAGACAGGGCAAAACTGATGAGAGAGAGGGAGGAGAAAGCACGTCAGTCTAGAGATGTTGGCGAAACATGCCAACCATCTTTCCAGATATCACAAGAGAGCATACCGTCCAGTGTAGAACTTCCCGTTCCTGCAAAGGAAACACTCGATCTCCGCAAGGAAATTGTTGAAAGCATAGCCTTTCAGTTCATAAAAAAGCAGGAAACATATTTCGGAGATGGGGAATAAAGAACTTATTCTTTGTTCTGATATTTTGGGGAACTAATGCCCTCACTGCTTCCGTGGCTTGCTTGGGATTTGCACATTTGTTCCTTACAAAAGTACCAAGCGACTCCTTCGATAAAGAGAAAAGCTTTGTTGATCGGATAGGGACCTGGGGAGATTACCAATTTATGAGGAATGAGGTACAGTGCAAGTAGCCTCGACAGTGACTCGAACCATACCGTTCCGTGCAAAAGCGGTCCCTCACCAATGTAGCAAGTGCTTTGTGTCGTGAAACGTAATCCCCTTCGTAATGATGATGGCTTCGAATCATAATGCTTTCGGGCACAAACGTGCATCTAATGTTCCACTCTGGTGCAAGCAATCCTGTAGTTGCGAGATTCGTTCCTGTTTATCGGTGTAAGGCCACTGCTGTTAAGCTACTGCCATCAGCTTCAGCAGCGATCAGCACTCTTGCTGAACTACATGGGAAGTGTACAGATTCTGCTTCCCCAATTGCTACGTGCTGCCAGCGAAGCGCGGATGGTGGTCTGTACAAGAGCTGTTGAGCTGACTGCTTTTATCATTCACTTTGAGCTGCATTGAGAAGCGGAAATTCCGTAAGAGGTAGAAAGGATTAGTATAGAAAACTTGTAGCTTGAATAGTAAGCTTAGGTCATTGACTGCAGTGGAGGAAGAAATGTTCTCCATCAGCCGATGGGGGGGGGGGGGGGGTGAGTTTACAAAAGTTGGAGGAGTGCGTTGAAATATACCTTCAGATCACTTTGGAAAGTGCACATTACCCTCGTCGGAAATGTCGAGGTTTTTGTTCAGAGTCCTGCGATGCTCGGCTTTGTGCTGGAACAGGTAGATGGCATTTGTCCAGCAGAAGGGATAGTCTACGCAATGTGGGACCCGAAGCCAGCACGTCCCAGTATCAGCTCTGAAACGTGATGCATTCCATGGAGCGGAAATAGATCACTCTTAAAGCAAAAACCAAAAAAAATCGAACAGGGACACGTCTATGCTTAAAACTGCAAGGGCTATTGCACCTGCTAAAAATCTAGAGTTCGGTTTTGATTACTCAATTTGATTCGTGAATTTAATGCTGGATGTGCTTTGTGCAGCCAATGCGATGTGGACACAGAGCGAAGTTCTCCAGAAGCTTCCGGGTTTCCAGTTCTTCTTCAAAAGACTACCATCCTGATGGAGCCATATACGGAGGTATCTCTGAAGACGCGAATTTCAAGAAATTCTTGTATTGGACTTTCACCATACAGCCATTATTGTCTGAATAGAATATAGGGCTATTAAGTTTCCCTTTTTAATAATTCTTAATCATTCAATGGATTCAATATGGATGGATGGGTTACATTTTTGAAAACGAAACTTCAGGTAAAAGCAGCTAGATGCTTCTAAAAAAAATGAAACCATAGGGGCTGTTAACTTAAATTCTCGAAAAATCTTTTGATGGAGTATAAAACATTCAGAGAAAGTGTGTGAGATGATATCAAGGCATTCTATGCTAAATGGTTTCAAGAATGAAGAACAGAATTAGCACTTCTTGTTAAGAATTACTTTACGAAAGAGCCCCACGATTTCTTGGGTAGGATTCTTGCCGATACTATGAATTTTTAATAAAAGTACTGAAAAGTTCCTATATAGAATCTGTGGTGAAGCATTATAGGGAAATCACTTCATTGACGTCGTGCTTGATTATTTATGGAGTAAGTGTGGGAAGCAAAAGGAAATTTGATAACACCCAAATGGGCAAAGTCTTTTAAGAAAATTCTTATCATTCTTTCAAAGGGAGCTGTCCAACTTTCAGGCATTTAGGTACAACTACAAGGGTCTTATTTCTGATGCCTATTGCTTCATCCGTGCAACTTCACTAAAAATACTTCCCACAGACAAATTGTAACCAATAAGATCAGCATGGGTAAAAGCGCAAGCTGCAAAAGTACCATTCCTTTATTGAAAGATTTGATGAACTGATGTGTCTCTATGACAAATACAGGAAGGACACCAAGTGTAATGCATTTTCAGGCCAATCTGTGGAATGCTGCAGTCCATTTCAGTAGTCACCGTTGTTTTTGCCATTTCCTCCATAGTTAGACTTGACGAAGAAAGGATGCAGGCGAGTGGATTGCAGATGCAACAGGTAAGCAGAATACAAATAATGAATACAAAGCAAAAAAAAAAAGAAGAAAAGAATGCATATGTGCCAAGTCGGTGCCAAGCTTGTGAATGATAAGCACAAAGAAAACCATGAAGAGATGTGGACAGAGAAAGCTGATGCAACTGGTGGACTGATATTCCTCAACTCGTTACTGTTGCTCGCTGGCAACATTCTCCTTCTGTAATTATCTCACTTGAATTGCATGAACTTTTCCCAACTGTGCCAGAAGAACCTGAAGTGTCGGCAAATGCGTATGTAAAGGCCTTACGCGTGAAACCGTTGATTGCCCCGAAAAACCTCTGGAACCCTGAGTGGAACGCTGCTCCTGGACCATAGGGAAATTCTACTTCATTCGTTTGATCCTCTGTCTGCTGCTTTCCAGCGATGTGCTAAGCGCCTTGGGTGCAGTATTTTCAAGCACCGAATAAAGTGGGAGCAAGCAAGCAAGTGCACACACACGCGATTTCCACTTACTTGGTTCTAAATAAGTCTTGAATATTATTAGAAGCCAAAATAGAATTTCACGAGAAGTCTTATTTTGGTATTTCTTGGAAAGTCCATTTATCGCTTTTCTAAATCTCATGACTCACTTTGGGATGGTGGCTTGTGTGCAGGCTTTTGCATCCGACAACGGGTTTGCATACCATTTTATCCCATTCGCGACAACTTCAAGGAGACTTCCACGAAGGAAGAAAGTGATCACATCGAAAAATCCCAATTTTAGTTTCCATGTGAATCGACCTCAACTGGAGAGTAAACAAGGCCGAGAGTGCGAATCGTTGTCGTGTTTGCAGCATCCGATTGCGAGATGTAGTCCGAGTGTGCGCTGACATTACGATGCTTTCCAACGGGACGGATACGCTTCAGCATCCGAATACACCGTTTAATTACGTATAAGATGTTCGCGATGTAACGCAAGCCCTAAGTATATTATCATTATTATTATTATTTGCAAAATTTTGTGGAGTCCTAGTGAGAAAGGTGGCTGCAGACTGAAGGCAATTGAAGAACAGCAAAGAGTCCTATCGATGTGATCAACTAACCAAGATCAACTCGAACTTTAGATAGACTCTGGAGTCCATAACTCACCGACCGACCATTAGCAGCAAAAAATTTGTAAAATTTGACAATTTCAAATTGCCCGGTTATTCATAAAGCTCCATGTGAATACCAGTACAATGGGGTTTCTTTTCTTATGTAGTCGTTTCATACTCGGATTTTTTATTTAATCACAAATCTAATAAACGCATCCACCGTCAAGGAGAGCAGCTTTTCTGCAGAACCAGTGTTAATGCAATAATGCATCTGTCGATTTCAATATAATGGATCAAATAGATATAAACATAATATTTATTGATAGTCAAAACAAGGATTCTTTCATATAGAAATATACATTTAAAAAATATGTTTCCCTGCACGTTTCCGGCATAGACTTCAAACTGATTACATAATGACCTGTGGCTCTGGAACAGAATCGCTAATAGATTTATGAGGAAGCACTTTGCCTCCATTAATGTATAATTCATCTTTTATATACACATCCTCTCCCAGCACTGTCACATTCTCAATGCGCACCTACATAAAAACAATGCCCTGACACAATTTCTTCGTTTAACTTACCCATTTTCCTACGGAACAACGCCAGCCTATAATAGAATTGTCAATCCAGGAATGGGAATGTATATGAGTTCCTCTCATGATAGTAGAATTTCTAATGCACACCCCATCATCAATATGCACTTCAGGACCAATGACTACATTGGGGCCGATACGACAGTTTTCACCTATTGTAGCAGTTGGGTCCTGCGACCGTTTAATGAGAGTACAACGACGAATCCATTTACCACCAAAACATTTCCCACAATTCCAGAAAAATGTCCAAGTTGATTATATTGGTAGTCCCTTAAGTTGCTTAAATATAGACACATTCCTGTGAGATAATCACGGGGATGACCCACATCCATCCAGAATCCTTCTAATTCAAAAGCATATAATTCCCGTTCATCGGCCATCGTTGGAAATATTTCTTTTTCTATGCTTGTTGGTCGTAGCTGCAAGCAGAAAAAGAAAAAAAAATTAAGAATTCATCAGATCCTATTTTCCCCACCTCGATTCTATCCAGCATTTCTGGCTGGAAAATATACAGTCCAGCATTGATTTTGTTGGATACAAATTCAGATGGTTTTTCTACGAAACTCTGGATACGGCGATACTCGTTATACACTACCACTCCATATTTTGATGGTTCTTCTACTTTGGTAACCTTAGGACAAATTGGGACAGTAATTTTTTTCCGATCCTACCACAATCGTTCCTTGATGCCCATGCTGTTTATGAAATTGCAACATTTCATCAAATGGGAAATTACAAATGATATCGGAGTTCAGTACAAAAAACTGGGAACCATCAAGTAAATTTCGGGCAAGAGCTAAGGGTCCTGCAGTTCCTAAGGGTTTACTTTCATGAGAGAATATAATAGTTACACCAAGCTTAAATGCAAAACGAGTCAGGTAAGTTGTGTTCATGCTGCTGTTTACCTTCTCAGCTTCTGCCTTCAATACTTTCTCCATTTGTTCGGCTCTATATGACACAGCAAGTATCACCTCGAAATTGAATACAAGTAAGTGCATGTCAGGAAAAATCGATGAAGTATTAATTTGTATGCGAGAATACCGGCAAATTCCCACATCCGCAAAAATACAGAGACGCTCACTTTTCAAAAAAAAAATACACATATAGAAGTATGAGAACAAATTGAGAATATATGTGAGAATACTGGCAAACTCATTTAGATTATAGAAGTACCAAAGCCAAGGTACGTAACATACTTCATTTGTAAGCACGATAATCTAGAACAAAATCTGATCAATACAAAGTTTCCGTAATGACAGGCTTTATCTGGAATATCGACAGCAATTACCAAATTGATTCCATTAGCTGATGCTTATTAGTTAATTAATTCATTTCGACAACATTTAAAGCGATATTAGCATTCCTTAGAAATAATAGGCAGCATTAAGCTTCTTCCGCACTTCAAAAAATTGAAGTTTCATTTAGGCCCAAAACTTATTATACCGTTGAGACCTATTTTTGAAAAACTGATAAAAAGAATCAAAATCATTGAATGCGATAAATGTATTTTGCAGGTCCTAAATACATTCTAAGAATCAGCAAGAGAAAATTGGAATCCATTCCAATTCTTACTTTTTTTCAAATTGCAAAGGTTGCTTAAAAACAAAAATTAAATAAACATTGAAAACGATCCCAATTCTGTCGTATTCCGCGCAAATTTATATTCAAGTATCTTGAGTCTCGAAACGAAATAAATCATCGAAAAAAATTCTTTAATAAAGCACAGCATAAAGCTAAATACGATGCGGTAATATTGAAAACTGAAGACATGCCCACTGGTAAATAGGCATGGCAAACAAATCTTCATCGCTTGTATTTTTGTCCTTGTATTTGTCTTTCGACATTACTTCAGAGGTCTGCAGTAAGACTTTCCTGGGGAAAGCTTTTTGCAACAGTTGATGTATTTTAGACTTGGACAGTACTTCGTAATCTACACTTTATAGCAGTACAGTGTAATTGGTTTGAAATTATGCTACTTCCCTAATCTACGGAATCGATGATATTTCTGAGGAAAATAAAATCTCCTGTAAATCAGCATATTCAACAAAACAGAATATGTTACAGCCTGCTGTTTTTTGTACAAAATTGGAACACTGATCTTCGAATATAAAACACTTGTTTATGAAGTGTTTTCCAAACCAAAGACATCTTAAAACTGAAAGCAATTAAAAACTGATGCATGGGCATATGTATTCCTAATTGTCCCAAATGGCTGATTACTTAAAAAATTCAATTTAGCGTACAGTATTAAAGATACAGAAACAAAGACCCTTAAAAAAAATTACGATCCTGTCAATGCTCTGAAAGATACAGAAACCACAACAGTTTGAACAAAAGTCATAATTACATACAAAAATTCTAAAGTAATCATAAAACTGATCTCTTTACATCCATGTCGCTTCCAATTTACTCAATAACAAATATGACTGTACATAGAATGAAGTCCATTAGCCATGATGGTAATCATACTCATAAAAAATCCAAAACAATATAATTTCCAGGAATCCTTCAAGATGAAGTGTTCAAATTCTTGGAATCTTTAGAAGGCTATATCTGTGAATCTTTCATTTATGCAGTCATTTTGCAGAAAAAAGATTTGCTACTAGCATCCAAACCAATCAATTTTTTTTTCTTTATATATTAAAAGCCAGAGGTGTGTTTTCTGCAAGAAATGAAGCTTTTGTGTTCACTATTCATTCAGCATCTTTGTAACCAAAAATGCATTAATCGCTTTCACCAACTTGCTATGAATTCCTTGTTCATTTAAATTTCCTTGAGGGAAAACATTTCTCAAATCAAAAATACCAAGAAGTTAAATGAATCACACAATCTATTTTTGTACTTCATATGCAAGATAGTGGTTCTAAAAAACTGCCACTGTTAACACTATCATAGATCAAAGATTACAGACTATCCTACGGAACCCTCAAATTCAATTTAATTAGTGCCCTGACTTAAGGAGAGGTTGCTGAGGGCCCTCATAATAATCTGAAAGGCATATCTCCAAAGTATTAAGGTATGAACACATGTCCATTCTTAAATATTTTCTATTGTTTCTCCTATAACAAGGAAAAACTTTTTTCCAGGAATACTTTTGGTTTGGATGTATAGAAATTTCAAGGTATACAATACCAAGCATGCTTATGATTCATGAATTTTTCAGGTTCAAGAAAATTGTGGTAAAAATTGCTGAATGCCTTTAATCAAAGATTCCAAAGTTGGAACTCTGAATGTGATGTGGGTAATGAAACCCAGAAACACAATGGACACACTGGAAAATTCAAGTTGAACTTTTGGAATGCAAAATAATTGACCACGCTTATCAAATGTTGCTAATTCAGCTATTGGGTGTAGCTAAACTAAAAAGACTGAAACTTTCATGATCCGACTTGTTAAAATTATATTCACTGTTGTCCATAACATCAGTTTACTTACTTCCTTGACACCAACTTTCACCAAAGCTTCAATCTGATGCATCAGCATTGGTTTATTACAAAATTCGACAAGTGGTTTGGGAAAACTTAAGGTTAGTGGCCTCAACCTGGTACCATATCCTCCAACCAAAATTAAAGCTTTCATGTTGTGCTGTTTGTTCAAAGGAGAACATCAGCTTCTAAAATACGAATATTCGATTCAATTTTATGCATATTTTAGAAAACAAAATCATGAGTTTGTTGCCCAAATTTACTATATAAAAGCACCTATACCGCCACTGATATTTTACAGACTTATGGGAAACGCTTTCTTAAGAATTGGAGAGAAAATCACTTTTTACAACGGTTTACTCAAATCCTCATATGAAATACTTGGACATTCAGTTGGTATGTACTTAAATCACACTTACTGGAATGACAGATAACCGTTCACGTCATCAAAGTGGAGATGCATCATTTTTATGGCTCCACGTTTCATGTGAAGCTATTGGTGACTTTGTATTCAGAAATGTTCAGAAGTATTCATACCATACAGTATAATCCCCGTATGCCCAAATATCCATTTATCCTAGTTTTTTTTCCAACTACTTTTGCGTGTGCTTACATTCAGTACACCTACATCTTTATTAATTCGGCTGTATGGAAATGCATTCTATTCGACTCGAGATGCTTTGAGCACATTAATTTTTTATAATTTGAAACGAAAAACACGAAACTGGCAGTACAAATCATTTTTCACTTATTTGCTGTACCGTGATTAACAATGTGCAATGTAACGTTTATAGTTTAGTTAGCCCTGATTCAATTAAAACTGTTATGGCCTGTTTTTATTCAATTTATCATTACATACTGAAGATCTGCATCACAAATAATCGCCAATGAACGAAATACAATGTGTACTGTTTACAAAGAGAATTCAAAGACTTTAGGAGTCCTTTTGATGCTTTTAAGCTGTCCTATTTGATGATTTAAGAATGAGGTGATGAAATGCAGTTTTTACACGGTAACTTTAAAATTGTCCATCATCAAATCCTAAATTGGTCATGTCCATCACATCGCAGTTCCTTTATTTTTACACTTTTAGCATATTCTTTAAAAGTAATCCATACTGGTTCTGATAGAAGTTGCAAGAGTCTAATAGACAAATCAAGGATGCACTTTCAAAAGTTGAGAATGTGGGTCACTGTAGGCCTGGCATCCCTGAAGCTATTTCTTTTAGAGGAAATCAAAGAATTGGGGATGCCCAGGCGCCGCTTACGTTCTGCTTGGATCACGGTGGAAAATCCGACTCGTTGGTGCTACTTTGATGAATATTTTCCAACTTGGAGTTGCCTCAACTCATTATGCACACAACGTGCACATATGGGGCTTTACCTGGAATACAAATGTTTGCAGATTTCTTTTGCATACCACCCTACTTGAAAAGTCAGCATCTAGATGATGCCAAAATGAAAAATGGCAGCGTTTAAGTGCAGTGAACAGGAAGTAACAGCCAGTTACTATCTGGGAACTTCATGAATGTGTGTTTATGAGGTTACAGCATGAGCAATGAAACGGCAAAACGAAGGGAACACCCGAAAGCAAAAAGGAATATTCTGCTCATCAAAACAGCTTTTATTGGATGATGATTTCGACCTGCTGTTTGAGGAATATTAGCAACTGAGATTAGATTTCAAAGACTGATGCACTAGAATATGTCGATTGGATCGGTACTCTTTATAGTTTTGGTCTTTCCACAACTTTTGGAACCTGATTTAATATGCTATTTTTCAAAGTTGCCACGAAAAATATGCACACGACTGAAATGAAATTACTTTGCTGATTCTTTTTGAAAAGGGAGAACTGGCCCAAGTTCCAGAATTCCTTAAAAACCCAAAGCAAAGGGAGATGCAGATTCTTCCTATTTTTCTTTTTTTTTTTAAAGCAATTATAGATGATAACAATAAGGTAACACATAAAAGTTCTATAGCACAGTTGATTGAAAATAATAATGAATGTATTAAAGAGTGGTGATAATACTGGAAGAGCCTCATTATCTGTAGTGGAAAAAATAAGTAAGAAGCAAGAATAATTACTAGAATCATTGAAGTGTTATATGGATCGATAGACCATTAATGGTATAACTGCCATTAAAACCATATAATACTTACCTCGTGCTTTTGGGTTTGGTGGATTTCAAAGGCACATTTTGAGGCAGGTGGGGGGGGGGGACGTTACCTAGGCATGATAGTCATAGGAGATGCTTTCAAAGAACGATGGTGAGCTGCTAAGTTTCTTAAGCAGTAAATATTGAGCGCCTTTTAGTTCACTGTAGTTAAAGGCTTACATGCTTTGGGAGTTTTGTGAGTGCTCTACATGCATTACGAGAGGAGACCCAAAGGAGTGGAAATTAGGAAAAGGCTTTTTATGGATGCTTTTGCAGCAAAAGGCTGGGGAGCTGGATAACTCGAACTTCTGCAAATAAATAGAAAAGCGGAACTTTCGAATTTGCTGCTCTTTAAGGCTCTTTGTGTGATGGTGTTCTGATGGTGTGCTGCCTAGGAGTGTTTCTTTGAAACACTTGCAGCTCGCAGATTTCGGGGTCTTTTAAATCATTGAAAAGTCAAGTGGGCAGTAAAAAATCATTCATTTTAAATTCGCAGATCATTTTCCCAGGTAAGAGGAACAGCTTTGAGCTAGGGAGCAAGTCTAGTGGATGACGGAAACGGAGACGTGATCGTTGCTAGTTGAAAACTTTCACTCGGAAGCTGTTCCTGTAGAGCATTTCCCCCTCCGGGGATTGCATTGTTTTCTGTCTACAATTTTCACAACTATTCTCTTACCTGGCAAAATGATCTGCGAATTTGCCCTTACGAGTGGAACGGGGTCATAAGAGTTGTTGGAGCACAGCAAGCTTCTGCATCGGATGCGTTCACTTGGCGTTTGCTTTGGCTTGCTGATCGCTGGTGCCCTACGTCTGGCCCAGGTGCCTAATCGGGCACTTGCCACGAGGAAAGGTTCAGTGTGCTTGCGTTCGGATTAGGAAAGAAGAAAATGAGCATTACATTGCATCCCTGAACGAGTCTTCCCGCTCCATCAATGCCATTTGAATTCATGTGAGCCTTTCGTGCTTCGCTAATCGGCGAACTCCCTTCCCTCTCTGTGGCCACACGCTCGCACCGTATAGGTCAACGCACAATGGCAAATTGTGGAGGGGAGGTCGCTTAAGTATCTTCAAAGCATACACCATTCCGCAAAGGAAGGTTTCGTTTTACATTCTCAGTTTCATCCGCGCCGTCATGTTCTCCACTTCCGCCATGCCTTGTTTTCAGCTTGCAAGATCTGCATGGCTTTCCTCCTCTGGTTATTACTGTTTCTCAAGGATTCTACGAACAATCTTTTGAAAGACAGTGCTTTGAGATAAACTTCAATACATTTGGCATTGCGTTCTACGAAAGCTGGTTGTTCGGTTCAACAGCAGGTTAGATGATTCTGACTGGATTCAGCGCCTTGGAATCCAATCAAAAGATCATCGTCTCGCTTGCATAAGAAGGACTTCTGCCCTGTCCATTTTTTTTTTAATGCTCAACAGGCATGGTTCGATTCACATCCCAAGTGTTCACAATCAGTTTCTATTGGCTTTTGATCGTTCCCCGAGTGAGTTCAGTGAGCAGTTGTACGCTTCCTGACCTCGCATCTTTCAATCATGGGGGGAATATAAGAGCTTCCAGCAGATGTTATCAAGGAGGAACGTAGGAGACAACACGAGAAGCAAAGTGCCGCAGGTACGACTTCGAGTTGGTAGGAGATTTTCCTGTATCTCTAAGGGAGCACAAGCAGCTTCACGGAGAGAAGGCCATCTGTATGGATTGTCCTGATCCCCTGGCTTCTAAAGGGCATCTGAAGACAAGCAGCAAAAAGGTGCCTGTGCTGCGGGGCATGCGGAAGAATCACGAGAACAGCCTGAAACCAGAGGGTGCGATCGTCGAGTGTCTGCATCGATGACGCAGGAATGCATATTAAGGAAGGTGGATCGCACATGCTGCCACCGGAACAGTGATGATTGTGTGGTGAGTGGGGTGCTGGGGTGCCTGCCTAGGGGAGGTCGCTCCTGATCGCTTTTTCCTTTTGGATATCACAATTTTTGGAGACAGGAAGATCACGTCCAAAGAATTGCCGACTTCTCCGTAACCAAGGAAAAAATCGCTTAACCCTTTTCGGTGCGGAGCTCGTCGGATGGAGACGTTGCGTGTCGGCGGCACGCGAGTCGCCGACACGGAACGCTTTTTGGAGTGCCGCGTGCTCCATCGAGGTACCCATTGACTACTTAAAGTTTAAGGTCACTGTTGTAATTGTTTATTTACACCACACTAAATAAAATAGTTCCGTTTTTCCCAAGCATGATTTTTTTTTACTTTTGTATGTATATTTGGCTATTTTATTACGTATAACGCTTTTCACATCTTCGGAATCAGATGACGATTATTCTCTCACTTTCATCGTCGTATTCTCCATTCGGATCCGACTCTTCCCCTTCTCCATCCACTGTCGTCTCTTGTAATAATCTCTTCAAAATTATCCGGCATTTTTAAGATATCACAAAGATAAAGTATAATAAATTATATACGAAGAAAAACCGAGAATACTTAGCCGATATAAATGAGATTTTGTTTTCTTTCGTTGTTAAGGAAACTGTGAGAACGTGAGTGCATGCGTCCATCTCAAACGTGGATCGTGTTGACGTATGTCGCGTGTACAAGGTACAAAAAACATTTGCCAAACGCATATGTGGGTCCACAGTCCACGCAGATAATTTTCGTCGGACGCATCTACGCGCGTCCACAGCACCCAAAGGGTTAAGTGCAACTCCAGCTCAATTTTTCTTTGCCTCCGTCTGTTGGCTTACCACGGTAAGGGCTCAAATCCTTTTTGTACCTCTTTTCTATTTCTTCATTCTCGCTGCCTTTCTCCCTCTCTCCTTTTTGAAAAATGTTTTCGTTCTTGGTTTTCTTCTTGCAGTACAGCGCGCACAAAAAGAAGCTCTTCATAGCTCTGCCCTGCTCCTCTCGATTTGGTTGCGAGGTTTTTTTGGGGGGTTTGTTCCTCTGGCTGAAAAAGTCACCTTTGGAAACTTTTCACGGGTTCCTCCAAGCGCAGTCGCTCTGCCCGTCATTGCCCATCCACGGCAGCATCTCCATGAGATTTCACTCGCATCCGCATCGTCTCTTTTCAAGGAATGACGAGGGTTGTCCGGAGCTACCAGATTTCAGATCCTCACAGAGATTGCGAAAATGAATCTGCAACGCCCAGGTGGTGAGATATGGCAACCGGACGAAAATCTTGCGAAAGATTCAGATCGCTTCCTTGGTGGAATGGAAGGAGGAATAGCACAGCTTCTGTTCCTTCCTCTCTTTGTCCGTCGCTGCTGTTGCTGCTATCATCTTCGTTTACCACTCTCGCTTTCTCTTCTAGATGTGCCGAATCATTTGTGCGACGTTAAAAAGAAACTGCAGAATAAAAGAGTCCGACCTCCTCAGGCACCCAACGAACGAGCTTGAACCTTGCCGGAGCCACAAGTAGGCAAAGCGAATCAACAGATCAACGAACAGAGAGTTTGGTGGACCAGCCTCATGGGAATCATCATCGATGTCGACAGCCTGCGCCTCTTACCCGGTCACGAGGGGGTCTTTGTTTCCAAAAAAAATAAAGAAGCACACTTTATTATACAAAGTTTTGCAAGAATCGTCATTCACGCAGTTGGCGAGGCTGGAAAGAGGGCTGGAGTGGAAAGGGACGGGTGGCAATAAATTAATAAAAAATAAATAAGGGGAAGGGAAGCGCCACCAGGATCCAGCCCTTCTGGTTCTCAGCTCAGAGCACCTCGCCGCCCTCCACAGCCTGGAGATAGCCGGGAGGATGGCGTTTCTCTTCCAATGGCAGCGCCCTTCAGTAAGACGAGCTTCCTCGATGTCTCGAATGCAGCCCAGGATCGTCGCTACAATCACCAGCCGAAGTGCATTGAGGACGAAGAGATTCACAAAAGGTGCTTCCTTGGGTGAGAAAGCACCTTCGCCCTCCGGTATGAGCAAAGAGCACTTCCGTACAGAGGGAAGGACGGACTCTTCCAATCCACACACCTCGCACAGTTCGAGGGGAAAGGCTCCCCTGTCCGGCGATAAAGACGCCTGTTGAACAGGAGACATCAGTAAAGAAAGAACATCTCCAAGTGCATCAAGGGGAAGCACGCAACTGTCGATCAGCATTTCCTCTTTGAGGAGCTCTAAGAGTCCAGTGCAAGGTCTGCTTCCGTCCGTTCCCGAACAGTTTGCTCGCTACCTCCCTGCTGACTGGTTGCTCTCATTCTCCCCCCCTCCCCTACTCCAGGAGAAGGCAGCACTGAGAATAAGGAAGTGGAGGACAAGAGGATCTACTTCTTCCAACCCTGCATCACCTTGAGAGACACTTTCTTTTGGGCACTCTTCTGCAAGTTTCGTTGAGTTACCGACGCTTTCCTCCTCCATTCAACGGGCGGCAGAAGATGAGCTCGTTGTTTTTAAGAAGAAAGGTAAAGAAGAAAGCCATGGTCCATGATCTTCATCAAGCAGCAGCAAGAAGAGGCTGCTTCCCTCCTATCGACCTTTGGGGACAAAAAGAAGGGGTCCTGAGGAAATACATGGACGGAGCTTCTTTGTTTTTCGAGGAGACCCGTGGCTAGCGTCGAGTTGCCGCTGCGATGTTTCGATAACTCGCTTCGCAGAAATGACTCCTCCTTTCTCCTCTCCCTTCCTTCCTTCCTCTTCCTCCGCCGTTCCTCCCTTCCTCTTCCTCCACCACCTTCTCCTCACTTCCATTTCCTCCCTTTCATCTCCTCCGCCTCCCTACTCACTCCGTGACTCTTCTCGCGCCACCGACCACATCCTGGCAGGGAGGGAGAGAAGTTCACGGCCGCCGCCGCCTCAGGCATGTAAATCCGCCGATCTATCGGAGCACCGCTGATTCCGAGAAGCAACGGTAGATGGCACTCGCGATGCGGTGTCGGCTGACGCGCGCGCATCACTCCTACTCGTCTGCAAATGGCGGAAACGGCGTTTCGGTATCCGACGGGGCACACGAGTGGGCAGGAGGGTCAGCGAGCGCGACCATTCGGCCGAACGGAAGGGAGAAAAGGAGAGGACTCCTTCCAGAACTTCAGGAGGGCGGAGGGACGGACGCTCTTCGCGCGGAATGGAGATCTCGCCGCCGCCGTGCCCGGCGACGACTGAGCTCCCGATCGCCTCCTCGGCCCTTTCGTCCGGGTGCCACGAGGGGAGAATTGGGTTCCCCCTATGCAGCAGGCGGGGTCGCGGTCGCTCTTTGGAACTTCACGGCCGGCCCTCCAAGGATTTCTGGCGGGAGAGGCGGCATTGGCGTGGGCTCGGAAGCGGAAGGGCGCACTCGCCTTGGGAATGGGGAAGGACAGCAGCAAAGAGGCGTGGTTATCCACTCTGTGGACTCCTTCCCGCGCTCGCCTGCGCTCCCTCGGAGCGCTGAACCCTCGTCCCGCGACTACGCGCTCACCTTCGATTGAAGGAAGGGGGGGGGGGAGATAGACATTCTTCGTGGGTCCTCTTCGTGGGGAGGTCGCCACCGACTGTGGTCTCAGACGGGCACGTACATGGGGATGCCTTCGACCCTCCCTCCCATCCTTGCCCGGCTTCGACGTCGTCCTCTGCCTGGCCCCGACGCAAGCAGAGAGCGGGGTCAGCCAGACGCAGAATCCCTGCGACCTGGCCCTGCACCCTCGCCGGCAGGGCGCAGGTAGGGGCTGCTGTTGTCTGGAGACAGGTCGTCGCTTCCTCCGCGAAGCTGCGACCGGCCCGCGAGGAGGGATCTCTCCCAGCTTCTCCACCGAGGAGGAGAACCGTCTCCAAGGCAACCCGCGGAGCGTGGCGGTCTCCCGGGTCCTGGATGTCCCTCAGGATGGTGAAAGGGCGAGCCTGGAAGGTCATCTTGGAGAAGAGAAGAGCTGATGCTGTAATGGACGCTGGAATGCGCGACTGAAAGGGCAAGGAGTCAAGGGGGTCACGGGAGGGGGGAAGGGAGGCGTGGACCAGGCAACATGCCCGAGGCGTTTCCCACTGCGAGGCGCTCCTCTGTCCCCTTCGCTCGCGAAGGGTACGAGTAGTCCTGTCAGGACTTGACCCGAGAGAGTCGAGGGGCACGACTCCTCGATGACCTCTGGTCCTTCACCTTTCCACTCCGGAGGTTGGAACGGCGAGTCGCCGGGGATGACCAGAACGGCCTGAGATCTGTCCCGCTGGCTGCAACTGGGGCACGGGATCGAGGGAGGGTAGTGTGTGCTCCTGCCCGATCAGACTAGCCCTCCTGTGAGTGGTGGGGTTGCGGGTCGCCACGAACTACAGAGTCCCTCCTTACCCACAGCACTGCCTCCGAACCTGAGGGACAAAAGCGCCCGAAGAGCGTGCGCTCCGTCCGCAGTCACGGTCTCCGCGCCCGCGGCACCGAGAATGGGGGAAGGGAGCACATCGTGAGTTTCGAGCTCCCCCGCGAAATGACGCTGGTTGGCTCATTCTGGTGAGGCGGCGCTGGTGGAAGCCGGTCGCCCCCGACGAGTGGCCAGGACTGGAGGTTGACTTTCCCGGATCCTTCCAGGAACCAGGAGCTGGTTGGTCGGAGAAGGATCCCTTCCGGGATGCCCTCCGCGGAATGAATTCCTTTTGGCGCTCTTCTGGTGACCCCGCCCGCACGGATGTCCATCTGAGGTCGCTCCCCTTCGTGTCGCAATCTGCCGGCAGCAGGGAGAAGGGCCCGAGGGCAGAACCTGCCCCCAAGGTCCCTTCGGAGGAGGGAATCATGGACGGACCCCTTCCTCCGGGGTTTTCCGGGATTCATGGGATGGCCCCTATGAATTGAAGGGCCAACACGCGCCCCCGGGGGGGGGGGGGGGGTGGAAGAGCCGTCCGGCGGTTCTCGAGCGCGTGCAGCGAACCGCAAAGGGAAAGCCAGGAAGGGCGGAGGAGACCGAGGTGGCGGCACCTCCCACTTTGGGCGGGGGAGCAGGCAAGGGCCGCGCGCGCTCGCGGGCAGATGAGGGCCTTCGACGAGGCGAGTGAGAGCGAGCGGCAGAGGGACATCTGGAAGCGGCTCAAGCGGGGTCGTTGGAAGGGCGCGGCAAGGAGACGAACGCGTGGCAGAGAATGCTCCCGGCGCGGGGTCGGGTTTCCCTCCTCCGCGTATCCGGGGCAGCCTCTTCCCTTCCCTGGAGAGCACCGGGGAAGGGACGACGCTGCACTCCGGCAGCGGCAGAGTGGAAATGTGCGCGGACCTCTCTGGCAACCGAGAAGGAGCCTCCGAGACGACTCGGTCAGGGGTCGAAGGTGGAGGGTGCGACTGGAGCTCCGAGGTGCGACGCGGCCTCGGAACTCTGAAAACCGGCGCTTAAAAGCGCCTCTGATTCGGAGAAACGAGGTTAGATGGCAGAGGCGACCGGCGCGCGTGCGTGCTGCGTGTCCGAACTCGAGCGGAAAGAGGCAAGGAAGGGTGGTAGGTCGTTGCTGAGGAGGGGTTGTGCGAGCGGATGGCAAGGGAGTCTCACCCGGATTCTCGGAAGACAACGGGCGGCAGCCTCAGTTTTTCTTCTCCCGGGAGAAGGGAAACTGGGAGGTGCTCAGGGCGGAGGGAGGTGAGGCAGAGGACGGAGCTGGGGCGAATCCTCCTTCTCTGAGGAAGAGAAAGGAAGTTACCCCCCCCCCGTTTCCTTCGTTCCCGGGGTCCTCCGCCCTCCCTATGGCTTCCCTGCATCTTTGTCGTGGAGACGGAGAGCCCCACCGCTTTCCCACGACCGCCGCCTCTCGGAGCCAGCAGGGGAGGCGGTCCCTCGCCGTCCATTGGCTGCTAAGGGACCGCCCCGAGTAACCTTCGCTCGTCTCCGATTGGCCCGCCGATCGCGAGGCACTGGGTGCGGCTGCGGCGGGTCTGCGGAAGCGCTCGCTCGCGGGGCCGGCGCGGAGGGGTGTCTGCTCCCGGCAGGGAGAAGGGTCCGAGGGGAGCGCCCGCCCGCCCGCCCGCACGCACGCAGCTCCGGGGAAGAGCCGCCCTCCAGGAGCAGAGAGGAATTCCCGGTCTTCCTGGTCCCGCCTCGGCGTCCCCTGCCTCCGGAGTGTCTCCGCGCCCGTGGCGGCGCGTGCCGAGCCCAGGTAAGCAAAAGGAGGGATTGGGAGGGGGTGAACGGGAGTCCCGTATGGGGTCCGCGCCATGAAGAGGTGTCTCCTGCTCTTGTCGGTGCCCCGAGACTCCCCCGTCCCGGAAGTAGGAGTCCTGGGGCGCCTGAGGCTATGAAAGACCTCCCGCCAGTCCCCGGAAGCCGCGGCGGGTGTCGCGAGGCACCCGGATGAAGGGGACGCCACGCCGCCTTGGCAACGGTCGCCGGCAGCTGCCACCGCCTCCGATAGGGCGGCCGTTGCCCCGCACTCCCGGAAGAAGCGGCGGTTGCGTTCCCGGTGCCCCTGCGGCCACGCCCCTTTCTTTGTCTGCCTCCCGGAGACCCCGCGCGGTGCTCGAGGAGGCGAATTGGCTAGGGAAGCGGGAATTCCTGCCAGACCGACCCCGCTCAGGGAAGGGGGGGGGAGGGTGCAACCTCCGCGCCAACCCCCCTCACGTGTTGTGTGCGTCTCTCCTTCTCCCTCTCTCTCTCCCGCAGGCTCCCTGCGTGACCCCCGCATGGCCGAGGATGCCAAGGACCCCGAGGGCGCCCCCACGAAGGCCCCGGGCGGCAGGCTGGGATGCTGCTTGAACTTCTCCATCGAACGGATAATGGGCGGTGCTGCTGGAGGAAGAGCGTCGCCGCCGCCGCCCGTAGCCCCAGCGCCACCTCGGCTGGCGCTCTGCTCCCCTTTCTTCTTGCCACCGCCTCCCTTCCTGTGCACCCGCGGCGGCTTCCCGTTTCCGGGCGAAAGCGGCCCGCTGGCGTTCCCGAAGTACCTGGGTGCCGCCCCATTCCTATACAGCGGTGGCTCAGGGATGGGATCGCTTGCTCGCTCTCCCGCGCAGCTGCTGGCGGCGCCACCTTCGCTGCTGTTGGCGGCGGCGGCGGTGGCGGGCGCCTTCGAGGCTGCCGGGCGGCGGCGTTTCGCTACTGCTGTTTCTGCGTCCCCCGAGGAGGAGCGTCACCAGCAGGACGGCGGCGGCGGTGGCTTCCTCCCCGCCGCCCCCGCGGTGGCGCCGGATGCAGATGCGGATGCGGAGACGGCACTGACGGAGCCATCCGCGCCCAGGCGGCGGCGCGGGGGCGGCTCGAAGGAGGCAGCGGCGGCGCCAACGCCGGCGTCGTCTGCTGGTGCTGGCGCATCCCGGAGCTTCCCGTGCCCGCAGTGCGGGAAGCTATTCGGCGCCCACTACAACTTGACGCGCCATATGCCGGTGCACACGGGGGCGCGGCCCTTTGTGTGTCCCGTGTGCGGGAAGGGCTTCCGGCAGGCGTCCACTCTGTGCCGCCACAAAATCATCCACACGGCGGAGAAGCCGCACCGGTGCGCTACCTGCGGCAAGGCTTTCAACCGCAGCAGCACGCTGCGCACGCATGCGCGCATCCATCTGGGCCTGAAGCCGTTCACGTGCGACTTCTGCGGCAAGGGCTTTCACCAGAAGGGCAACTACAAGAACCACCGGCTGACCCACAGCGCCGAGAAGGCCTTCAAGTGCCCCGTCTGCTCCAAGGCCTTCCACCAGGTGTACAACCTGACCTTCCACATGCACACCCACAGCGAGGTCAAACCCTTCGCATGCCCCGTCTGTGGGAAGGGCTTCTGCCGCAACTTTGACCTCAAGAAGCACGTACGCAAGCTCCACCACCACCACCACCACCACCATCATCATCTCCACCAGCAGCAGCAGCAGCAGCAACACCCAGATGGCTCCGCCGCCTTGTCCCGACGCTGACTTGCCTGCCTGCTCGCTCACTCGCCCGCCTACCGCCCTTTGGGATCGTTAAAGGCCACACCCCCGCCACCAGCAGCGCGCCACTATCACCATCTCCACCAACAGCACCAGCAGTAACACCCAGATGTCGCCGCCTTGTCCCGACGCTGACCTCGCTGCCTGCCCGCCTGCCGTCCTTTGAGGGTATCGAAGGCCACGTTTCCTCCACCAGCAGCGCCACCAGAACCACTCAGACGGCGCCTT
Organism: Raillietiella orientalis; assembly: GCA_036172245.1. NCBI lineage: Eukaryota > Metazoa > Arthropoda > Ichthyostraca > Raillietiellida > Raillietiellidae > Raillietiella > Raillietiella orientalis. The sequence goes on along the minus strand of JAYWIR010000097.1, from coordinate 105,244 downwards.
CTATGTCTGACCGCCTGCCGGCCCCTAGGGGGCTCAGAACCACACCCCCTCCAGCCTGCTGCAATAAAGACTACCGACGGACTCGTCCCGAGGGACTTCTCTTCCTTCCTTTGCCCATCCGGAAGGGCTAGGCCCCCGTAGGTGGCTCAGAGACGGACCTCCTGGATCACTGGAGACGAGTCCGTCGTCATAGGGACCCCTCCTCTCTCCCTCCAGCCCTGGAGAAGGAGACCGAGGTGCCGGGAGGGAGGAAGAGGAGGAAAAGGACGCGCCCACTCGTAAGGGGCGCCGGCTGGCGACCGTCGCCAGGGAGCAGCTCGCTGCGCGCTCGGGCCCGCAGCGGCACTCGCGATGGGGTGGAGGCCCTCCCCACAACTACCGAGGAGGGAGACAATTTGGGGTTTTAGGGAGCGGCTCCCGCCTTCCTAAACGCGGAGGGAAGGCCGCAACTCCGCGTGCTCCTCCCTGGCATTATGGAAACAGGGAAGGGGACTCTAGTTGGAGGCTCGCCGGAAGGACGGCGGGTTTCCGGGAAGGCCCCGGAGAGGGCTGGTTCCTCGCCCCCCCATCGTGAACCTCCCCTCCTACCGGCGAGGGACGCAGGAAGCGCCCGGGGCCGCTTCTGGAGGACGCGGGACCTCGGACAGGGAAGACGCCTCGGGCAGGCGCTCCTCACCCACTCCCTGAGCTGCCCGCCCACCAAGGTGAGGGACGCCCCCCCTCCAAGCGCTTTCCGCTGCCGGCGTTCACAGAGCTCGGGGCTGCGGGCATCCTGGACACGCGGCTGACTGGATGTCCAGGGCGCCTTCAGCTGAGCGGGGGCTCGAAAAGAAGGGCTGGACGCTCCAGGAAAGGGAAAGGAGGACCCCGCGACCAGGTCTTCGCATTTCGACGCATCGACGACCCCGGTCACCCGGAGACCGGTCACGGGCAAGACGGTAGCGGCTCCTTCATCCCTGCGCTGCCCGCGTCTGCCTCCGGAGGACGGGGAGGGCACGGAGGAAGCTGCGGAGTGGCTCAGTATCCTCTCCCGATCCCTGTCTCCGAGGACCCCGCTGCCCTCTGCCGCTTCGGCCCGTCCCAGAGAATGAGGGACGGGTCCAGCGGGAGACCTTTCCCGCCGCATTGCGTGGCCCTCGAGGGATCCAGAAGCCCTCCGGGCATCGCCGTCTGGAGCCAAGGCCCCAAGAACGTAGGGAGCGTGGCTAGGGTCTCTCCCACCTCGTTTGCAGGCCCACGCGGGCCACATCGCTCGCATCCCCTCCTCTCGGAGAGAGGGAAAGACACGTGAAGGGGGAGGAGCAGCCGAAGGAAGCGGTCGGTTCCCCTCTCCTTCTCTCCTTCCTCCTCTTCCACCATCCTACTCCTTCTCCTCTTCATCCTTCATCTTCTTTTCTTCATCCGCCTCTTTTCTTCCTCCTCTCTTTTCCTTCTTTTCCCTTCTCCCTCCTCGTCCCTTCCTCGTCCTCCTCTTCCCTTCCTGCTTTTCTATTGTTTAGGAGGGTTTCCAACAAGGAAGTCCTCGTCAGTGTCCCGTCTCTTGGAGGATGCTCTTCCCCTCCGAAGAGGAACGGGAGGTCGAAGAGGAAGTCTAACTCCTTCAGGGGAGCGTTTCCGAAGAGGGGTGACTGCCTCCATTCCTGAGTTCCCTCGACTACGGGAATGAGCCTGCGAGCGCTGCTGTAATTGCTGGCCGCGTTCCCCTTTAACCTGCGAAGCTACTGTTCGGGAGAGGAGCGAGGAAAAGGAAGGAGGGAAGAGAAGGAAATTTGTCCTCTCCCTTTCCTCCCCCCTTTACGTCCCTACTCCATGGCACGCGCGCCGTTGTTTTCGCAGGTTCCTTCTCTCTCGCGCGTCCCTCCTCCTCCCTACCCACGGAAGGTGGTTCCGTCCTTTTTCCCGGCTTCGAGCAAGGAGCGCTCCCGCGAAGGGCAGGAATTCCCGGGAGCGCTGTTGGAGATAGGGGACCGCCTCCCCTTCCGCACGCTCCACCGCGCCTCTCAGCCACCACCGCGGGCGCCCCCGATTTTTTTTCCTTTTCTTCCACCTTCTCCCCCTTCCCTTCCTCCTCCCCCCTTGAAAAAAAAGGGGGAGGAAATGAGAAAAATACCCGCTCCGCGGAGACGCGGAGCACCACTTTGTGCGCCGGGCCTTCCCGATCCGGGAGTCTCTCAGCGAGCGGGGAGCGCGGAGAGAATTCCCGGAGACGGGGGTAATCTGGTGCTCCCGGCCGGACACGACAATGAGATTCCCGATAGGCGGAGTCGGAGGCCGGGGGAGATTTTTTCTTCCCCCCTCCTCCCCGTGGGACCGATGAAAGCGAAAGTGGGATAAGCCTCCGTGTCACTCCCCTGTAATCCGCCTCGTCGAGGATGTTCTCCGGGAGGGTCAACGGATGGTTGGCGGCGAGAGGGGAACAATGGCGCGAACGATCCCGATTAACACTTCGCGCTGCAGGAGAGGAAAGCAGGACCCATTGAAAGGGATCACTCCAGAAGGGGCCGACATTGTCGCCTCCGATTAGGGGCGCAGATACCCCGCGCCGCGACATCTGCGCCGCCGTCCGGTGCGCGATGAGCGGCTCTGTCAATATTGTGACCTCCGATAATGGCGCTCCGGGCTTGCCCCCGGGCCCATTATCCGGGCACCGCCGCTCGCGCAGCACCCATTGTGTGCTCTGATGCAGCCGGGGTGCAGCGGCCAATTAGCGGCGCATCCCAAGCGTCCGAAGGGAGGGGTCGCGCCCCCTTCCCCCCCCGCTCTCCCTCTTTGGGCGCTCGCGAGGTGCGTTGCCACCGCAACGGCCGAGACCGTCTGAGAGAGGCGATGGGAAGCGGGGGGGAGGCGAAGGAGAGATGTTTCGCCGCACTCTCCCTTCCGCCTGCCCTGGAAAAGGGTGGCAGGAGGAACGGCGGGGACAAAGGCACGTTGCGACATCACCTCCGTCAAGGGATCGGTCCGCATCCGGCTGCCAGAGCCGGCCGACGTACAGACTCATCCGCCAGTTTCGGTGCTTCCTCCCGGAGAGCGGGTTGGTTGCATCCCCTTCTGGAGTTCCAAAGTCCTTCCCCGTCCCTCCCGTTTTGTTCCCGCCCTGACCAACTCATGCTGCGACCTATTCTGAAATTTCTAGTCCCTATTCTGAATGGGGTGGCCAGATCCATCCTGGTTCCTCGGCCAGTCCTTCCTTTCGTTTTCCCCTTGCTGCACCTTCCGCGCCCGCCACCGGCCGACGTAGGGAGCGAGGCGGTTCGGAACTGCAGCACCTCCCGGCACGGGGGAGCGAGGTCCCTTGCGCGCTCCCGGGGAACAAGCCGATCCCCTGAAGCTGGGAAGAAGCGCGAAGGGTCGAACAGCGCGCCGCCTCCACCAGTCCTGCCGGGGTCACTCCAGGACTCCGCCGCACGAGATCCCCACTGCTCAGATCGGAAGACGGGAGTGGAAGAGCGTTGGCAGAGCTGCCCCTGGTGGAGGGGACGACGAGTGGCGCGTGTGTGCGGATCGACCAGTCCTCCCCCCACGCCAGCCTCCGAAAACCACCCTCCCCCTCGTGCAGGCATCCGTGTCTTCCACCCTCCTCTTCCTGGAGCGAACTCCCTGGCCAAAATGGCGAGGGGTTTCCCCGCTTCGCGCGCGTTGCTAGGTGAGCAGTCGCTCACCATTTCGGGAGAGGAGGTGCTCCTCCCAGCAACTGCTTAGGGAGTTTTGCTTCCGGGGTAGTAAGAGACCCGAGTGCAGCTTCCTCATCCGTGCCCCGCCGCTTCTTCCCGGATGCTTCCGTTCACGGGGCTCCTCTTACCCTTAAGCGGGTCGTCGAGGCGCTTCGCTTCCCGCTCTCCTGTTCCAGGGAGGGGAGGGGAGTGGGAAAGGAAGAGAATTCCTGCTTGCGGCGATGTGCAAGGAGGGGAGAAAGGGGAAGGGGCGACGGTGGTCTTCCCCTTGGCGCCCGCTCTCTCTGCGGGCGACTAGGTGTTCCTGTTCCATGCAGCCTCGCCAACGCCGCACGGGCAACCGCCGCCCTCACTGCATTCGCCTCTGGCTCTTCCTCATCCGCAGACTCTCTCTGGACTCCCAACTTCCTCCGGAAGCTGCAGTTGAAGCCCCTGAAAACAGCATCCCATCGCCGGGTTCCCCCGTCTTCCCATATGAGGCGGGCACGGCCGTCAACCGCCTCCGCCTGTGGTAAGCGCGCTTCCATCTTGGGATGTGGGTCGCCTTGCCTTCCATGGGGTCGCAGCCATAACAACTGCCTCTCTGAGGGGACACAGTCTCTGACTACTGTATGTCGGGGGGGAGCTGTCCAAATCCTGATCCGCTTCCGGGATCGACTTTCTGGAGGACACGCCGCACGCAACAGCGTGATGGCACGCGTCCTTCCTTCTGAGACTCCCTTCTCCTCCGTTTCTCCTGACAACTGCCTCCTCGTGACTAGAAGAACCGAAATCTCCGTCCGTCTCGCCGGGACTTTAGGAAGGCGTCTCGCAGAAAAACCATGCACCTTCCTGAATTCCATTGTTTGGCGCTCCAGGAGGAAAGTCGAGGCAGGACGCCGAGGAAGAAGGTCAGCTTGAAGACCGGAGGACATGGAAAAGGCTGTTAGCAAGCGAACAATTCCCTGAGAGTGTGTCCATGGAACTGCGAGAACAGGGTTGCCAGGGCCCCTTCCCGGAGTTCGCAGTGTCTCTGGAACGGCGGGAGAAGGGAGCGCGACGGGGGAAAGGAAACTCATTCGCATCGCTTCCGGAATCCCTGTTAGTCCCAGCCGCAAGCATCCCTAGGAGAGTACTTTCGCTTCTGAGCGGCATGATGGGGAGCACCGTCTCTACCCTCTGTGGAGGCGCCGCAGCTGCATGTGAATGAGCGTGAGCGCCGGGTGTCCCTCTGGTCACTTCAGAATCCTCCCCGGACGGACTCGTTCCTAGAAAGCGCAACGCGCACCTTTGAGAAGACAGCGGCGACGCCGAGCTGGTCAAGGAGGCAGGTGAGAGAGAGGCTCTGGGTCACGGAGGACTTGGGCTCCAAAGCTCATCCACTCCTCTCAAATTCCTCGTCCTCCTCCCGATTTCGCGCTCCCCGACTTCGCCACCGGAACTTCCGAGACGCGATCCGCAGGCGTGCGGGAAGATGTCTGCTGCTCCTGAAAGCGCCGCGGGAGTCACACACATAAGTTCGGGTTCGCGTGCAGCTTACCAAAGGGAGGTTTCCCTGACCCCTCCGTGGCTCCCCGCCCTGGAAGGGCTTGCCCCGTCTCCCGAGGGGAACTCTCTAGGAAAGGAGCACGAGGGAAGAAGCTTGCTCATCCTGGCGTGCCCGGAGTCGAGCGTTGTCCCGCGCGCGAGAGGACGACACGTCACTGATCCGCTAATCCTCTGGGGGAATGCGGTCTGCCTCTCTGATCCGGTCCAGAGGCCGCGGGATCGTAATCGGAAGGTTCCGAAACCCGCTGCGGAGCCACTGAAATCCGTCCATCCCCTCTCGATGCCTGTCAATAGGCGTGGGTGCCGCTTTAACGAGGCACCCTCCCGTTCCTCTCATACCCTCTGACGGTGCCTACGCACTCCACAGATCCCTCACCACTCCAAGACGTATTCAACCCGTTTCCCGTTCATGTCATGGACAAGATAGTCTTTCTCCTTCCTTTCTCCTCCTCCTCTTTCTTTCCTCCTCTTCCTTTTCGCTCCCTCCTCCTCCTATCGCTCTGGATCAGTCTGCTATCTGTGCGACCCCAACGGAAGCTGGGCATTGCCCTTTTTTAACTCTTTCACCTTCCTTTTCTTCCTCTTCCACGTTGTCTCCCTGGGAGCTCATGCGATTCCTCCTAGCGATTCTCTCTTCCCTGCTCAGTAGCGGGAAAGGCGGGTCGGACCATCCCACACTTCGCGCTGAGAATCGATAGGGAAACGGTGATGGTTCCTCCGAAGCCGAGGGGGATGCTCCAAGCTGATCTTTCCGTTCCTGCAATACGGGAGGCTTCCGAAGGACGCAAGCGACTACCAGCTACAATCGCCTCCACGCGAATCCACTGCTCCAAGTCCACCTCCTCAGTCACCTCCCCCTACAAGACTGGTTCCACAGGATATTTGATGCGCTTTTCAAGAAACAGCAGACCCGAAACCACACTCCGAAAGTGATGCATGAAATCACACACTGAACAGGCATTCCAATCACATATTTAGAAGTAGAAATCAAGTAATGATGATTGAAAAATTACAACGGGAATCGGAGATCGATTGCACATTGAGGATTATGTGTTTCAAAGTGTACAGTGGATACGTGCAATTTGAATAGTACCTGACAGGTCTGGAAGCGCAGCTGGTAGAGTGCACCGGTTGCTCATCATCACGAAGAGGGACGAGCCGACGAACGAGGAAGGAGAGTAAGCAGGAGTGCCACTACCCGTGTCCCGTTCCCGTTGCAAGAAGACCGCATCGGGAATCCTGAGGCCTTCGTGCTGTCAGCCACCTTAGGGATGGGTACCGACATGACCGGAGGTTGTGACCGCCGAGGAAAAAGAGGAATTGCCCCGTAGGATCCGTTTCTCCCTTTCATTGATAAACGCAAGGAAAGCTGTCCATAATGATGCCAAATTTGGAGAGGCAGTAACCGTTCCTTCTAGCATGTACTTCCGGCTCCCTGGACTGTCTCGTCTCCTCTTCTCGATGCCCCAAGGCATCGACCAGTGCCTGAGCGCAGATCTGGATTTCCTTCTCTAGATCGCTACTCCTTTCCTTCCTTCATCTGCAGTTCCCTGCAGCATTCCTCGCCTTCCACTCCGTCGTCAGGGGATGGCCTCTCGCATTCCCGATCTCTCCACCCTTTTCGCCTTCTCTTCTCTCCGCCTCGTGGCGCCACGAGCATCTTGGCGCTCTGCCGCTTCAGTTAGTCTCTCAGCCGCGTTGCTCCGGCAACGGGACGGCAGGTGAGCTCCCGCGCTCGAGCCTACCCTTCTCCCGTTTCCTTCGGAAGAGCCCTTGGGCTTCCTGGTCCTGCAGGGATGCGTCCTCGTCGCGCCCTCTCAGCGATTTCGTTCATCTCTGACAGGGAGCGAAATCGCTGTCAGAATGTCAGAGCCCAGTGTTCGCCCCGTTCCTGCCCTAGTGACAAAATCCACCCCCTGTTCCTCCTCCCCCACTCTTCACTCACACTCTGCTTGGTCGACACGAAAATTTTGGAAAGGGGTCTCTCCCGCCCTGCGGCGGTTCCCGGAAGGATCTCCGCTCTCTCTCCTGTTAGCAGCGAGGAAAAATGTCCCAGACCTCCAGGAGACATTTTTCCTTCGGGAGCAAGCGGGTGTGTCCCTTCTGTCGTCGTTCCGAGGACTGGGGACTCCTCTTTCCAAGTGGGAAGGGAGTCTGGGAGAGACTCTCTGCATCCATGATTAATGTAGATGACAAGGCAGAGCAAAGGGAAGCCCCCCAAGAGCTACTTCTGAAGCCGACCGTCCTACAATTCCCCACCCTTCAGATGGAAACTGTAGCGTCATCACTCTTAACCCTTCGGGTGCTGTGGACGCGCGTAGATGCGTCCGACGAAAATTATCTGCGTGGACTGTGGACCCACATATGCGTTTGGCAAATGTTTTTTGTACCTTGTACACGCGACATACGTCAACACGATCCACGTTTGAGATGGACGCATGCACTCACGTTCTCACAGTTTCCTTAACAACGAAAGAAAACAAAATCTCATTTATATCGGCTAAGTATTCTCGGTTTTTCTTCGTATATAATTTATTATACTTTATCTTTGTGATATCTTAAAAATGCCGGATAATTTTGAAGAGATTATTACAAGAGACGACAGTGGATGGAGAAGGGGAAGAGTCGGATCCGAATGGAGAATACGACGATGAAAGTGAGAGAATAATCGTCATCTGATTCCGAAGATGTGAAAAGCGTTATACGTAATAAAATAGCCAAATATACATACAAAAGTAAAAAAAAAAATTCATGTCTGGGAAAAACGGAACTATTTTATTTAGTGTGGTGTAAATAAACAATTACAACAGTGACCTTAAACTTTAAGTAGTCAATGGGTACCTCGATGGAGCACGCGGCACTCCAAAAAGCGTTCCGTGTCGGCGACTCGCGTGCCGCCGACACGCAACGTCTCCATCCGACGAGCTCCGCACCGAAAAGGGTTAAGCGAATGGCGCGACCCTTACAGCCAACACCGCGTCCGCGAGGACCCTTTCTTCGCGACGCTGGAAGCCTGCAGCAGCAGAGGGCGGAGTCCCTCGGAACCACTTGGAACTGCTCCTCCTCCTCGTCCTCCCGATCCCGGAGAAAAAGGAACCTCGCAACGGCCCTCCGCCGCTCCCGGAGTGCTCCGTGATTTTTCGCCTCTTCCCTCCGTACTCCCTTCGGGGCGTCCCAGGGTCGACGCTCCTCCCTTCACTTCCCCTCGATTGCCACGAGGGGTGGGGACGCCTTTGGGAAAAGCTCCAGCGGCGCTTCGCCGCGCGTCTCCGGCTCGTGCTATTCCCTCAGGAGAGGAGGGGTGCCTCAGGGACGCAGAGGGACGTATGGGGTGCAGTGGAAGCCGCTTTTCAGGAAAGAGAGTTCCCTGCACACCTCCAGCTCCCTCTTTTCCTATGCCGAGATGTCCCCTGCCGGCCGGTGTCCCTCTTCCTTCTCCCCTCCTTCCCTTCCCCACTTTGCGGTCGGGGAGTCCCGTCCGCGCTCCCCCCAACCTCTCATCCGTTAACATCGCGTCTCGGTAATCCCCGTCCCCCCGCTAAGCCGCTGACGTATCCCTCCGGCGGGCGGGATTCCCGGCCCACTCAAGCGTGTGCGCGCCGCCCCTCCGTTCCAGCAGCAGCCTGGGCCCCGTCAGCCGCTACCATCCACCCCCGCTCCCCTCTCGAGTTTGACTATCCCCGCTCGCCGACGTAACCCCGGAAGGGGCAGATCGCGTCTCCGTGAAGGAAGGGGACAAAATCTTCTAGGAGTGCTCCCTTCGAGGGCGCCCATCCGATGAACGCGTCCGCTCAAGGGATGAGGGTGCCGGAGGATCCCGATTTTCAGGAAGTGCGGACCTCCCGTTCCCCGAATTCGTCACGAGAGCTCCCGGCGCTCCCGACCTGAGCTTCTCCAGTCTCCGGAACTCGTCTTTCCCCGCATCTTCGCACCCATTCTTCCCCAGATCCCGGGCTTCGCCCTCCCCCATCCTGTCCCCTAGACGTCCCTCTTCCGTCCCCTGCTTCCTTCAAGGTTCCTCCCTGCCTTCTTCCCGTACCTCCGTCGAAACGGGAGTAAGCGGGTGAGCCCGTATCCAGGAGACGATCCCTAGGAAGTAGCACTCCAGCGCGGGAAGATCCAAGAGGGAGAAAGGGAGAGAACAGGAAGGCGGGAACAATCCCAGCCTGTGAGTGGAGGTGGGTCCATCCGGGCGCGGGTCAACTTCCTTCTCTGTTCTCCTGCTTCCTGGAAGACAGGATGGGACTCGAAGCCGCGGGAAGAGAAGGAAAAGGACCTACAGGATCAAGGCCATTCTGGAACGGCGGCCCTCTCGTCCCTAGGGCTGACTGTACTTGAAGAAAGGGTGGAAAGGCACCCTGCTGATCGAGGCAGGGAATCGGAGGCCTCGGGGGCGGACTGGGGGAGGAGGGGAGGGAGTGGAAGGGACAATGGGGTGGAGCAGGCGGGAAGGGAAGTGGGGCCGGGTTGCTAGTGATGCAGTGGGTGAGAACGAGGGGTCTTTTCGCGTTGCGCATCCCCTTGCCATTCCCCACTCTTGTCCGGCCTCTCTCCCTGGTCATCCCCCACCGTTTGGTCTGACCGTCCGGCATGCTCCTCAAGGCAGTCCTCCCATTAGAAAGGAAGTGGGGGGAAGAGCGCGGCACGCAGGAGGCTGCTCACGAGGGCGTGAAGAAGGGGTCTCTGATTGCCCCATCAGGTCCGCCCCCGAGAGGTCCGTCCCCTACTCCTCGCAACCGGGTGACTTTAGGGATACCCCGGTTTCCTATTCCAGAAACGCCCGATGCCCGCCTTGCGGGACGAACGCCAGACCAAACCACAGCGTGGCGGCGTTCCTCCTCCGCTCCTGCTCCGACGCAGGGGGAGGCGCCAACGGTCCCTGGATGCCGTGAGGCCCGCCTAGGGATGCACCCCTAGGGTGCCCTTACCTCCCCGTCCCTTCCCTGCTAGGAAAAAGAGAGGCCCGGGCCGGCGCGCCAGCCCCATAGCGGCAGCTGTTGGCGCTTCCGTTCTCGATCTCGGTCCGCAGCCATTGTCTACACCATCCAGCACTCACTTCCCCATCCGGTCCCTCCTCAGCGGGAAGCAACTGCTGTTCTTCCGCGCAACGCGCGTTCCTATTGGCCCAGCGGTTTCCCGTTGCGTGACGATTCCTGCGTTCTGATTGGCAGGTTTGAACCCGTCCCGGGGAAGCCGCAGAGGGGGAGGGAAGGGGGGGGGGAGAAAGGAGGAAGCGGACTCGTTCTTGAAGCGAGGGGACCGTCTTCCTGCCTCCGGTGGAGAGAATCCTGCCGAGATTCGCGAGGCGCGGCGGCTCCTTCCGGAGGACGGCGAGGGGCAGCGCCGCCGTGCATCCTCGCGACTCACTCCCGACAGAATCTCCCGCAGGCACGAGGAGCCATCGTCCAGGACGTGGCAGCGAGTGAGCTGCGGACCAGGAAGGGGAGGCTTGCTCCGGGCGTTAGGGAGACGTGGTTCCAAAGGGACGAGACAACGGACCTTCGGGATGCGCGTCCCCTCCTCCCAGGATCAGACCCGTGCGAAAGGAAAACTGACGTCCCACCGGTGGGGCGCGTGGATCCAGGAGGCGCCGCCGCCCACCTATCAAAACGCCACCTCCCTCCCGCGCCTCTCCCGGGAGAGGCGGGCCTTGCTGGGAACGCGCGACTTTCGGGAGGGGGTGAAACCTAGGGGAGAGCAGGCTGGGGAGTGAAAGGGGTGCCGGTGCCTGTGAGGTCAGGAAAGTCAGCTGCCCAGCCTGCTGCTTCCAGAGCATTGTCCCTCCCTTCCCCCTTCTGCGCGCGCGCTCCTCCCTCCACGGGCTTCAAGGGAAGGGGGGAGGGCGACACCGGTCCCCCCCGAAGAACGACACCTCCGACGCCCGTTTCGACTTCGAAGAGTTGCCGGGAGAGGCGCCACTTGTCGAAGAGCGGGTGAAGCAACCTTCCGCACGAGCACGAGGCAGCCAGAGGCGAACCCGAGAGAGAGGGTCCTTTTAACGGGGGGAGGAGGGAGCGAAAGGGGGCGCTCCCTTGGGATGCGAATGCCGCTTCTAGCGCGGGAAGGCGCTGGAAAGGGGCGAACGCTCGCATCGAGAAGGAACCCTTCGAGGCGATCCTGGCGAAAGTGCGGAGAAATCCCATATCGCCGTGGTCGCTCCCTCGGGGCGAATTCGCTGTTTGGTGCATGCGCGGATTTCGCGTGCCTCCGTGCCGTGGCCGAGCTCCGTCCATGTGGTTCTGAAGGATGGCGTCCACGCGCGCGCGCGTGCACAGACGAGGACGGACGAATCCTTTGCTCCTCCGTGTCAAGCATCAACAAGATGGAGGCACACGGTACGAGAAGAGAGGGAGAGATATCGCCCTTTGAGATATCCGCTGTCGTGGAGATGGTCCAGGGGCAGCTTCCTCTGTGGCTTCAGGAGCCGTGTGACGGGAGAGCATCGAGCTCCGGTCGTAAGTGTGTCCCGAGGTGCGACTCGTCCCTGTGCGAACGTCTTCGATGCCATTGGCAATCCTCCAGAAAGCTGCTGCCTTCGTCGCTTGCCTGTGTGGTGGTCCGACCGTGTCTATCCAATTCCAGCTTTTAGTCTGTGCAGGTGGCATCTGGGAATCGATCTGCGGGGACGCTGGGAGCTCCACGGGGAAAGGCGAGAGGCTTCGAAGATGTACAGCAGCATCAGCCATCGGTCCCGGCCATAGAAGAAGGCTGGGATCTCTCCCATCCACCTACCGCTCCGCCGTGCAGAGTGACGTGCTAAAGAGTGGACGTAAAAATGGCTGCAGGGAAGGAGGGGTTTTTGTGGCGGTGGCGTCTTCATCAGAAGGCAGCTGCGAGTTGGATTCGAAGCGGTGACTTCAACGGGAACGGCGCGCGCTTGGAGAAGAGATGCGCCCCAACTGGGCGAGCACGCACACGGTCGTTGGAATGACCTATTTGGCACAAAGGCCTGAAGTTCCGGACGACCTCCTGCCAAAGCCGGGAAAGTCTCCCTCTTCCCTACCTCTACAAGAGAGAGCTTCCGTATTCGTCCCAGGCAAGATACGACCCTTTTTAATCACTGCGATTGCGTTCCCTTCATGGGAGCAATCTCCGAGCAAGGTGGAGAAGAACTACGGAGGAGTGCGGTCGTAGAAATCGCTGACTCGTGACTTTTGGCCATTAACAGCCATGGAACTGTCACGCAGATGCGACGTGAGAGGATCGGACTGCGACGCAGCAGATGCTGATTGCTGGGAGCGTAGCTCTGGCGGGTGGCATCGAGGATACTGCCAGCAGTCACGAACGAGCCACAGCCAGAAAACGAAGGTGCTGATCGCTCGTTCATCACTCGCGTCGCCGGACAACAGCTTCTTCCCTCCCTCTCCTGTCCAGCGTTCCTCGTTCGCGACGCGACGAGGGGACCCCCCTGCAGCGTCAATCCCGTCGCGCCGCCTCCTCGCGGGAGCTTCCGGCACTCTTTCCTCCCTGCATCCCAAGCTGAACGGAAACGTGCTGCTGGGAGGTGCAGAGATGGGGGATGCTTCCGAATCCGTCATCTTCCTCCTCCGTTGGAAATCATTACCTTTTCCTCGAGTCGAGAGCGTTGCATGAGGAAACAAAAAGGAGAAAAAAAACGCCCATTCAGTCAGGGTACTGCTTCCCCGGTTTGCGAAAGGGGAGGCAGGATTGCACGCTCCAAGAATCGTGAGCACTGCCTGCCCTCCACCCCTCAGATTCCAAACAATAAAAAAAAAAGACAAAAATGGGAGCGACTTTCTCAGGGAGTCGCCGTTCTCAGTCGGGTTGCGTTCGTTGAAGAATCTTAAGGATATCTTGAGGTTCTTTTCTGGGAAAACTGCAAGATGTTGCCGTCTTCCATGCTCCAAGCTCCTTCCATGAAGGGATGGTTCGATCGGATCTGCAGGAAATACAAACGTTTTCATGACTGGCTCATCATAGATCCAAGCTGCAGTCATATCCTCAGTTTCTGACTGGACATTGCAGATCATTCCAAAGGTAAAAATGCTCTTTATGACTTTCCAACGATCGGTTGGAATGCGAGGAGCGTCCGTGACGGAGCCTGCGATTATCGCATTTGTTCCAGATGGTTGGCAGTGGCAGCAACAGCGACCAAAGGGGTGGGGGAAACCGCCGAGTGCTTCATAGGGCTAGCGAGCGCTTTCCGGTTCCTGTGTCAAGTGTCACAAACGGGACTTACCACTTCGCCAATCCTTCGAAGTACCGCTGTCGCCGTGGCTCGTTTGTGTGACGGCCCGCCCATGATGTTGCCACCTCTTCGCTTCCAGCTCCCATTCGGGGACGAAAATCGTTCTTGCAGGACCCTCGGAGGTTCTCAGAGGAAGACCTGATGGTTTCACGATTGCCTCACCATCGAGCGGCAGGCAGAGATTTTGTCTGTCCTTCCTGACCAGAAACTCTGTGGTTCTATATCCTGCCAAAGGGTTGGCTCTGCCAAAGGTCCTACTACGTCTCATTGAGACGAAACTTAGGTTTCTCAAGACAGCCGAGAAGCTACAGTCAGACGATGCCCACGTTCAAACAAAGGCGAGGGTGCTTGAGGGTTTCCTGACTCTTCTCCGAAACAAAACGCAACTCACATTTCTCACAACGTGCAAAAGATAGGAAAGATCCAGGGTCGCGGAATGCGTATCAAGAGAAGGCATAGTGCCATTCGAAAAGGAATTTGCTTCTCTTTGTATGTGCTTCGTCTTACCCTGTATGTGCTTACCAAGGCACCCACGAGAGCTTCGCCTACGATTCATCTGATGCTCTTCGGAGGAAGAGGAGAGCAAAATCTTCACTCCTCTCAATTCGAAAAGACCACCTTCGTTCGTGCCGCTTTGTCTGAATTCGTTCGTTTGTAGGAACAGTCTGAGAGCGACTTGTGAAGGGTGTAAGTTCCGACTGTGCATGAAAGAGAAGCTTCCCTTTGTTCTGTGGACCTACAATCAGCAGAGTTTGATGGTCCTTCTTCCTCCTCTACTACTTTTTGCTATTTAGGTCGCCGAAACTCTGGAAACAATCATCGTATCGATCAGTGGAGAACGATTCCGTGATTGTAATGATTTCTTTTTCTTCCCCGGAAAGCAAATGGCGATGAGAGAAACCCGAGCTGGCACGTAGTTGGAACGTTGGCTTTGTTCAGTATGAGAACATCTTGCAAACATTCTGAAGAAAGAACACCCGACCGTGCCAGGACTGAATTCGACGGTTGATCGATTCTCCTTCTCTCCGTTCTTTGCTTAGCACCTACCCTACCGTCTCTTTTTTCTTCAGCACCTTTTCACAGTACGAAGTTTCTATTCTGTACGAAGCCCTTCGGGTGCTGTGGACGCGCGTAGATGCGTCCGACGAAAATTATCTGTGTGGACTGTGGACCCACATATGCGTTTGGCAAATGTTTTTTGTACCTTGTACACGCGACATACGTCAACACGATCCACGTTTGAGATGGACGCATGCACTCACGTTCTCACAGTTTCCTTAACAACGAAAGAAAACAAAATCTCATTTATATCGGCTAAGTATTCTCGGTTTTTCTTCGTATATAATTTATTATACTTTATCTTTGTGATATCTTAAAAATGCCGGATAATTTTGAAGAGATTATTACAAGAGACGACAGTGGATGGAGAAGGGGAAGCGTCGGATCCGAATGGAGAATACGACGATGAAAGTGAGAGAATAATCGTCATCTGATTCCGAAGATGTGAAAAGCGTTATACGTAATAAAATAGCCAAATATACATACAAAAGTAAAAAAAAATCATGCTTGGGAAAAACGGAACTATTTTATTTAGTGTGGTGTAAATAAACAATTACAACAGTGACCTTAAACTTTAAGTAGTCAATGGGTACCTCGATGGAGCACGCGGCACGCGAAAAAGCGTTCCGTGTCGGCGACTCGCGTGCCGCCGACACGCAACGTCTCCATCCGACGAGCTTCGCACCGAAAAGGGTTAAAGATCTATTCAAGAACAAGTGACACCTTCTAGAATGAGAGAGACCAAAGAAATGGAAGAATGATGCCTGCTTGCCCCTTTATCCAACTGGTGAGGTCAGCTTTAATCAACTTATCCAGATTTAACCGTAACATTTTTTTCTTAGGGACCACTCTCTCAGTGTTCCGGGTCCTCCCACAGCTGCTGGCTGTGCGCACCAATTCTGTCCGAACCCGAACAGAAATTTTAGCAATCGATGATGATGAACGCTTGGTATCCATGGGTCAGAATGCTGCCGGCCATCTATTTAAGTGGATCTTTCTCTCTCTGTTGTGTTCTAAGATTGAGAGAAATCATTACTGCTTAGAATAGACCAGACCATATATTCTGAGCTCATGTTGCGTGTTTCAAAAAAGTCCTCTTCCATCTTCCTAGAATGTGAATTCATCAGCTAAAGGAGAAGGACAATGGATTTTCCTTTCCTCTTAGAATTCAAAGTCAGGCACTGCATGAATCACACAGCCTGAGGATATTTCTTAGTAATGAAGGACAGCCAAAGCAACAAGGGGCATGTTAGGAAGAATTGCGTCATAATTATCCAGAATGGAAAGTGTAAAATGAATTCAACAGAATAAATACAGACGCCAAAATGAACTCTTCGGTGGAAGCGGGCAACAGCATCGTATGACACGCTTTCTGACTCCACATTTACAAGTCCTGTTTAGTTCCACTAAATGAGCTCACCAATTTGCTGAATGAAGAAAATACATACCATTTCTTCTGATCCGTTGAATTGAGGAGGCTGGCAGAGTACATAAAGAAGAATTTCCATCTGAAAAACAAAGATTTGTTCAGCCAAAAATTCGAGGTTGCACGTGTCTTCCAGGATTTTGCAAGGATGAATGAGTTGCATGCGTTCCTGGAAGATCCGCTTAAATAGGGAAGCGGCTACAGTCCTGGGAAAAATCTCAGAAAGCCATGCACTTTTAGAAAGCATGCTTTTCTTTTCTACAAAAAGAATATCCAATAAACCCAAACAAAGCTTCGCGGCAGCAAATGCACTTTGCCTTGAGTGTCTGTGTTGAGTGTCAAATGGTTCAACTGTTCTCGAATGAGTGTTGAACGAAAGTATCTCAACTTCTGCAGGAAAACGAAGAGCAGTTCACTTCATTGGAACCATTCATCTCATCTCGAAAGATCCTTTGACGTAGTAATTTCGGAAGTGAAAATAAATGCCTGCAGGTCGAAAGCAGTTCGCTGCTCTCAGGCACCGGACTCTTGGAGTGTGTACGTTTCAGAAAAAACGATCCTAAGTTCACATGGAAGAGAAGGCCTGCGTCTGTTGGAGCTGCAATACAACTGTTGCAAATAAGGACGTGAACTGAGGTGGAACTGGAACGAAACTGGAACGTCCTTTCTCATTACACGTCTAAGATCTTTATGCACTCTGAGAACTTGGTGAATAAGTAGTCTCTTTGTGTCTAGAGACTGACAAAAGTACACATTTCGGACAAATGGAAACATTGCAACATCCATGGCAACATGAATTTCAACCTTGAAAAATACACATATCCTACGGTAGAAAAGTACGGTAATCAATGCGAAAAAGAAAACTGAGATTAAGTGGCGTCCACTGGTCAGAGTGCATAAGTTTATGGGAAAATAAGGCTGCTAGAGGACACTTTCACATAAGCTGAAGATATCAATGCAGAGTTCGGCGATGAAATCTGCAACGCGATTAACAGATGTGAACAGATAGAACAGATAGATGGAACCCAATTCTTTCAATAAGAACCCCAGTAACAAAAGCCATTTGAAAGTTGTATATCTGAAAGGACACTGAAAACCTTTATCATCAAAATCTCTTTCCATTCACAAAGAAAAAAGTACGAGAATGATTCATATTTCATGAATAATTCTTTCGTCTTGGTCCTCATTGCATCTTCGTAGTTCTGCTGAGCATGACTGTGATTTGAGAGAGCAAACGAGATATACAGTATCACTTGTTGCTTGTCAAAAATTCAGCTTTTCATGTGAAGCACTTTGAACTATGGATGATTTCGTCCATACCAAGATAATTTCCAAAACAACATAAATTTCCTTTTTTTTTCCTCCAATATATGTGTGTTTCTACAGATAACCTTCATGTTCCTTCCTTCTGAAATGTCATTCCCGTTAGTGGTTGTCCTTTGTTTGGTCGTGGTCTTTGTCGACTCTGCAAGTTTTCAATTTTCAACCCTCCGATTAGAAGATTGGATAATAGGATTTCATATCAACTTAAGCAGATATATACACTTAAATAATGGAATCTAAAAATATCTTGTTACATTTTTTGTTCCAGAATAATCAACAGAATACAGTCTCTCCCCTCATGAGCTATTTATCCTGAACACAAAATAGTGAATGCTCCAGAAATTTCCCTTTCTTATATTCTGCTAGTTTTGAGAAACCATTTCTGCATGAAGATTAGTTACCGTTGCATACGATACCTGCACTACGCAAATTAACTTCTCTTGGATCGATCTTCAATATTCTTGGGGGACCCTTGAAGATCAAAAGCTCGATGTCTGGCGTGCTGTTAAGAAAATTAAGAAGTCAGAAGTTAAGCAAGAAAAAATAACGTAAGAAGTAATTCACCCCTTAAGGGAGCATTCTTCTGAAATTGAATTTTCCTTAGTATGTTTTATGAAGTGATGTGGTGATTATTTTTTAATAGCTCAGTTTTGCTGAAAATTATGACCCTCATTGAACAACCATTAATGACTTTGTATTTGAAAGCTAAAATTTTGTATTTTAAAGCATTTTGAAAGCTAAAAGATCTTAATCTTGTTGACGATAGATTTCAAGCCGATTCAAACGGATAAACCATCACTCATTGGCCCATAAGAAAACACCTATGGTTCGTAACCTGACTAGGCAAACTAGTGCAGTTAAATCTCCAGTCCGTAAGAATTTCTCCCGCGAATCTCTCACGACCTTTAGTGGTTGTACAATGTTTTTCACACATTTGTCTGTTTCCACTCTAATGACAGGTGTCCACCTTCCAGGAGACCAGGTGTCCATCCTTAATTGATGGAGCAATAACATGCATCGTAACAGCAGCGGTTTCACTGAAAATTTCCTCCATTATCAGCACCCTTTAATCACCATTACCATCATATTGACGAAGATCACTATCATATTAGCGTCCCACAGTGAGCATAAACATCTTTATAACCATTCCTCTTCTTCAATCATTGTCAAACAAGAATGTTTAGAACGCGGAAAACACAAAAGTTTCCAGCTTTAAATTTGCTCTTCCTAGCATGAAAAATATTTTGTCCTCCAATGGTATTATTCCTCGCATATCAGATCACTTCACTGACATTTTCAATTTTATTCAACATCTGCATTAATTGTGCTTATTAGTGACTGCTAAGTAAATCACTCTGAAGTTTGAGTTCATTCCCGTTGTCCAGAAATTCTGTCTGTATCCTCAGGTAATGTATCCGAGGTCAGCCTTTACTACCAAATGGTGGTTTCCAACGAGGGCATTTTCAGAGGTCGACCGTTTTGAAAGTTGACAACCTTGACTTTGATTTGCTTCTCTGGTTTCCATTTAGATCACTTCATTTGAATCTGTGGTTGGTCCGATACGTATCTGTGATCGAAAGATTGAACTGAAGATTGGAATACTCGTGCCAACTCTTGCAACCGAATTGTTTATTACCTATATTTTTTCCTCCTTTTGTAGTATTTTCCTCGTATTGTAGCATTTTTTTTTTTGAAGAAAACTATCTCCAAAAAAAAAAATAAAAAAATGGAAGTCGCAATTTCAGCTTAGTTTTTGCTGCCATTTTCCATTTTAGAATCCTAAATGAAGCAACAAAACTAGTATAAATTAATCAGAGTTTCAGAAAAGTATCGAGGAGAACCAAAAATGATGAAACGCAAATATCGACTATTCTTTAGAAAGGTGGCGTTTTGATTTTGGAATATCTGATATTTTCGTTTTCTTTCATTTTGCAAAGGCTCCTCATGAACTGTTAGTAGATGAGAGTGCAATTTTCATGGAAGATTTTAAATTATGCTAAAAATAATTTGCCTACTTTTACTAACGGTTTTTTTAAAACTCAGTCATCTTGTTAAATAAATTTTCGACCCAGATATTGATTACTTTCATTAAATTTGGAGATCTCTTAAGCAAAATAAATTGATCGTAGATTGCTTCTAAACAATCAACAACAGGTCTCATTTCTCTTTGAAAATTCCAGCTTACAATTGGCAAATTATTGGATACTTTGTATGTAATTCGTTAATATCACAGAATTATTAATTAACCAATAATTCTGTGATATCTATTAACTAATATCCTAGTTAATTAAACCTCTACTTCAAACTGTACCTCTCGTTTCCTTTTAATTTTGTTGTTTCTCATTCCAAATTTCCACTTGACTCACAACTGAGTAAAGAAAACTAGCATGATTCCAAACTTTCTTCAAGCTGCTTGAGTTAATTCTAAAAACTGTGAGCAGATTAAGAAAATAAAATGTGAATTTCAGATTTAGTTCAATTCTAAAATGTGGAAAATTGCCATTCTTCTGGTTTATAATTGAATTCTAATCTCATAAGCTAGAATTCGAAATATATAAAAGACCCACTAAACTGATGGTGTTAAAAATTTTATATATTTTAACATATATAAAATAATATTCGAAATAATATTATAAATGCCCGTATCTTAAAATACATTTGAAATCCTATTTGAATCGAAGTATTTGTCACCTTGGTATATTATTTTATTACACTAAGTATACTTCTGTAGGTACAACAGAAACAACCGATACACTTTTCACTCGTGATTTATTTATTTTTTTTGCGTTTGAATTTTTAATACAACAAAATAATGCATGAAAAATTATTTTTGAGCACCCTGTCTCCCCAGGAATTCTGGGGACTACACGCAGATGTCATCCCAAGTCTTATTTCCATCATGAACATTGAAAGCCTGTGGAGTTTGATGTTTATCGTATGAACTTTACATGAGAAATGTAAATTTTGAAGAAAAAAAAAAGAAAAAAAGGTTACACACTGGAAGTCTTACGAGCTTATGGAATGTTTTTTGTGAATTCTTCCAGATGTGGAACAAAGCATGTCACACGAGAGCTAGTTTTAATTGTATTTGTTATTGGCCACTAGCCGACCTGTGCAATTCGATTGCGATTGGACTACAGTAATGAACAAACCTTTTATTATTTTCCTTTAATGGGAATATTGTATGGTTTTGTGAAACTTGAAGGAAAATATTTCATGAGATGTGTTCGTGTTTCATGAAGTGTCTTCCAAAAATGCCCGTGTATCGGTTACCGAATTATGAAGACTTACATCAAAAGTGTTAAAATGTTAATGGCAGTCAGTGGAATACGGCATGCATTAACCACGTTGTAATCTTTGAAATACTCCTATGAATTTCCATGCATTCGTTGTGTGTGTCAGTTACTACGTGACCATATGACCAGTTAATAAATATATTATAATGTGTAGTTTTTACTCTACCATTCACAAAAAGTAAAACCCAAAAGTACCATAGTAAAAACCATCGAGTTCGTGAATTTCCTAATATTTCTTATTCATAAAATTGGGGTGATTGAGATGGCAGTAGCAGCAATGGATCCACCATAACCATAATAATTGGTGGACTATGATTTTTTGTTTTTTGATTTGTACTGTCATGTAGCGCATGCAGATTGTTAATTTAAACATAGAAAGAACGGTGCTTGAGTGACATCATTTATCCCAAATGTTATCGTCAATACCCAGCACAACAGCAGCACGGGTTTGAAAATCATTTGTAAGAAACTAACTTGAGATGAAATCAAAATTTGTTGCGTTTGTTGATTGGTTTCCCGTGATATGCTTGATTGCTATGGTTTGTAAAATTTTCAGATGTAGCAAAGCCATGTGTTATTTTAGAGCAATATTTTATTGCAATTAGCATTGAAATATATAATATACATAAAATATATGTGTAATTTGTGGTTCAAATCCACTTTGGTATTTGTATGATTTGGGGGAGCTAGCTACAGTAGAATGGTTGTGCCTATTATAAGTGCCCTTGGGCCTGCAACTTACACAAAAGGTATGAGAACTGCCATCCGCTTAGTCAGGCATGGCTGCTGCAACCGACCTTTCTACCACATTTCAGTTATGGAGGTATGAATCTTTCTGTGGTAATTTTAGTTATTAATTGCAATTATGCATCGATTGCCCAATAAAAAAACAAAACAAATTTCTAGAGCCGCATTCCAGTCATTGGACCAGTGATAGAACAAATTGGTTCATTTGATCCAATGCCAAACATTCATAATGAAAAGCTTGTTGCCATTAATTTAGAAAGATTCAACTTTTGGCTAGGAGCAGGATCTAAAGTTTCAGACCCTGTTCTTGAGTTATTAGGTACGTAATGCATGAATGTCATAAAATTTCAGAGTACTTATATTAAATGATTTCCATATTAATGGTGCTTTCACATTTGATGAATTTGACTACTGAAATTTAAGGATTAAAGTAATTCAGTGAAAATTTCCTTGTCTAATTCAGTGTTACAGAAATGTTCAAAAGAATGCACTTTTCACCAGTACAATATGTAGGTCTGATGGGATACTTGCCCATGTTTCCACGTACATATTATCGAGCATGGAAAAACCGTCGATATGCAGAAGAAAATAAAAACCGAGTTGGTATCCAGAAGACTCATTTTCCACCTTTGGGTTGCTGTCTAGCAAAATTAACTGAAGAGGACATTAAATTAGCTGAATGAGCTGAGTTGCAAAGAATCTCAGGGCATTGAAAGTTTTATGGGACTCTGACCAAGCAGTTGATCCTCTGCAAAGTGCAATGGTCTCAAACCTAGATCTTCTTGGGGGATGTTATGAGCTTTTAATTGAGCCTGAAATATACGGAGCAAGTCATTGTGGGCTTTACAAGCTTCAGCTAATTGCAGCCTCAGTTCCTGGATGACCATGTTTTTATTGTCCATTAATTGTTCTAATCTGTTCTTAATTTCTTGATCCTGCCTTGGATCTGACAGAGAGTTGTCTATGATTCCCTGCATCTGCATTTCTTTTACTTCCAGATCCTGGTGTACTTGTTGTAGTTGCTTTTCAATTAGCATAGCTTTCAAGCTGCTTTTTTGCTGCATATTATTGATAGCATTGAGAAATTTATTGTAAATGTTATCACGTTCTTGCTCTAATAGTTGAAAGTGTTGACACAAGACTTCTTTCTCCCACTTTTGTTGTTGAATTTTTGCTGCTTGCTGTTTGAGATGTGTCCTTGCAGTCTGTAGTGCTGTTTTGTCCCTTTCATGACTCATTAATCTTTGTTGTAACTCAACCACTTGCTGCTGTGCCAATTGCAGTGGTTCTTGCAACTGCCGATTCTCCTTCTGCAAGAACTTGAGATCTTTCTCTATTCGATCAATGTGGCTTTTCAAGGCTTCATTTTGCTCCTTCAGTGAACTAATCAAAGCCAAATTGCTGGCTGTAATGTCATTATAATAGGTCTTCATCTGCATGAAGGAGTGGTCGTGGCTCTCAGTCAGCTGGCGTAATTGCTGATTTTTACGCTCCTCCAGTTGATGAATTTCCGTCCGGTGCTGCAGATCCAATCTCTCTGTAGTTTCTCTTAGCCGTTCCTCCCATAGCTGCTGTAACTCTGATTCGTGTAATTCTGCTTGTTCATATACTTCATGCAGTTTCTTTGCATGATCTCTTTGCAGTTGTTGCACATGATCTTGTTGTTGTAGAACAGTTTCTCTTATTTGTAATTCAGCTTCATCAATGGCATCATGTAGTTCTGTTTCTAAAGTGTGAAACTGGCCTTCCTGTGTAGCTAGCTGATTGTTTGCCTCCCCAAGGGCCTCTCCTAATGCTATCTTATGCTCATACATCATGTGTTTCACTTTTTGTTTATAAACATCGAGCTCCGATTGGTGGGATCCCTCTTGTACCTCGCATTTGTTTTCACTGGCCAGTAAAGCTGCTTTTTCATCTTCTAATTGCTTTTGACTTATTTCCCAAAAATTTAATAGCTTATCTCGTTCCACTTGAAAATAATTTCTTTCTTCACGTTCTCTTTCCAGTTCTTTCCTTAGTTGAATCACATGGGATTCCAGCAACTCCCTGGGCATCTCAGTTATGGGTACTGCATCGACAGTTGCAAGTTGCGGCACTTCTTTAGACTTCTTCTTGGTTGTTTTTGGAAGCCTTTTTTCGGTTTTCTTTAATTTGGGTGGCATGCTTAATTAAGGGGGGCTGACGGAATGGAAGTTGACGACATGATACTGGTATGGGTACGTTAAGCTGATGGGAGCAGAGGTGGGTCTATTCGAATGCGTATGGCAACATCACGTTCTACGAAGTCTGGATGCAGTATTGCCTCAAAATCAAGGAAATTTTCTGCATTCTGAAGATTTCGGAATATTTCTACAACTGCATGAATTAGGATCGGAAGACTATTGTTACCACACTGCATTGCGTGAAAAGTAAACAGTCCACTGTTGCCAGTTCCAATGGATGAAACATCAACCAAATGTAAAAGGCATGCCTTGAAATGTAAAAATTACCTCATGATTAGTTACTTAATCAGCAATTAAAAACAAAATAATAGCGAGGATGTTTTCCACTTGACTGAATGCCTTTTTCTGTTGTTTACTCCATATTGAGTATGTAGAAGCTTTCTTGATGGCTGTCTCCTATTACGGAAAATCTTCAAATTATCTTTCTTTATCAAAAGACATTTGGGAAATTACTTCTACGCCAAAGGCTATGCAAAAAATTTTACTTAAAGGGGCAACGTTAGCAATGGAGTGTTTGATACATCATAAAAACGAGTGTATGCGAATGAAATCATTGTGGAAGATTCCGTCCGTGGGAGTTACCTCTTTGTTGTACAGGAAATGTCTAATATTCAAGCGCAAAAATACTTTTGTATAATATCTGCTTGGATTGTATTGCTGAAAACTGATGATGTGATGTAACATTGATGACATTCGAAAATCGAAAAACACGTGTTCTTGATTTATCCTTGTTATAAACAGCTATAATCGTTTCACTGAAAAGGGCATTTATATTTACGATTTCTGTAAGTAAACATCAAAGCTTTTAGAGCAGTATTTCAGAATTTTATTGGATCATAAAAGCGGCGCGAATTTATGTAAAAGAGAACACCATATTCTGTAAAGTAGGCACCAAATAGAATACAATAAAGTGAACGTAGCGTGTCCGATGCTGATAAGCAAGAGGTAAAGCAATGAGTCATTGAAAATAAATCGATTGCTACATGACATCCGATCTAACTGTGGAAGCAAGAATCACTGCTTGATACCAATGCATAGTAATTCCTTAAAGTAAATCCCGTGCAAATCTTAACATTCAAGGATATCGATTTATGCGGATTGGTCAAAACATGAAAGGGACACCAACGGGAAAACTGCATCGCTAGTCTAACCAACTTCATCGACATAACCATCAGCGCATTTCGCATGCAGACGATCTATGGAGTCGTAGGTGAAAATGATGCTCCACCTTGAAATTTCGTTGCAAATGAGATGTTTTCGGTAGTAGGATAGTTCTGAAGTGTCTCCATCATTATGGAACCCTCTTTCATCATCAGGAGGATGTTAAAGACGCGAGAGAATGCTTTGGAGTGTAGAGTTCCTACTCGGTGAGGGTAACTCCTTCAGGATTTCTCTACTTTGATCAGGATTGCGAAGACTTCATCGTTCTTGAACGGCGTAGGATCGTTTGGGAAGATGGTATCTCCCGATAATGAAGCACCAATAACAGAGGTATACTCAAATGTATTAGTACGGTGCCCTTCTGTAATGTGGATCCTGCAGTGAGCACTTGCTCATTTAGTAATGGATCTTCTGACTTCGTCAGTTGATCCGATAAAGATTTTGTACTTACGATTCGTCTATCTATTTATTTATTTTTTCCGTAGTTGAGCTCCTGGAGGATCCCTCAATTTTCTCAAGTAACGTGAAAAACTTCACTCTCGAAGTTTTCCCTCAGAGAACCTCAGATTCTTGCATCTCTTCTGGAGCTTTTCTTTTTCTGTAGTAAGCTCTGTTGGAAAATCTTCCGTTCCGGCTTTCCCTCTACAGAAAAGTAGATCAGAGGGAGATCAAGCAAGGTGACAAGCTTGAGTCCCATGCTGTACAGCATCTTCGAATTTGCATCCCGATGTTCTTGCACGGCGGCCGTGTTGGCTTTCGCCGATGCCCTCCTTTGCTCAAGGGGACTATCGCAGTCGAGGACAGAAACGGAGACGTGATTATTGCTAAATGATAAAGGCCTCCTTCTCCTGCTCTCCATGCCAATCTCGGCGGCGTTGCTGGGGGAATTCATACAGATGTCATGCCGGGCAGATGATATAGCACGAACAGGACAAAGTCGGAGGTCGTTCTTGTCGGTACAGCATAGGCAGAACTGTCAGATTGGATCCTTTCGGGAATCCCCGTGGGCAGTTTGTGAAGATATCTTGCCGTGTTTGTGACCTTCCTGGGCTTCTGCCCTGGAGGATCTTGTCAGGTTGCCTCCAGAAGGTAGGGATGGAATTGGCTTCATTCCTAAAAATTTTCAATTTCTACTTGCTTGGTCTTAGATTCTTGATGCTCTTTGGAAGCGGATGCATTCCTCAAAGAGTTGATTTTTCGTGCATAGAATCTGTTGTGGTTTTCGGGGATCCATTTTTAATTTTTCCCTTGTTTTATATGTTCGTAATCTGCGAAAAATATGTAGCAATATTCTTTCAACTTTTTTTTTTACCTTTGTTTCGTATGGTTCGTCGTTATGATCAGCAAAGGATCCAAATGTCCAAGGAAGTGGGGAGTCTTGTTTCTGAAAGTACTGAATGTTGGCTATAGCTGTACCTTTGGCTGATCCAAGGTGGGCTCATGAAAAGGGAGTTGTTTTCAGAAGTATTGTTCTGGGTTGATGCATTTGGGAGTATCCCTGCAGGTGAGCTGTGTTGGATTCTCCTGTTTCTTTGCCAATCATGGCGAAGGATGCTTCAACTCGTAACCGTTTTTGGATTGCTTGGAACTCTTCTTCGGTGTAATTGTTGAGGGCGAAGCACCAGTTCTTCTTTGCATAGTTACCTTGTTGGTAACACAAATGTGGTAAGACTGTTTAGTTATCCGTGGAAGCAGATATGTATATGAATTTAAAGGCTTTCATTCGGAACACTTTCGTCTCTCCCTCCTTTGATCCCCTTTTCATATGCATCCGCTACATGAGTTGAGACGTAAGACTCATGCGAAAAGCAGTTTGGGCACTTGGAGACCAAAGACTCTTCTAGAAGACTTTGCTGCCCTAAGAAGGGATGCTGGTCTCGGCAATCCTCACGTCAAGAAAGATGGGGCTGCAGAGCTAATTCAAGATGAAGCCTTTTGTGGTTCCTGCTGAGGGGTTCCTAATGAGGATGGTTGCCGCCACGTAAACTATGACACATGGAGGCAGGAGGCAGGGGCACTCGGATTTATGCGACGCAAGATTTTGCCAAAAACAAAAAAATATCTGATTTGTCCCATACACAATCTGATAGCAGTCTCCTTGGAGCGTGTGAGGCAGGACAGAAAGTGGGACTTGGCTGCCGTCACCCTTGCAATCGTAGGTTTGGCTTCTCTTTGAGGGAGGAAAAACAATTACCAACCGGAAAGGTGGGAGATTTCTTTCTACGCAGTAGGTGTGACGGAACTACTAGATGAGCAGCCGACGTATCAGCTGGCCGAACGCAGCGACATCCAGTGCCCACGCGAAAGGACTGCTCTGCTGGGCGGAAGACCCGAACATTCCACTTTCGGAAATCGAGATCCCCGCTTTTCTGTCTAGACACCCTCGTGCTCTCCCTCGTGTGATTATGCTGTTCGTGCATCGGGACTTCCGTGCAATTCGTGTCGACACTGCTAGGTGAGCAGGAGTCTCTCTCCCCGAGCTGTGTTAGAAGCGGGGAAATGGAAACACTTTCTAGCTTGCTTCTAAACTGTGATGGCCCTTCAGAGAGTTTGGAGCATCTCTGGGATGCCCTGCTTCGCCCTCAAGACATTTCGAAGGAGCTGTTGCAGTACTACTTCACTCATGACGGATCTTTCGTACGCCTCCCCGATGGCAGCATTGTATTTCATCAGGAGGATCGTAGTACACACAGGAGTCTAGTGGCTTCCTAGTACACACAGGAGTCGCGCCATCATTTCACCTATCCTCAGCAATGAGACATGTAGTTAAACCTCTTACCTATGGTAACGAGTAGTGGAGGACTGCCTGGATCGCACGCAGGCTACAGAAGCAGCTGTAGATGTAAATACATATCAAAGCTTGTTCCTAATTTCTTGAGCCTGCATTGGATCTGACAGAGTTGACTATGATTTCCTGCATCTGCAGTTCTTTTACTTTCAGATCCTGATGTACTTGTTGTTCAACTAGCATAGCTTTCAAGCTGCTTTTTTGCTGCATATCATTGATAGCATTGAGAAATTTATTCTAAATGTTGTCACTTCCTTGCTCTACTAGTTGAAAGTGCTGTCTCAAGACTTCCTTCTCCCACCTTTGTTGTTGAATTTTTGCTGTCTGCTGTTTGAGATGTGTTCTTTCAGTCTGTAATGCTGCTTCGTCCTTTTCACGACGGATTAATATTTGTTCTAAGTCAATTAGAACTTGCTGCTATGCCAATTGAACTTCCCTTCTTTCCCTTATTATTTATTCGTTATTTATTGTCCATCCTTTCAATTATCTATTTCTGTTTTCTTGTGCAATTCGATGGCAGAGCCTGGTCTTCCTGAACTCGTAAAGTCTAGAAGGATTTTAATCCTTCCCCTTTTTCTTCATTTTGCTTCTTGGAAAATAGACGCTTTGGTCGTCTACGGTGCCGGGCAAGTGTTGTACGCAAAGCCCCACTGCGACATAAGCATTCTCAACTGCTGACACTTTAGGGGGAAGAGAATGAAATGCGATTCGTTCAAGGAGGGATCAAGTCTTCCGGAGGAATTCCAGAGAGTCCGCCGAGCGGAACAGCCCTTTTGGGGTGAGCACTTGGGGTTGAGGGATCAGCTAGTTTAGGCACCGACCAGCGGCCAAGTGGTTTCCTCGATCCTGGAATTCCTCAGGTCTCAGGTGCTTCTAGAAGGTCAGTGTCGTTGTTGGCCCGTGTAGAAAGGACAGCAATGCGTCGAATTTCGGTTGTCCGACCGATGTATCCTGACCACTCGGTTGTCCTGATTCGTGTACGCAGTTTCTGATTCTGTAGATGGTCGTGACATGGAACTTCACTTCTCAGATGAAGACACATGCTCAAAGAAACATTAAGGACCAATCGTCGTCATGTTAATAGGTTTCCTTCAACCCTTTGAAGGGAGCGCACACCTCAGTTCACATTTCACGCGTCCTCTGCGTGATGCGAATCCTCAGGTGTCTTTTGCCACTTGTACAACCACACTTGGTGGGAGCTGCCACCTTGAGCGGATCGCTCGCATTCCCAGATGGCTCACATTAGAGTGCTTCACTTCTCCAGCCACTTCTCTGTGCATGAAAGTGTAGACATAAAGAAAGGGGTCACGCGAGCACAGGGTAGAAACACGAGCTGGAATAAAATTAGTGAGAAGGATATCGCAGAACCCAGGAATGCTCAAGAAAAACCCTAGCAACATCACGAGTAGCCTTCCGATTCCACAGAGTCAGACCCGAAGCAGGAATAAGGATGTGAAAGTCCAATCTGCCGCCGAAGATGAACGATGAACTGCTTATTTTTTGTTTTTTATTACAACAGTCCGCAGACTGGCCGCAGGCTAAGTGTCCGGACAAGGAATCCTCTCGACTAGCATTGCCAACCGTGGAAGCAAGGAAACACTGCACCACCACCTGTTTGCCTGTCGAACCATGAAAAAAGACTGGAAAATCACCAAGGAAGCCTGAAATCCAGAGGACAAAACCAGGACCGAAGGTACTGAGCGGGCTCTTTGAGCAATAACTCCATGTGAACGATCCAATGATGAGGACGGCAATTGGCTTCTTCACCGGCAGCGCGGCGACCAAACGGGCAGAACTGAAAAAAGGAAAACGCAGCTGGTAGCATAAATTGGGATCAAGATGGGACTGCTCCAGGGAAAGATAGGCATACCCAAAACTGTGGGAAGATTACCGCATGGAATTCCAGAAACTGTCCGAACAATAGGAAGGACACGCACCTAATTTAGGGAAGCTTAGAAAGATGCGGGTAACTGGTTTGGTGTGGTCATTGTGTGAAAACTGCTTTTTCTTTTGTTTTTGTCTTTTTACTTTGACTGTTGACTTTGAGTTTGAAGTAAATCACCATGCCGCTAGCTGGATTGGGAAAACAGTTGATGCTGAGTATGACGTATAAAAGAAGCACCAGCATGCATCTTCCAAATTCCTCCCTTATGACATTTTCGATGGCACTCTTTATACCAATTGGGCAATTTGTATTTGCAATTCCGGAATGAAAAAAAGGTTCCTTCAGCAAAGTACTCAATTTCCTCCCTTTGTCTTAAACCTTGCAGCTTACTGAAAAGCTCATATCCTGTGAAATTTGACACCCTTCGGTTAAACAAGTCCTTGCATGATTCACGATGGGTTCCCGCTGTTCCCTTTCCAATGTAAGGAGTATTGGATTTTCGTGAGCGAGCTGTATCGAGCTCATGTGACTCGCATACTCGTGGGTACCATGCGTTGCCTTGAGTGAGCACAGCGATGAGCTTTTATCGAAGTATCCAGGCTCTTCCTTACACGGAATTTATTCCATGCTGTTTCTTACTTGACACGTGACTTACGATACTGGGAAATGCTAAAAAAAATTCATAAGACAACATGTCGAACAGCAGGATTTCTTATTTAGCATGCAGGCGAACATAAGAAACCGAAAAGCAGAGAACGGTCGAAGATTCATTTGCAGAATCTCCGGAAATGAACCAAAGGGGGGAGCAGTCAGCGAATTTCAAACGAAAATCCTTCCTTTGAAAAAAGTTGGCATTTTGTATGATCCCTTTTTTTTTGCGTGTGTTTTGAGAAAGACAATGATTTCAGCTGAGTTTCGGACACAGGAATCTATTTTGACCCCCCCCTTCCCCCTTCATATCACTGATGGAGCGATGGTTTCATCGCTCCATCCAATGAGACGTGGACGTTTACGTGGAAATGTACGGAAAATTATTGATCTGCTTCCTCTGAGGATACGGAGTTGCCCAGAACTAGCTAAGCTTTGAACATTCCGAAAAGAATAAACCGGAGATACGGCTGGCGACCAAAGCCGCCACGCAATGAACAGCCCAGAAGACGTCCTCGCCATGGCTGCGAACCGCTACGGGACGCGCATGGTGAACTTGCAAGCGGCTGGAAGTACAGCCTTCAAGAGCGACCTACCGCCAGACGCTCCCGATGACCTCCTCTTGTTTTACCATGGAGGCATCCTGAGTGGTAGCAGGACAAGACACTGTACTGGAAACATCGAGTTCTGCAAGGCGTGTGGCACCAGGAATACCCAGCTTTCACCTGCCCGACCGCTGGGCCGGGACTGGAGCACGCTGAAGGCGGGGATTGGTCTGCAGGGGGCCACCAAAATGAACGTTTCAGCGGATGATGGAAATCCTTCTTTTCTGTCTTCTCTGTTTTCGCAGCTCCTTGACCCTGTTCCACGCCACCTGAGGGTGCGTGTAATGCTTCAGGATAGGGGGCACCCCGGGAAAGGTCCGCCCTATGAATCCAGGAAGGGCTCGGAGTCCGTTCCTCTCACGCCTGGGGAGAGATCCCTGAAGGGAACCGCTCCAACCTGGTTGTCTCTGAAGGGAAACCTCGGAAGGAACCTCCTCTTCTTTATTCTCTCAGGAGGGACCTCCGTGGGAGTCCGTTCCATGTTTTCTTCTCCGGAGGGAACCCGGCAAGGATTCACTAGTAGGAATTTCTTCTCCGGAGAGAACCCGCAGGGGAACCGCCCCTGTTTGCTCCTCTGAAGAGAACCCCTAAGGGACGCTTCCGAAATTCAGAAGGGCGCTGCTTCCCCGAAAGGATCGGGTCGCTTCTCTGCACTCTCTACACACTTACTCCATCTGAATGAACCAGAGGGGTCCCGCACGCTGGGAGGGTGAGCTTTCTGTTGCACAACCGGAGGGAAAACCCCTCACTGCTTGATTCCTGGAAGGACCCGAAGGTCCACACCCATTGTGCCGCTCCTCATCGGGGGCATCCGGTTTCTGCCGCTACCAGTGCAGCACCCGGATGAACAGAGGCCAACCAGTGTCATCTCGCGGGAGGAACTCGAACCCGTGACTCACCGAGTCGATTCAGTTCGGAGTATTCGAACCCGGTACTCTTGGTGGTGCCACGCGTGGAGACCGCAGCAGCCACAGGGCCTCGGATGCGGGCAAATGTTCAAAAAAAAAAAGTCCAGCTACAGTGTGACGTCCGGACTGTTCTCAGGTACAATCCCATGGTGCGAAGTATCATCTCCCTGTTGAGCATCACCAGTGTAGTGATAAGGAGGACGAAACTGCGAAACACCGGAACAACGACACCGGCGATGACCATAGTGAAAGGAGTAATCCAGAGGAAAATAGGGATAAGAAGCCGTGGGCAGAATACCTGCACGGTCGTACCGCTACATCGTGAAGAAGATAGCGGGCGTGCCCAAGCGAGTGAACTGCCCTCCGGCCCTCGGTGACGTATCCAAAGGAAACAACCCCGATGGTGGCATCCAAAAGGGCACCGTGTGTGCAAAGCAGCGGACTGTGAGAGTCCACAGATGAGGCGTGACCGCGGATGAGCCCGATTTGTTGACGTTGCTGCAGTCATCCCTTTGCTGTCGTCGCTGAATGAATTCGCCCCACCGCTTGTCGGAACTGGGGAAAAACTGGAGACGCGGCTTTGCGATGCGCTGGCAACAGCCCCTCAACCAAGTGCTTCAAACAACGGGTTACGTTGTTGAGTCCAGAAAGCAGGAAAACGCAGGCCGTCGGGTCTTCCACCGAAAAAGGAAAGAAAACGCAGGGACGCTTCCCTGCCGATAGGGAAGGCACAGCCCGGTCGCCGTGACGTCACTTTGCGACTCGTTGCGACAGCGCAAAAAACGCTGCGAAACCAACGCGTGCTCGTCTACCGGGCGCGCCTGACAAAACTTGTGTTGATAGCGGTGGGATTCGAACCCACGCCTCCGAAGAGACTAGCGCCTAAAGCTAGCGCCTTTGACCGCTCGGCCACGCTACCTTAACGAAATCGTTGCCCAAACGCATAGTTATGAAGAAGTGGACCATGCGCCGGGCACGCACCCGTCGCGGCCTACGAAAAGGCCCAACTTTCGATTCGCAAGTAGGGGACTATTAACACATAAATTTCAAGGGCGTGGTCGTTCGGGATTGACATCTCATTGAACTTTGTGTTCCTGCAGGCGGTGAACTACATATACTTGTGTAAAGTATCCACAGAGTGCCGTATGTGTAATGGGAAAATGAATTCCTTGCTTTTCTTCGTATCTGAATTCCGCAGAAAATTTTCTGCTGCTTGTGAAAGTCTGCAGTGCAGTCGGTGCAAGGATAGCTGAGAAGGATAAACAGGGAATTTTACATTTGCTTCCGTGATCGATTAATAAAGGTAGCAATTGGGCTTTAAATTTATCGTCCTCAGGTGAACCAGTAAGCCAAGCATCACAAAGAAAAGTTTCCTATTGTTTGGGGCCTGGCAGTAAAAAACAAGGGCAGATTTTAATTTTATGCTGATAATAGTCAAATACTTAAATTACACTGTGTACACTTACACGAAGAAACAAAGTTTATTGAATTTTGGGGCTCATGGGCTCAACTCTAAAAATTCCTTACAAACCCACCATACTTATTTAGTACTGTTTATAAGCAACTGCCTTACGGTTTTCTATATTTGTTCATTTCAGTATTGCATTTGTGGAGATGGTTATAATGGAGTTCTGTTCCCACACTCATGAATTTCCACGATTAATGCGCAACCATTTTAAAGAAAATCACGCTCAAGAAATCATTCCTTTATAAAATCATGAAAAAATCACTGCACATGATTAAGTGCAAGTTAAGCATGATGAAGTAAAAATTTATGGGTTCTTCAGACAATGACGCGTACACTCATGTTATTAATGGCACTTGACAGTAATTGCTCAAACATGACACTGTTTTTGTTTCTCTCATTTCAAATGAATGGCATTTAAGGAAAGTTGCTTCTCAACATTTACGTATGTGATATTAGGTAACAGTAGATAGCAAGAAATATGTAACAGTAGTTAGCTTTCCTTGAATTTCTGGTCATATCAACTTGTTTTTGGCCGCAGTTTGAAATTTTAAAAGTTTGCACACTTAATGTTGCTTCCAAATTGCTCAAGTGATCTTAAAATTAATTTTACCTAAAAATGCATCAATAAAAAAATACCTACTAAAAGTTGACAGCATAGTTATCCAATATACTAAAGGGACAAAAAGCTTAACTATATGACTGATAATTTAAAGATTCGGCATGACAGTTTTTAGAAGTTTATCATTAAATTTTAATCTACTGCAGGCTCCACGTATGTTGCAATATTAACTTTGATTATTCCATCCTTGATAAATTTAAACTAAAGTAACAAAAATATAGCTGTATGCCTGCCAATTCTAGATGACGATGCTTTATGATTTTCAAATTTTTCAAATAAGAGTTGTTTGTACTGAACAATAATTAAATTATGTTCACATCGACACTTCACTTATTAGTTGTAAACGAATTAAATTATTAAATGCAAAAAAAACTGTAGAATGTTGTATGAAAACAAAACTATACAATCACAAATGGATCTTGGAATCTAACCATCTGCAAACATTTGTCTGAATGTGGCATTGCGTTTTGCACCCCAATGTGATCATGTTACCAAATTTTGGCCACAAATGGACTCCAAATCACTGTTTTCCAATTAGTAACCGGTTAAAAGCTGCATTTCTCAAAACTTTAGTGTACATTTAATGCATTTGAAGATTCCTCTTTCTTTGGGTGTCCAATGATGCAATTTTTCGGCACAGATGATTCAGCAAAGCCATCAAAGCTATTATGACCACTTCACTTTTCCATATTCATCTCATTTTCCTTGAACACTTTATTGCTCTCTCCCATTTTTCAATGTTCCAATTGAGAATAAGGGATCCCATCTGCTCTCAGATCTCAACAGAGTAAATGAATAAATTGAATACAAACTAGTGAATCAAATATTATTCTGTGCAAAAGGAAGAGGAAAACACACGATGCATCACAAGGCAATAAAAAGGGCATGACTCATGATCAGCACTACATATCACAAAATGATTGCATCATTTACAAATGGCATACAAATTACACAAAAATTGGAAACTAAGTAAAGAGCTAAAAACGATTGGGTCCAAAATAATTCTACAATTCCACATCACAGTCCCATGAATGCACGAATCAAAGAGTCCTGCATTATTATAGCAAAATCATGAAAGCATCAAGAGTTTCTTTCCTTGGATTCCATCAAATGTGAAAGTCTATTTGATAGTTATGCTAATGGTTACATAATCTTGTAGCTGTTGACTGGCATGCCAAAATCTCCCTGCATCATTGAAGTTACTCTAAGATGAACAAGATCAAGATTCTAAAACAAACAGGCCCTTGAAACAGGCAAAATGTTACAAAGACGTTCTTTTGATGCAAACAAGTTGTGTTGACACTAAGGAGATTCGTTGTCATCAGCAAAGATTTCCTCATTAAGTGTGTCTTCTCTAGCCCCTAATGCACATGCTAGCATATCATGGATTCTTTGTGGACGTGCAGCACCAAATGCAAAACCATTGGCTCGATCTACAGCTTGCAGCACATTCTGCACGCTAGATGGATCATCAATCTGCATAGGGAGCAAGCTAACTAGACTATACTGCTGTACAACAGAAGCCAAGGCTTTCCCTAATTTTCGAGACAGAATGGAGCTGTCATCCTCAAATAGATAATCCAAATCAAGGACTTCCGTATAAAATGGCAATTGAAAACGTAATGGTCCATATCTCTGGGCCAGATCGACTTTTGATAGAATGCCAATGTGAGGCAAGCTAAGTTTCAACATAGCTGCCAATGCTGACAAGAGAGCACCCACATATTTGTAAGCATCACTGCAATAATGAGCATCAGTCAGATGCACAGCACAAAGCCGCAGATCACGAGCAGTTAGGAAATCAATCAGTTGGGTGATGCAGTTGTGATGAGTGAACAACTCAACCTTGGACAAATAAAAATTGAGCACAAGATTGCCTGAAATACCTGTCCTGGAAGGTCAAAAATAAGGTGGTGATCAGCTACGGGAACTAGTTGATTCCACAGCCAGCTCATATTGGTTGCTAGTAGCTCCATGCAATAAACAAGAGCACCATTGGGACCTAATCCTAGAGAATGCATGGCATCTTCAACTGTGACCAGCTCACTGATGTTAATTTGAGGTTCATATGGAAGAATGTCATTAGCTGGATCTGAAAAGATTCGAATTCCGAAAACAAATTCTACAAAATACTTTACCTAGATTAATCACAGCAACTTGACGGTCCTGAGCCCTCAATAAACGTGAAGCTATCTGGCAATAGGAAGTTTTCCCGGATCCTGGAGGACCGATCACTAGTTGACCAAACGTAGGCATTGAACAGTAAGGAGCGGATCCGTGTGATGGATTCCGTAGTCAACTGATGGGCAACACTCACAGCAAACAGCACTGGTTTGCCAGGTGAAAGCTTTTCAGCCCACAAGCGACAGCAGGCTCGTAAATGATCACTGTCAAATCCAAAAAGCACTCTGCAATACCATGATGGATTTGCATCACAGTGCAAAACACACACCTGACTTCATACACACTGGTACCCTGCTGACAAGACTGGTGGGTGACCTCAATGAACGAACCAATGGCACCAAACTGGCTAACAATCACAAGCAAGCGATTAGAATATTCAACAAGTATCAAATCTGTCACATGACCTTGGATGACCTCGGTTACTTTACTTGAGGGTGGGAACTCCTGCAAAGCACTCTATGAATACCTCATGAAGTATGTCAATAATACAAGCTGCATAATTAAGAGAACCCTATCCCTTTCCCATTAGTTTAGTAGCATGATCTAGAGATGAGAAAGCGTAGAATTTATAGGTGGTTGCTCTCAGATCTTCAAACCTTGACTGATGAGAGTAACACCCTAGGAGTAAACACACCTGAACATCCTGTTCTTAAAAGCATGCAAATCACCTGAATAGCTGAACAGGCAACAGATCTCTACTGATATAAACATTGTAACATCATACTATGAATAGCACAAATGGTTCCAGAACATATCGATGGCAACACAGGGCTCTAGACCACCATTTGGAGCTGCATGCAGCCCCAATAAACAAAATACCCCCAGGTAATTATGCGGTCACATGCCAAGACATTCCTTTAAACCAAAAACCTTTTTTCAATTTAGGTTTCCAAGGGATCTTTCCACAAGGCTTGTTTCCTCCCAAATATCAATGCTGCACATTGGAGGGTGTGAACAGGCTGCATTTTAATGCAGTCACTTGCATCTGTCCCATCACAATATGCCCAGAAGCACCTATGCTAGAAGGTGGAATGTCTTGGAACACCCAATCACCTAAACATCAGCTGCCATCCTGGGAAACACTGATGTAAGTTGGAATAACGACAGCAATTCCCACTGAACGAAAAAATAATAATACTCCCAATTTGAACGCACAAGGCAATTCGCAGGAGGATTCTTGAACTTTGAATTCCGTGTCTGGCAGTTCAAGACTTCTCGACTACAAACAAGAACTTCGAGGTTGATATCCGCTTCACGTTTTGTTAAATAATCCACAGTTTGCTGCAAGAGTCCATTTCACCTGAACTACGCATTACTGCCTGTTGCTTCAAACAAAGCTCATTGAAAAACTGTTCCCTTGACAAACTTGGATACACAGGAATTTCCTTCACACGCTAAACAGAGTGAAAACTATTTTCCGGTGTTGATGCCTTTATGATGGAATCATCTTCCACTGCTGAAACTCCTTTGGGAGGACTAAACACAAATCCACCATTTCCAAACTTCCTCGTACGTAAAAAAAAGCTTGATTGCAAAATACAAATAAAATATCAGGGGCTTGCACCGCACGGGCGCACACGATATGGAAGCATGCATTTAATTTTACACTTATTTATCCTATACACATTGCAATGACATTAAATTCTTGGCCCTATTTCTATTTTTTTTCATTTTGCGAGCTCAAGTTTCGTTTCCTCACAATTTTAAAATGTCCCCATGTCAAACGCAACTCTTTGATGTTTGCAATGAACGGCATTTACAAATGAAGGTTGGCAGAGTCCAGCATGGAGCTTGAATTTGGCACTCGACAGATTATATCTACACAGATTGAGTGTCCTTTTCCTCGTGCTTGAATATTGAAGACATCTCTTTAATGTTCGGTCTTTATCTATCGGGAAACCGTAACGACCTTGAGTACTACACGTGAACTTGAACTTCTTTTGGATGCAGCCTTGGACTCCACGCACCCCGTTGGGACCACGGACTCCACGCTCCTTCCCGTTCCCGTGAAAACGGTGTGCAGTGCCCTCCAAACTCCCGTTCTCAATCGCCCAGATCGATTGCTCCCACTTCTAGCTCCCATTACCGGAGGAAATTTGTTTGCTAATCAAATATTCAATTCCTTCTTGTACGTTGCTTGGTCGCATTTGCACGATTTCGATGATTGCCTGCATACCTTCCGTTGAGCCTTTGCATTCATCGCGCACTCGCGCGCAGCTCGAAGAGAACGGTGTGGACCATTTCAGCTCTTCGGGCACAAAGCTGATTTGGGATGCAAGCTGCTTCAGCTTTCGGGAGGCAAAAGTTCCCAAAGAAAGATTTTTGTCTGCTATTTTGTTTCTACTTCTGAACAAATGCGGATAAATTCACTTAATGAATTGGAATACATTCGGAAATTATGTAGGCTTGCAGTTTTACCACAGGCTTTGTACCACTATGATACAACACATAATGAGGCTTTTCTGATTCTTGCATTTCTAATACATTCGTTTAAATGCATTTCAGATTTTGCAACATATTTATAAAGAAACTAGATGCTCTCATTAATTTGAGTTCGCTTGATTAAGTGGACCCTAGTTATTAATTAGGGCTTATTGGATCTCTTGTAATAATTCCAATCCTATACATTCCCATTGTGAGGATCGCTTCTGCCAGTCGGATGTGAATGCAGTGGTGTTTATTAAGCTCAATATCATTTGTTTTCCTCCGCAAGAGGTTATCCTGATGATGCAATTGACGTATTTCCTGGATTCCATTTCGTTTTTCTTGCATTTTTAATCTACAGAAGATGCTCTGCTTTTCGAGCGCGACCGTCTTTTCCAGATTCTCGGTATAAAGAGTGTGAATTAACAGTGCCACGAATAGAAGAGTAACAACTTTGTGACTTTAGCAAAGGGTTCTTAAATTTTTCCAAAC
This sequence comes from Raillietiella orientalis, assembly GCA_036172245.1. NCBI lineage: Eukaryota > Metazoa > Arthropoda > Ichthyostraca > Raillietiellida > Raillietiellidae > Raillietiella > Raillietiella orientalis. The sequence goes on along the minus strand of JAYWIR010000097.1, from coordinate 66,582 downwards.
AGGATGAAAAATGAAAAACAAAACAGAGCAAACGAAACTGTCGAGTTTGATAGTTTGTATGAGATAACGAGCAGTAGACCCCATCGCTCGCTCTCTGGATCTTTCACTGTCCAGCTGGCCGATGTCGTTGTTGGGATCTCGTGAAAAAATGCCATCAGGGGAATGAAGAAAATCCACACAAGATGGATTCTCAATGGCTTTCTGACCACGAAAACCTCACGTTTCTAAGCCTTTGAAAAAAAGCAGAAACCATCTTGCAATAGGTAGTTTGTTACAATCTGCACATTGGATTCTACAACGGAGGTCGACCCCTGCTTTTCTAAGTTGCCTCCTTCGTCAGAATGCAATGATTTCTATTGGGGACGTCTCCTAGATGCTTTTCGGCTCCATCGATGTAAACCGTATATAATTCGGTAATCATTTTTGCATCTAACTCTTTGAAAAGTACTCTTCACTAAGGCGGAATTTATTGTCTTCGATAATGCAAGTTATCACATCAATGCAGCATCGAAAAGAGTCAGTACTCAACAAAATGTTGACATGAGATAGGATCGCCGCTTAAAACTCCGCGTGAACTTTGCGATGTTTCCAGATTACAGTTTTACGCACAATCGTGGATTAATCCATGAATTCGGGATTTCTCGAAATGTTCGTAGACGGCGCGAGAGGCAATATGCGTGAGCAACGAGTGTGAGCAGTCCTTTCGATCCCAACAGCAGTCGCTTTGGAAAAGCAAGTCAGCCATGTTTGTAGAGCAACCCGCTTCCATTCTTTGGAAGCTGAATGGGAACCGTGGCAAAGTAGGGAGGAGAACTGGGTTCGAATTGCCACGTTGGGGATTTCGGAAGTTTTTAGCAGCATCGACCTGTTTTCACGGCTGGCAACGCTTCGCGAGTCGCGGCGTGTGATTTGGTGCTGCCAAAGGGTGCTCCATTGTTGCGTTCCGCGTTATCCACTTCCATTGTTGGTGCGTCCACTTTCTCTTATAAGCCGCTTCCGTCCGCGGGGTGGAAATCTCCTGCGCGAATGTGTTTTTGCACCGTTTCTGCAGAAACGCCTTTTGCTTTTGTGTGTGTCCATGTGTGTACAGATTGCGAGTGTGCGTGATTTAGCGACTCGTATCGAGTGTACATCCAAAGAACTGTGATTTTCAGGAGTTCTTTGTAATTTTGATGCTGCTGCTATCATCCGTGGAATCGTCATCAGCGTGGTGCCTTTTGCCATATGAGCAGACCTACTTTGATTTGGAATATGACAGAACGTTCACTAACGAGAGGAGGGGATACAAAACGTTCGGCATGGTGATTGACAGAACAAATTCGATGAGATCGGCTATGAACTATGTTTACGAAACTGCAGCCCAAACTCTTAAGAGTATAAATACGGTGCATTCAGGGAAGTTTTACCCTTTCTTTCTGGTTGCTTATGGAGACTGGGATGAGAACACAAAACCGAAAAGTGAGTACGTTTTGGCGTGCATTCCCACTTTCGCATCATCGCTCAGCGCTTCGTTCTCGCTTAGGACGCATTTTCGTGCGGGAGTTTCTACGAGAGTTTACTTCCATTTCCACGATCAATAGATTGGAAAAGAGAAAGTGATTCATTGGTGGCCATGCTGTTCAGGAGCATCCCAATCTCGCGACTTTGAAAACTCCAATGCAATCTGCCTCTCTATCTGTTTTGTAGCACCCAAAGGCATTTTCCTTAGTGCATTTTCGCTCCTTCCGACTTTCCATAAAAAAACACACAAAAAAAGGTGGTCAGAATAACGTACGTCTTGTCATTGTGCCGCCAGTGCCACTGCAGCAAATAGTTTGAAACACTCTCTCATACTCAACTGCCGAAGACACCACACGCATGGCACAGCTCTTGAAGCCTCCGATTCGAATATCATGAATGTTCCAGAAGATTCCGAGGTCTGTTGAGCAAATATTTCCATGCCCATGCGAAAGGTGTGCTGACTCGTATGTGAGCACCATAAATTCAATGTAATTTGGCCTTTTCAACCTGTATTTACGAAACGGAAGAAACAAACAAAACAAGTGAAGCAAATGACGATAGAGAGAATTCATTCCCCTTTCCGGATTTGGGAAATGAGTTTCAGGTCACCTTTCATTCCTACTGGAACAGGAAGGATCAAAATAACGGATGCCGAAAAGCCTGAATCCCATTTGGATTACATTAGTTTTGCCCTCCTAACTCTTCAGTGTGTACACGGAAAAATCTCTGCGGGAGGAAAATCTCGAAACTGCCGACCTTCTTGCTGGAATATTCTAAATGTATGTTACGATGGTTGTTTTTCATAGGTTCTTTTATTTCCGTGTGCTGCTCTGGTTGTGTATCTTCTCGTGAGGTCTCGAAGGCGCTTATCGAATGCCTCGCCGAGAGTGAAATAGGGTGGAAACTTTGCAGCCAGCTATTTTGTGTAAGAGCGAAATAGGGACGCAAATACACAGAGAATTGAGGAGGTGGTGGTGAAGGTCAACAAGAAGGTGATGCATTCGGGATTGAACACATGGTGCTTGCCTTCCTAATTTTCCGATGCATGGTGAATTTTCAAAAAACCGACCTACAGTTGAAAGTCGTATTCAACCACCCACCATTCCATCCCCATTCCAGCCTAGGAATGGATTGCAGCTGCCGATTTCGACGTTTTTCAAACAAAACGACGTATATCAGCAGTCACATTTCATAAAAGTCACAGGTGCCACCTTTTTTGTAGAATCAGTGTTGCCGATCATTTCTGGAATTAAACATGTAATCCTTAGACATGAGGGTTATCTCTCGTCTGTTTTCTTTAGGCTTTGCGTGAATCCGAATCTGCAAAGCCTGATCATCAATGTGCTTGAGAGGCAGCAGGCATGTAAATAAATAACTGCTTAGACATGCCATTCCCTCTACTTTCTTGGAAACATGACCGATGCGAAAGCAAACACTGCGACATCCACAAGTGGTTATGGGATCTAATTTTTTTTTTTATATCAATCATGACGGCATTTGCAAAGTCGTAGGCATTACTTGGAATTCGAGCTCATTGCAAATCGTAGGGGCAGCTCCAATCATAAGAGAGGCATTCAAGAATACCCCATTTGTGAAAAGTCTACTGCCCACGTAATTGCATCTTGCAAGGACGAAGAATCAACCATGAATTGCAAGTGAATTTTTCAGCCTCGCGCAACGGATGGCAGACAAAATCAAGGCAGGAAATCGTATTCAACTCAAATTGTACACTGGCACTCAACTCTCGGGTTCCTCACTATTCAAGTCTCGAAAGGAATTCGAAATCGATGGTAATGAGGAAAATTGCGGACGAGACCAGAAACGTCGTATCTTCCTCCAGTAAAGTACGGGGTTTGGCATACCTCCGTACAGTTTGCATCACAGAAGACGAACTCAGCAGGGCACCCTTGCAATCGGCAAGATGTACGTTTTGCACGATACCTTATGGAAGCAGCTTTTTGATTGCTGTTTCAGTTATATCAAAAGTTGCTTTCAGGTTGCTGTTTCAGTTTTATCAGTAAATCTATTGGAAACGATCCATTGCTGATCCAACAAGCAATAAGCTGCTGCTGCGGATTTTCGAATATCCTGAGAGCTGGTGAAACCTAGAGGTGGAAAGACGAAAGCAAAATGGCGATACATTCTCCGGACTTGCTTCCACATGAAAAATTCATTTCCTCGGTCTTATACAGAAGATTGGCAGCAACGGAGTCACCGAAAAACTGGAGATTACTAGCTTTGGAAAATTTTGGTTTGAGTTCAAGATCGAATCGAATCTCATTGCAAGACGTTTCTTAAACGCAGTTTTCATTGCAATCAGAACCTGAAGTTCAACTGCATTTGAAATTCTCAGAGGAAAATTCCTCAAACTTCGTGAGCATATCCCTGGGATAGGCGAGAGTCTAGACAATATCTGTTGTTTCTCGGTGGAGGGCGTCGAAGCATTTCTCAGACAGAGAAAAAATTCCAGCTAACATGAATGGAATCGCCTGTAAGAATGAAAAAGGTTTCTTTAGAGAATACCAGGCCTGCAAAATCATGCTTACCAAAGATTTATGGCGAATAGAAAATGTCTCGTGGCACAGTAATGTCTGAAATCTGTTTCCCATTTGCTAGAAATCTATATTAATTCAGGTGAGTATCATTTCGGAACTCTGCCTCTTCCGAAGGAATCCTTCTTCCCATTTTGAACGAGGTTTTTTTTCAACCTGGGAACGCTTTAGTTTTGCCAATCTTCAACATATGTATGAGCAGACGGCTAAGCCAATAGTCATTCAAGAGTGCAAACTTGCGTTTTGTTTTTAGTTGGAGTGGCTGATACAAACGAAGATTTACTGAAAATACTCCACATCATAAAAGACACCATAGATGGAGGAAAGACATATCCAGAAACACTGTATCACTCTCTGGATGAAGTGGCACTCTCTATGGTACAAAGGAAGTATGTATCAGTTTCTCTGGTGTTTACGTGTTTTCAAGCGTTTCAAACAACTTTCTGCCAACAAATCTTCAATTCAATGAAACTATAGTTTCAATGCATCAAAATTTTCTACATTAGGAATTCTGTGATATCTGAATTCTAAAAATGCATATTTCCCAAAAGCGTTGGAGTTTTAATCAAATCATCACAACATTTACATCATTCACGTGTGATGGTTATGCACCGGAAAGTAGGTTGTTAGATTGTTCCTTGTTCTTGTAGTTTAAGGACACCGAAGGCTTCTAAAGGCAAAGTCATGATGTTATGCTTTTACAAGCTGATAAAAACGGAACAAATTATTGAGAAGGAGATATCTTGATCAGTTCTAATGCCCCATTCCATGATTGGGAGAACTATGGTGTGCGTACTGTAACTACAAGTGAGGGATAGTTGCAGATGGAAAACGGTATTGCACGCGCTTTATCAGCAAAATCAGAATAATTATGACATTCAGACAATTGTATGTTTCAAATGATTGCATGCATCAAAATCACAGGTTGAACATGGAACGTCCAAGAGGATAGAATGAGGGAAATACAAACACAGACAGTTTCGGTTAAGAAGAACGCTGTTAAATCGTTTCTCTTTTATAAAGAAACAAACCAAAACCAGACAAATTCAAATTCCCGAATTTACGATATGCAGCCAACCTTTCTGCAGAAGGGTTTGCTGCGTATTGTAAATTCGGAAAGATTTCATACTGAAGAAATGTAAGGATTCAAATGTAGCGCCGGAAACGAGAGGCTGGACGTATGCGTCACTAACCGAGAATAAATTCCGTAATAAGAAAATATGAACCAAATCATGCCAAAAAAGAACGTAAAACCCAACCAAAGAACGACTTTCTAGAGTATTTTCCTCTGAAGGAGACAGTTCGAACTTTTCTGAAAACATTGACACTGGTAAAACACGAAAACGGTTTTCCCCCAAATGGGTGCTTATATCCATATGGGTGCTCAGTTTTTAAAGTTGGCTAATTAAATGATATATGACCACGAAAATTAAAAGTTGCAGAACCTTTTATGCCGCAATATCATGAATTAAAAACAATACGCAATATGCCGATTTTTCGTAAAATTGAATCTGAAAAGTTCCCTATTCATTGCGAAGACAATTCGAAGTCGAAGTGGTGGAAAACGAATTCATGTACAAAAATGCAGTGAAACACTGTCCTGTGTGCTGGAAAGAAGATTTAGGAGGTTTCAAAACCATGTACGAGTATTCTTTTATTATCTGGTGACAAAAAATCAGGGTTAAGTGAGGTTGTTGGAACAGTGCAAGATTGGAAAATGCTTAGCCAAGAACGTGAACACAAAGTTTCAGAATAGCGAGAAAACAAACAAAGAGAAAAAAAAAGTAAGCGGCCGTTCGAAATTTGAAGTATGGTAGTCTTACCTTCCTGAGAAGATGGAAATCTCAAATTGGAATGCTTGCCACATCAGAAGAAAGCTTATGTGTAATGCAATCTCATGTAAATGAATCCCAATTTTCCAAAAACGAAAAAACAAAAGAGCTCAAGAACTAAACATAAACAAATATTCCAGCAAGCCTACCCAATAATTATCCTGAGGGAAGATGCAAGCAATAAGCATCATGGATATTTCAATGGAAATCAAAAGGAGAGCAAACTGCAAAGAGATAAGCGTATATTGGGAAACAAACTTTAAGGTAAAAAAAAGAAAAATGTTTGCTGCTCATTCGAGTTCGGACTCCGAGGGTAGCACTTCCATTAAGCACAGATTTCCCCAAAGTTCCGAAGAATTCCTGAATATCCAATAAGGACAGTTGGCTCTGAAGAAAGCTCAAATGTTTTCGGAGATGAAGGCGAGAAAACCAGGAATAGCAAATCAGATTGAGGATTGTAGTCAAGATGTTTTCAAGGGGTGCTATTGGTTGACTATGATTGATGGACCACAGTAAGGCAACAGAAAAGAAATATAGTCTGGAATATTCTTATCGGGAAACAGCTGACCAAGGGAATGTTTTTTTTCTCGGAACTTTGCAGAATTTCAGGGTTTCAAATCTGGAAAACGAATCGAGACATTGTTTTTTCTGCATGACGGAAAGCTGCTCACCTAGTTTCTCGTTATCTTCTTGGATTATAACGATAATGTCAAAATAAGAGCCATTCTAAGCTGAATCGGAAACAGCACTGCTCGTAATATAAAAATGCAGATCTCCAGGGAAAATGAAATGACAATTAACGTAGTTTTTCGAGTATAGGCAATCCATTCGTTCATGATGTGCGTACTTTTATTTCCCATATGCACATATTTCCGTGTTGGCTATGACATTTACTATCAACGCAAAAGGATCTTTTGAAAAATTAAGAATTCTGGAATGTAATCGCTATTAATGTGACATTTCAGGTCTTTTGTCATGATATTCTCTGATGCAGCTAGCAGATACAAGGATCGTGTGCCCAAAATCATGAAGGAATCCCTGGAATGGAAAATAAAGGTAGAAGGAATTCATACTAATAAACTAAGAAACGAATACACTGAGAAATATACAGTGAGAAAAGCATCGTAGTATGAAACAAGCCGAGTGTATGGAAAGACCAACAGTAAGACGTATGAAAAACGAATAGCATGTCTAAGCACATCAGGGTAAAATACGATGAGAATATACATCACTCAGAGGTAGCATATGAGCAGCAATCTTAATCAGAGAACTTCAAGAAAAACGGTTTCATATTCGCTTTGGATGTAATTTCCAAGATAAGGACTACTTTGAAGAATATATTCAAAATGGATTGAAACATACGTGAATAAAATGGATTACTTTAGGATTACAGATGTCCAGATCGAAAACTGCGTTTCTACAATGATTTCTGAAGCCTATTTTGGTGTTTTTTCTTAATGAACTTTGAGTTCTGGATCGTCTTCTCGTTCAACTGTTCAACCTGGATAATCACTTCAGAAGTTTTCTCTCTACTAGCTCCCGTGCTGTAATGAAGATTGCTTCAGTGATGCCGATCTGATGGTCTTTTTGTTTCTCAGTATTGGGTGAACACAGTTACACTCGAATATTCCACAAACTATTCTGCAAACATCTGTGATCAGGATCGTTGCGTGGTTTCATGCTTTGTAACTTTCCATGAATGTGCATTGTGCTATAGGTCGTCTCCTTCCTTTCTTAAGCAGCGGTTTTCAGAGCACACAAGAGCGAAGCTGTCAGTCTTAGCATTCAAGTTAACAGTTCGTTTTTCATTTTTTTCTTTTTAAGGAAACACACTCTATTGGATACCCCGTGTTGCGCACACGCAGTGTATGACACGGAGAGAGTAAGATTACTTTTGTATAAGACAACAGCGCATCTTCTCTCGTAATACGTAATTATAGAGATAGGTTTCCTGGTTTAACAGAATGCTCTGACAGTGTGGGAATTACTAGGTCTGCATACTTGCATTCTTTATTCAAGCATACCACTGATGTTTGCCTTTTTCCCCTCTTATCTTCCCGAGAACATGTGGGTTCAGATGGGTTCCACGTTTATTTCAACACTGCTCTGCTCATGTAACTAATATCCACCCCGAACTCCAGTTATCTCCATCTAGAGTATTCCCATTTGCTCTGAAGTGCCTGCAAATCAGCTCACATTTTTCAATTTTGGATTTCTGCATTGAATGCAAATAGCGATTTATGCCAATGGTGAATTTTTCCGGTATTTTCACGATGGGCGGTGTGGAGAATTATTTTACGAATCACGGAGAGAAGCTTTTATCATTGTCGTAATGATTCACTTCCCTTCCAATCTTCCAATCTTGTTTAAAGTTTGCGTCAATTATGGAACAAAATGATTACAGGTCTCGCTCTCATTTGCTACGTTATAAAAGCGCTGGATGCTGCTTCATCGCAATCACTGTATTATAATGAATCTTTCAACGGATCACAGATTTGCATTGTTCACATTTCTTTGATTACAGTATGTTTTCGTACACATGACCGAGCGCACCACAAGCTATAGTGGATTGAGTCATGACTTACTGCAATCCAGTACTTCCCTGGTGCTGGTATTTGATCATCTTGTCCAGCAGATCCACAGGGTAAGAGCTTTCTTCACAATGCTAATGGGGAAATTTTAACCTCTTTCCATAATAAAAGCTTTATCTGAAACAAAAACTATTTTCCAATTTATTCAGTTATATTATTATGCCAATATTTGGCTGCAGTATCCATCAGTCTTGCTCGTGTTAAATTCAAGATATTGAAATCGATACTTAAAGTAATTCGGTCATTATTTTTGTGCTTGATAGCCCTATTAATACGTCCAAATAAAAACAGACCCAAATTTGAGAAGCGGTATTTGCTAAATAGAGCCTTGGCTTTTCCCTGTCCATTTTTTCTGCAAACATTTTCTGAGATCATTCACTGAGGGAAGCTTAGCAGGAATAAGAGTTCCTAATCGTCTGCACTGGCTGACTAATGATGCCTTGCGATCAAAGCTGTTTCAAGTGAGAATACGTGTCCAGTGCGTTATAAGCAACGTGTAAGGCAAACAGACTAACAAACCTGGAGATCCACTTTTGTTAGTCTGTTGTGATGAGCTCTTGATGAAACTTAATCTATGTAAGAAATATTTTCATCATGTTGGAATTGTGCTGATCACAGATCCTAACAAGATAGATGTGCACATTCTAAAATTTGAAAACACAGGGTGAGGTTATCACATTACTAGTTTTCCCTTTTTGCGAACATGGATTAACTTAGATACTTGCAGTTTTTTCCGATGAAGCATCTGTAGCAATACAAAATGGTCAGGAATCAACATTGTGAGCATAGAGGAATCTCAATTCCAATGATCGATTCTCCTGCTAACTCAGTCACGGAAATCCTATGACCGCAGTTGGGATGCCTTCATCTTTCTGTTTGAAATTGAATTTGAAAGAACTGTGTGCTAATCCAAGAGATAGACAGTAACATAATTGCAAAATTCTCAGTGACATACATGACGAATCGCTAATAATGGAGCAAAAGCATCGAAAAAGTGGACCTCTTAACGGAAGATCATTATGGCGAGACATCTTCGGTCGTTCATAAAACTGATCAGGACAGATGGCTAATGAATTCGGTAAAATGAAGACTCATAGATGGAATCAACCGAGAGAGGAATGGTTTCAATTTCTACTGACTCATAAAAACAACTCATAGAAGGTGAAAGGAAAGAAATGCAAAAGCGATTTCTGCTTCAGAATAAGCATTCTGAAGACAGAAATCCAAGTTGACTGAGATGCAGGAAATTATTTGGATAATATCAGACAATCGATCGGTATCATTGCGAACAAACGTTTACTATTTGTGGATGATCCTGGAGAAGGAATCAACGAGGCACTTGTCTTTGTAAAGAACGCAGAATCTTCATCCTAGATCCTGTGCACACAAAAGTTGAAGAGAACTCGGTGAGCACATGACGTTTGGCTTTACAAAGTGATTCCTACTTTCGGAAACTGTAAGGATGCATTGATATTGCAGCCAAAGAAGCACTTGTAGAACGTATTTCTACCTCCTTTTATGTTGTATTTGGTATGCTAATTTGGAAGAAACAATTTAGAGCGAAAGTAATAACCAAAGTTTCTATTCGAAGAAACCAGAGAGCTTATTATACTCTATTCCCACGTAGTTTTCATGTATTTGTTCTTGATGAAATGCCCCTTATGACAACAGAAAGCCAAGGATCAGAAATAAACATTGCTTACCTGCATCGGCGGTACATATACTAAACATTGCATGATGCGTGCTTCAGAGTTCCGTATATCCAATACAACAGAGAGTTTGTGTATCAGAGGCTCCATGCAGGTGGTTTCGAAGAATCCGCTGAGAGACAGAAGGTACTTCTTAAGATTTATGCTAAGGTAAACAAAGACAATTGAATTCGAGTTTGTTTGCAAATCAGCTGTGTGGGATGGGTGCTGGAATCTGAAACTTCTCGTGTTTACTGCAGATAATTATTTTGCACTGGGAGAATGCAAAACGGCGTATGATAGCGCTAGCAGTTTCATTTTCCCTTCTTCGTTTTCGTTTTCGCTCAGTCTGATTTGGATTCTAAATGCCCGTATCACGCTGAATCGAGAGTGGCATGGCCCTCAAAATGAAACAGAGTACATTTCTTTCATACAATTCTGAGTAAAACAAAAAAGACTCATTCATGCTGTCATGACTGTTTTTTCCATAGCAAATAACTTTCGAGAAAAAGTTTTCAACGAATAGTCCAGAAAGTCTTGCACAAACTTACACTTTCTAGAAAAACGAAGAAAAAGTTTTATAGATCGAAGATGTCTTTTTTTTTTTTTTTTTTTTGCAAGAGTGGTTGCTTGGTCGCAGAGCTTAACAATTTGCTTGTACATTCAATAGAGTACAGACTTGAACTGAGCTTAACAGTTAGTGGGATTGAGATAGGAAAAATGGTGTCAACTCAGGAATGCACGGCAGTTTATTCTGACTGAGGTATGCACTGTGAAAAGAAGCGATTTTCAAGTTGAGATAAGCAGAGAGGAGGCAAAAGTGACTCGGACGAATGTTCAATGCCGAAAAGGAGCCTGACTCGTGAAGGAAAATTGAGATGCATAATCGCGAATCAGTCGTCAAGAAGACTATATTATAGCAGGAGAAATCCTAATTTCCAAAAGACAGAATTCTCTACCGATGGAAGGAAAGTTCAAAACTCCCGAATCGGTATGTTGAATTTCATACGAAAAATCTGCTGATTGTCACGTGTCGAAAACACGAAAGCTTATGCATTTTAGATGCAATTCAGTTTCTAAGTAACGTACCGAGAAGTGATGAATGATGTTGAAACTCTTGTTATGAAAACTGGTAATTCCTTGGTAATTACAATGAAAGACTCTGGAAAACTTTGTTTCTAATCGCTAAGGCGCATATTTCACAAAAGGTCATTTTCCACAGGCATCACTTTGCGGATCGAAAGCATCTTTCGATGCAATTGTGTTTCCGAATCTACGCAAACGGCATGTCAAGAAGTCTCTTCGGATGAAAGTGGTTTTTCTTTGGCATTTGGCCTGCCATGTGACCCGCAAGCTTGAAAATCAAGTGCCAACCACGAAATATAGAAAAGCATTCTCGTTTGGAATAGGGTGAAATTGAAATGGCCACAGGCACTGTCTACTTTGAATCAACAAATCTTGCAGAATCCGATGCGAGCATCTTCGGAAAACTGCCTGGTATCTGAACGGCACAGTCTTCTCGGAATCTGACCAACTTCAATTTTAATATATGTACAGCCGGTGCGTGTCCATCTACTAGAATAGATAATTATGCAAATTGGTTGAACGGTAATATTAGACAAGGATCCAGAGCTGCTCAAAAGCAGTGAATATAAACCTTTATGTTCTTCAAAACAAAAACTATAATAATGCCTCAGCCAAGAAATTGCATTACAGAGTTTCTGAGAATTTGGAATCATTTACGTTGTAATCACCCATTCTGTTGAACAGGCACAAGGAATAATGGGGCAGGATATACTTTGGGAATTTCACCTTCGTTTTGATATTCAATGATTTGCTTTTGGCAGGGATATATTTACGAAATCATAAAAGAAAACTCTTGGCAGTAAGTATAAAATAAAAAAAGGATTGTATTTCTGATTTCCCTGTAACTAAATTCCTCTGGATTATGGAACCAGATGCATTTGAAAGTTCTAAAAAATAGTGAAGTGTGTATTTGAATGAATATTTTAGAAGCATGCGTGTCTTGCTTCTTTAGCGTGAAATTGGTATTTATACTGGATGTTGATGGGTTGAATAAAATGATTGCTATGTATGAGGAAATGTAGTTGAATTCGGCTATGATAGCGATAGATTATTGGGTTGCGTGGTTTGGAGGTATTATAAGATTTATTTCAAGTTAATGTTACTTTCTTAAAGATTACGATTCAGCGGGTTATAGTAATGGTTTCATTTGAAGTAGTGGTAATTGTAATGATTTAAAATTTTAAAGTGTATTATATATTAATAATAAATTATCGTTATGCAAAACAGTTGTGGTTTGATATAAATAAAAGAAGAATATTCTAATTCTATCTCTAAGATTTCTTGTAAATAACATAGTCAAAATCAGGAATAAAATTAATATAATTATATAATGAATACATAATGTATACACATATTTTTGTTACATAACAGTATTAGAATCAGGTAAATTTTTGCTCAAATATAGTTACATTAGTTAATTAATTAATATCAGAAATTAGAAAACAGAAAGTGCTTTTGCATCGTACGGAACGGTATAAAAGATGGAACCAAAATTATGCCAATGCCATGTAAAATGAATATCCATCGAAAAGCAGGCTTTATTTAATCATATAAATTCCTGCTTCTTCTCAACGTTGAGATATTTCCATGCATGATGACATTCATTTGTGTTTAGACTGATATGATTCTCCATATTTTTAGACCCTCAACGATTACATCGTTCAGGTTCATTTATACTCCGATTTAATCCATTACGAAGTAAGCACCGAAAGGAAAACTTTTTCTTTTGATGTTGACGGCACCATTCAAAATTACACATTTGTTTTGTCTTGTTCGGAAATGATTCTATCTCCTGTTGTCCCTGACGAATATAACTTAATCCTACATCAAATGGATATCTCATTTCAAAAGCCCAACTTTAGTATTGAACAAAGGCACACTGACTTTGGCAAAGTTGTGTATACTGAACAAAGTCCCGTCACCGGAAAACATACAGTCACAGTGATGATTCAGAAAATGCTCATATGTTACTTCCAAGTCAGAGGATTTGGAGGATTAGAGATAGATGGAGGGTTTGGACACTCGCCGATTCCATTGATTGATGCTATTCCTTTTCTTCCAACAGGTATGAGTACTGCATCGTAATGTGCTTCTTCACTTAGAGCAGACATCCAATAAGTGCTTCCATTGCTTTTTGTAGATATATTTTATGACGTATTCGACTCTCTGCAAGGGAGATCAATTAACAATAATTTTCGTCCGATATATGATCCTTCGTCTTCATGAAAAGCTCGGTAGAAAACATCAGAATTCCAACTGCTAATGTCTTGGGAACGACAAGCGAGCTCCGTACCATTGAAAAAAATCTCTCAGGATTGTTGAATGGAAGGAATGGGATGCAGTGGGAATCATCGCTGCGAACGATGCGGAATTCTTCCTATCCGCATCTGCATAATGACAACAGTGTATTCTGAAGACCGAAAGTGAGAGAATATTAGTTTTTCACGAACCTTCCCAGAGACGAACAGGCATGCAAATTGAAAGAGAGGAAATCTCATCACTGATATGTTTGCGTGATGAGAAGGCCGGATTGTGGATTGTGCTATTGCTTACAGCGAAAAGGATATTACTGACTCCATATCTGTGACGGTCTTTATGTAAGAAGTACTGGCAAAGGGTGCTAAAAGGAAATGAAAGAAGCATAAGGAAGAGTCGGAAAGTTCTGGTCAGATGTTTAAGAATGCTGCAAGTGTGAGCTGCCCGTCAAACTTTAAGCCATAATCGATATCTGGAAATGAATTCTAAAACACTTTGAGGAATTTATAAGGCCACAGCGAAAATGGAGGCCTCATCATAATGTATGATGAAAAAAAAGTCTCTCCGAGGAAGCAAACTGCTGTTTGGACAATTCCTCTAAAAGATGAGTTGATTCGTTTTCTAGAGGAGAATTTCTCATATTTGAGTATAAGATGTATTCGGGGAGGATGCACAGATTTTCGACGGATGAGATGCTAGGTGCGGGAGTTATTCCCAGTGCATTATCAAAGTGAAAGTGTTAAACCCTGTGAATCGAATAAGGGCACACAATCTACAAGGATTCCGGCCAACAGTGTTCTGACGTCTTAAAAACACTTGGGTTCCAGGAGAGAGAATGTTCATTTTCAGTAACGATTACATATTAACTGAATTCACTTTGAGAATTTAGCACCCTGCCAGATTGGGAGCACATAAATCTTACGTTGCGACAGAGCATCAGAAAGGAATGTATATTTCAAGAAGGAAAAATTAGTAGACTGGCTGTGCTTGCAGTATAAAGTTCTAGGTTTATTTTTCATCATCTATAACACTTTCACCATAGTTCTTTCAGGGAACTTTTCGAATACTACTCATTAATATAGCAGCACTGCATTTTTATTTTTTCTTGTGGAAAATCACAGCCATGCATGCGCATTTCATGATTTATTGTATATGCAAGTGTTAGAATCATGCGTTTAAAGGAGAGTAATTGTACGTAATGAAACCAAAGATAAATTATAAATACCTGCACCTATTCTGATGATCGCAGCTACAAGTCAAAGAATTTCAACAACCTATTCCAATTGTACACAGCTTTCTAGTAGCTAAGAGGAATAAGGGCCGAGTTGCACCCATTTTGAAATCATTTCGGGATGTTTTTTCCAGCAGAGGTACATTGCAGGTCGTCTTCTTCAATCTTGCACTAAGATGTTTCCGATGACTTTCGATGGGATGTTGTTCATGGTAATGGGATTTCTGCTGGTGCAAAGAGAAAAAATGGCTTCGTCTGTTACAGCTGATAATGAAACAGTTTTTGATTTCAGCTGCTTATTTATCGGTTTTTGACACATAGAGTTGAGATCTGCAGCAAAGAATTTATACTTAGACATGAAGCGTTTCAAAATGTCGTTGTTCATCGACAATCCTCTTTTTTACACTCGAAGATGAACAGGAGTTAAAATAAAGGAAGTATGCAGCCGCACTACTGTTTCTTATAGTTTTAATGAACCGTGCGTGATGCACTATAGGCAATGCCTGCACGATGTCTGTTGCTTGAATGGAAGAATTCTGGTAATCGGTGAACACATGAAGTATCTGGAATTGGGGAATTGTTCATTGAATGCATTAACGTGTAATTTTTGCATTGAAGAAATACACTAAAAAGCATTTGCCAAGAGATTTCGATCTCACGTAAGAAGACATGCAAACAGGAGGGGAAAGGTTAAACAGCGAATCAGAAACCAACTTTGACCACCCAATGCTTTCTCACATTATGTGAGAAATTCGAGAACTCACGCGAAAGTTTCGGGAGTTGACTTTTCCGTAAATTAGTGAACCTTGTGCGGACCATAAATTGAATGCGTGATGGACAATCGCCTTTAGATGCTTATTTCAGAAAAAAATGAAAATAGCTAATGAAATTAGCATTCGTGGATGGTAAAGCGTGAGAGCTGAAGGACAACTCATCTGTTTTCAGGAATGGCCAACTTGGATTATTTCCTCTATCCAATGCCATTTGATACAGTTAGACTGATCTCCTCGGTTGAAATCTATGACCGAAATGGAATTTTGAAAATGGAAATAAAGAAGCCTCGAAAAGACCTCGAGTATAAGCTTTACACAATTGGTGGTGTCATGATCGACTATGGTTACGTAAAGGTAGTAATTTTTGGCTATTCTTTAATTTACACGAAATATCAAGGGAAGTAGCTACTCATAGGAGATATTCGAGCGAATGAAGTTTGCATGAAATCAATGAATTGACATTGGCACTTTTATGCGGTCCGAATCGCGAGATTATGAAAAAATTCCGCATAGTTTAGCATGGAAACGAACGCTGGTTTTCCGGGATGACGACTATCGACATTCGAGTGGCAACTACTCACTAAATAGCTGCACAGTAATTCATCAAGACTGCCTGCTTATTTGCCCACATCTGTGATTGCTTCAATGCCTGCCAACTTGTATCCGTGATGAGGGTCTGAACAGGCTTTTCCGTGTTTTTTTTTGGGCTTGTGCTGTAAGGCATTCAAATCTTTCTGAGAAAAACTGAGCGCTGCGGTCGATTCGATTCGACTATCCTTACGACAAATCTTCCCTGAGCTAGGAGCTTGAAGTGTTCAAAACTCCTCTAGAAACTGAACCTGATCGGTCTTTAGCTTTATTTTCAGCTTTACTTTGGAAATCTGAAATCGGAGCTTGAACGGTTTCACTTGCAACACGGGGTCAGTTTCGGAGGAGTGTTTTGAAACTGTACTTGGTGGGAAACCGAATTGAGCATAACGGCGAAAGCTTGAAAATTCTCCACACAACAAGGAAGAACGAATTAGACGTATTCGATTACATGCGTTCATTTGATTGTAAGCGATGCGTGTACCGAAATTCACGCTCCAGTCTTTTGAATTGATGCAGAAGGGCTCCGATTCTTAACGGCACTCGAAAGCTGCACACTACTTTACGAAGATGAAGGAAAGAGATCGAAATAAAAGTCTCCTGAACGTTTGACGTCACACTAATCGTTTGCTGCTCTCTTTTGCTGTTTGGGATGAAATTATAATGCGTTTTTGGATTTGCATTTTGGCTTCCCTTGTGTCTAAAAGAAACCACTAACGCATTAATTACTTTCTGTGTTGCTCTTCTTGCATGCGATTCTCTTTGCCTCTTTTCTTTCAATGAGCTATTCAATACCGAATTCGGTTGATAACTGGAAGAACTATCGTATAGCTCTCCAAGCTTAGCGAGGTAAAAGTGCATTCCGCCATACACTTTTGTCCGGTCGGTCCGAATCGCCAAATTTATTTCATTATTTCTCTGCTGTTCCAACGACGTTTTCTTACAGAAAAATATTGCTGTTCCTGTAGGTCAGAGGAGTTACTGCTGGAGGCACACCATTTATACGACAAGTGGAAACTGCGATACGCATTATCCCTTACAAACGTAAGAATCCAAGCATTTCCTTTCTATGGAATTCTATGATAATTTCTGTATCCCAAATGTGTGCAAACGTCTGTGATGTCAGGTGTCAGATTTGATCACATCAGCAGGACGAAATTACTCTAAGGCCATTTTCCATATCAAGACTAGTCACATTACTTTCATGACGATGCACGGGGTGCATAATCGATGCATAATCCTAGCTGACACAAATGTGCCACCGCCTTTATGAAAACAGCGAAAGATATTGTTTTAGACATGTTTCTGGAATGTTGATCAATATGCTATCCTTTCGTTCTATTTGCATTGGAATATGAGTGCGACTTTCGAAAAGGGTCACTTTTCACAAGAAGCCATTGAAACCAATGTTAGTGAGTCGCACCATCTTTCATTATGGTTTGAAGCTTCTGGAAACCTCTTTTTCTTATGGAGTTATGGAGAAATTAGATTTCGATTCAGGGCAACTTCGGAGTGTTTTCATGCTATAAATTGCGTCACTGAGATTTTGAACAGCATCAAGTATGGACTCGATTTTCAGCATAAAGTTTAATTGATGCTGGAAATCGAGTCCTTCACATGAGCGGGTATCTTGCATCCAAGCACCGTGCTCGCTCACAGCTCGTTCTTCATCTTCAGAGATACCACTCCTCACGAAGCTTCCCTTGTCGCAGTGCAGCATTCTCCCGTTTTCGGAATCGAAACGTCTTTTCTGTCGTATCAACCACGGATTGTTTTTTAAGAGAGAGGGAACAGAACTCTGCAATTCTTCAACTCTGCGAAACGCGAATGAAAAGTATCAAAAGCCTTTGTACTTTGTTTCCTTAGTTCACAATTTTGTAACTTCCAATTCTCCAACTTCGAATGAAGGGATCCACCCTTTTGATCGCTGAAAATAGATTATTTGCAAAACTACCGTTATCTATGGGACACGGACAAACTGGGTAGAATTTCAAGAGTATTTCTCATATGAAAACGAAGCGCATGCACTGCTTCTTATGATCCTTTCTCAAAAGTTTGCGAATGTTATCAGTAATGGGGGCGGTATTAGTGAGAAGCAGAGTTCCTATGAATGAAACTTTTCATTCTAAAATCGACACAACCATGAGACATCACTATTGCACGAGCATGTTTCGAAACGGTTGGCTGATCATCCCTTGAATGACTGCAAAAAAAGGGTGCAGAATGGTCAAGTTTGCCTTCAACTCTTCGCTCCCAGTGAATTCTGAAGTGGCAAGAGGCTCGCGCCTGGAACGCATTCGGTTAGCAAATGAAGCCATGTTTGTCAAGTTTTCGAGCTTCGAACGTCAGCATGTCGGAATTCCACGATGCGCAAAAACGCAGGAAGTAAGACTTTTTCCTCCATAAGACTCCGCGTAATTGTGGAAAGCCTGGTAAGCTCTCCATCCGTCTCCTCATTACCAACTTATTATGCATATTCCTCTTTACATTGGAATACATCAGTGTTTGATGCTTTTCACAATATCACAGGCATAGGTTTTTGCAAACTATTCCAAACTTTTCAAAATTGAGGCTTTTTTGTTTCAGCAGAGAATACTCTGCGGAGCCACATCAAATCTAATAACTACAAACGCTGGGATTGATCTCTTTATTTCCAGTTGAAGCTAAAGTCAAAATAATATTTCCTCCACAAATGAAGAGTTGGAACACAACGTTATTTTGTACTGTGCATTCTGATACACCTTTCCAGGCTTATTTTGGAACAGACAAAAGTGCTCGGATGATTTCTCATGCGTAAGATACAAAAACTCTTGGCGCTAAACTGTTTGAACGCACGCCAATAAACCAATGATCACCGTAGAGCTGAAGAGTCGCCTCTTTACTTGAGAATAAGCGGCCGTCTTACAGATCTTTCAAACAAAACATATTACTGTAAGGTGGAAAACGATCAAGGATACAAGGAAATGTCAAGGGAATTCACACTAAAATGTAAGCAATACCATTTCTGTTCGAAGGTGAATAATGTATCTGCAGATGATCCACGATGCACGAAAGTAGATACAATTTCATTTAAGACAGATTGTCATGAATCTGCAAAGTGGACCGCAGAATACGAAGAGTCGGAAAATTGCTACAGTCCTTGTATGTTTTCCTTGGTACTTCCAAATGGCACATGCTCTGTCAGGTAGATCCAAGTTTATCCCGTTGAAATAGACATGCAAAAATTCTGCACCTTAAAGTTACTTCAACTAAGAAAAATCTTGCGCTTTGATTTGTTCTTCGTCTATCCGTGTGATAGGCAAATATGCTATCTTTGTTACAAGTAATCATTTGTCTGAACAAGTGAGCGAATAAAGGCAAACTTCAATCAACATTAGCCAAATATTTGGAATACTGCAAAATGCAATTGATTTCCCAGCGTTCCGATACTCTTCGGCCGTTGCTAAAATGCGATATTGCTTTCATTACCAGTAGTAACTTGAATCAACATTTAAGCCATCATAACTACGAAGGCTCGTCATTCTAATAAATGTGAGCGCTTATATTGAAAAGTGTGCACACAATACTGTTCCAAAATCTACATTGCATCATGGCAGACAAAAGACGCGTTATGGAGCAATACCTCGATCTTGCACTATGAGAATATCGGGTGCTAAGAAAGCATACATCATCGTATGAAGATACATGGGTGTATTTTCTTTCCCTTCGACGGAAATGATATTCACTGCATCCTTATTGAATATGAAGATCGAGTGTAATTAGTCATTTTTTTTTTTGGAACGCATGGGTAAAGAAACGACCAAAACAGAAGGTAAGCAATGTGTACAAGATCAACAACCTAAAAGAATGGAGAATCAATTTGAAACTGTTTTGCATCCAAATGACCACTGCATGTATGAGATTCGACATGAGAATTGAATTTTATCATTCGTATTAATTTTTATTTAGTTTTGGGATGGAACTTTGTAAAAAGAAAAAAAAAGCTTCTGCAAAAGAAAAGCAATATTCGAACACTTGTACAGTATCGGAATGAGAATTATGTAATGTAGGTAGAGAGACTTTTTCTTCTTGTCCTTCCTTAAATGATGAGCAGCCAAAGTACATATTGTCGGTCAATTCTCTAAAGAGAAATCCACGTCTGGTTCATCGAATAAGGTCGCAATCCGCTATTTCCAATCTCAGACGCTCCTTCATAGTAAAATGAGTAGGCAGCCACGCAGAGTGCTTTCTCTATTGAAATTACTCTCGTGCTGCGTTCTATTTCTTGAAACAGTTTGAAACTTTGAAGCTTAAAAATGATAAAAAAAATTCCTTGCTCCATGCAAGCGACACGACGAATCATGCAGAGCGAATCGAGCAGAACCTTAAAAAAATATCCTATCGTGTTTTAGCATCAAATTCGTAAAAGCAGAAATGGCTTCCGGACTTTATGAGACCATGGCATGCTTCTCGGCACAATCTATATCTCTGGAGCAACAGGATAAATCGGTGGACAAACAGCATATAGTTTGTGGGAACAAAAGTGGAGAACAAGGTAAGCAAGCGCGCTTCGTGAAAGTCAAACATTCGCGTTCATGTTGGGAACACCGTGTGAGAGCAGTTGTGTTCTCATCAGAGTTGAGATGTCATTGCTTCTGTCCCTCAGAAGCAGGGGGATCAGAATGCTGATTCGGGAAACCAAATGCTTGTTCCGCTGCACCAAAACAACGAAAGGAACTCCGATCCACTTTTGTTGGAAGTCGGCCTAAAAATTCGTAACCGAATTTTGGCAGCCTATTTTTAAGGAAGAGCTGCTTCACGCTTGTCTCTTATTTTGAAAAGCACACATGAGCATTTGAAACTAAAGTCGTACAACGGTATGAAAAACTGTGGAGGCACAAACCTGCTAAGCACTGTCGTGAATCTTTCTCTTCGGTCTCCCGTCCTGTTTCATTACTGAACGTTATTATTAATATCACAAGAGAAATTTCCACAGGAACAGAACATGATGAAGAAAATGGAAGGGAAGGATCGAAGGAGCTCGAAAAAAAAAAAAAAAAAAATTTCCTTCAATACAACACGGGCATCGATTTGGAATCCCTCTGTTGGCGACGGCGATCTATTTTGTGGATCTTAGAAATGAAAATGAGTATTCAAAGGCAGCACGGAAGATGAGTCGATTAAATATGGTTGACTTTCAAATCAAACACCACCTGCTGTTTAATGTGGATTATAATGCATAGGCAGAAATAGAAATCATGGTTCGTATTAGTATGCAAAAGGATGCGGAAGACTTGGATTCAAAGAAAGAAAAAAAGGCAAATCTTCAACACCGATCAATTCAGAAAACGCAAAGAATGCACTGTTCTGCAGTGTGTACCGTGTGTACAATTTGTGTCACTTGAAATGGACGGAGAACGCAATTTGCAGACTCAGGTTACCGCAACGCGGTATTCGAGGGGCTTTGATTTGTGCTGAATAGTACAGATTACATTGTCCTATGTAAAACACACATCCGTACACAAATACGCGTGCACCCGATTATGCGCTC
Source organism: Raillietiella orientalis (assembly GCA_036172245.1). Taxonomy (NCBI): domain Eukaryota; kingdom Metazoa; phylum Arthropoda; class Ichthyostraca; order Raillietiellida; family Raillietiellidae; genus Raillietiella; species Raillietiella orientalis. The sequence continues at coordinate 44,955 of JAYWIR010000097.1, read as the reverse complement.
GACGATTCGATCGTTCCATTGGAAATCATATCACAAGTATTTGAGGACCGTACTCAAGATTCCACCAAAGCAGTTCATAAAAATAAAGTTTTGTTTTCCCCTTTCTAAATGAAAAATTCCCATCTCAAATTCGTTTTCAGGATGAACCTTTAAAGCTGAAACCGAATACATTTTCTCAGGAGAGTGAGCTATCTATAATGTGACTTATTTCTTGCTTGTTCAGTATGAGCTTTCTTTGGAAACAGTTCTTTACAGTAAGAGATATCACGCTGATGCTGATGAACCTCTGCTAGAATACGGCCATTCGAATTTGCTAATTTCTCTGCGTTCACGGTGCTTATGTTTGCAAACAAGAAAAAGAGAATAAGAAGTTTTCAAGAAATTATGCGACACATCAACGAAATTTGGAAACGGAAATACAGAAAGAACAACAGCACCAACCAAAAAGGCAGCATCTAATAGGACGTAAGGCAATCGACAAACCTCCATGAGAAAACTATTGAAACTAGTTCTAGGATTCAAGATGCTCGGCATGAATTCTCATTTCCATTTAGTTTTACGTGTTGCCTAATTCGACTGAAAACGATTTTCGCACTCAGTTCTTATTTTTACTATGAAATTGCAGATATGTCATTGAGGAGACTCATTCTCCATAGTGCTGGGATGAAAGCGGGCTGTATTGAAAAGTGCTTGGATGGAAATGTCGCACAGTTAGAAAAACCGCCTAGTTTGATCTTGATGATCGCTCTCATCAGCATCGCAAGGCAGAAAGCCACATCCCTATCAATCTCAGTACTGCGGGAGGCTCACCGCCTGCAATTCTTGCGCCACAGTGAGCCTCACTCCCTACCACTTGATCTAGCATGGAAAAACAAAAGGACAATGAGCGAGTTTGCGTTTCCATCAAACTTTTACTTTTTCCCCTCTTAACGCAATTCTTACTCTATAACATGAATGTTGTTCTTTTACAATGCTGAGATTCCTCCTAAAATCCATAGCACGTTGAACTCAAGTTACAAAAGATTTCGGTCCATGTCATACTTTAACTCTACTTCTCCAGAAAGCTCGTAAATTCCAGGGTGCTCTCAATCACTCTTCTGCTGTTGTCATTCAAAATTGTGCGGTCAATGCCAGCATCCACATGCTTACGAAACACTGTGAAACAAGCATTTCCTTTCTGATGCTCGGCCGTGAAAAATTTTGGCAACCTTCTCATGCATCTCTATTCTCTGAAATCAAATGCAAATGAGACGCAATGCTGGCAGTGCCTGCAGATAATGGAATTTTGCTCATTCTGTTTCAGTAATTGTACGTTTGCGTGGAAAGGCCGCATTATCCGTGTCAACTTACCTCAGAAAATTTTCAATCGATTTCGATGTTTATAAATGTGGATGTCCCTTAGGTAAGAAAGATGCTTGTCGTACCTTTATTTTATATAATCTATATGCTCAGCCCGAACCTTATTTTAGCATGCACTTTAGATGAATTCGGGTATTTATCAGAAACTTTCATTCCGTTCGGCTGTACCAGTGGGCAATGCACGTTCGTCCATTCCAGAACGAACGCCTGCTTTACCTGTGCACTAGAAAAAAAAACACCTTTTCGTAAACGATTGCCATTTATGCTGCAAAGTCTGCCCCCGAAAGGCATTTCCTAGGTGCAGGCAACCGTGCGTTCTTGCGACTCCCTGCAATACCGATCCGTGCGTAATTCACCAGCTGTTTCTCATTACAGGGTCCAATGCTACACAATGTCGATTTGTGTATTTGACCAATGAACCTTTTGGCATCCCTCTTCCCATTCCGAAACAAAGTCCCAATGATTGCATTCTCATTTCATCTGACTCCTTCCCGAATTGTTTCCAACCTCGGGAATTTCGCGTTTCAACTCCTATACCATTTACGGCATCTCGGCTATGAATGAGCATTGAAACAGGTCACGAGAGCAATTTGCAAGCATCGATTGCTCGCCCCAACTTTCCTCGTTCATTCTTTGAATTTTGTGTAGAGCTCATTTTCGAGTCAATTGCGCGCTCATGTCGAACAAATTTTTGACGAGCGGTGCTTCTGATACGCTCTCTCGTTACCGAAACTTCGTAAGAGGATTACGGCATGTTAGGATTTACGCAGTAATGTTTCGTATGAGCGCATACCAAAATCCGTAGTCTCTCCACAAGCTGTCTCGTTGTTTCCAGAGCCTAAGCATGATGTGCCTTGTGAACAGCAATTTATTAAAGACGAAAACTGCGCATGCTCGAGAACTAAAGGAGATGAATGCAAAGGTTGCTGCTCATCCAATGACAGATGCGTGAAGACAAGCTGTAATTATCATTCTGCTTCTTCTACTTTAAGATACGTGAATGTAGTAGTTCTAGAATAAGGCTTGAGTGGATGTGAAAAGAATCATGTACACAGCAGTGCACTGGCATACATGCGGTATTGTGCATTCGTGCATCCTTATAGATGAAAAGAAAATCACCTTTTCATGTTTAGGTATTACGTAGAACTGCACTGCTCGCAATTCTCACCACTGATTGCCGATCGCATCCATCCTCAATGTATGGCTAACTTTCGGGAATGGGTTTCCATTTCCAATTTTTTACAGGGATGAAAGTGGCAATCCTTCGCCATTGGTTTTTCGCATTCCAATTCCGAAGCACTCATCTTCACGCCAACTTGTGTTGAACTTGCGAAATCGCTAGCTAGCAAATTAGGCAGACCTCATTATAAAAAGTCACTGTCACGAATGCGATTCATTCTTCCTCGAAAAAGGACACTGGGCGGATGAAACTTGACCTAGATCAGAGTATTTTGAAAATCACTTTATGATTCTGTCCTGGAATGCATGTTACATGTGTGCTAGATATGCGACGATCATAGAACATCGATGCATTCAGGAAGGTCGGGCCATTTCCACATGATTGAAATGGCAAGCTTACCACAAATTATAGAACGCTAAATCAGTTCTTGCCATGCATCATTTGTGAGCAATCGCATCAAGTTTACTAGATCGAATCTGCATTTTTTATGAATTCAGCTACAATAAGAAATCCAGAACCTTGTGTTGTAAACATTTCAATCTTTTCTCATGCTGATGGTATAATTCAAGTTTTGTATCATTTTAGGTCCAGAACCAGAGATTCCAGGTCAGCATTTTCAGCGTTTCCGTTCTGTTGATTTCCACGAAATAGAGAATCGCTTCCACGTGTGCGATTACGTATAATACACGAAATGCTTTCCACAAGTTGATAATAACTCTCCTTTCTATTTTTCGTGATGCTAATGAAATATTAAAATGAAATGACCGAAAAAGCTCAGTTCTCTTCTCAAGAATCCTCACGGAAGAGTAACGCAATCATGTTGATGTTGTTTCACGTTTTGCGTATTCATATCCAAGACGTTGCCGTATCATTTCTCCGTTTCCATCCATGACGTTTCGTGAATTCTAGGATGCACAGCATCTAGGAAGGTTGCGTACAAGTGTCCATGTTCAACAGATATCGGGTGTATCGATGGTTTGGAATGCAGACGCGGAATATGCGGTAAATGCATTCTCAGCAACCAATCACCATCTTTCCTGATTTTTCTTTCAACCAAAGAAATTTGCAAGGAAGATTCAGGAAAATACAGATGTCCCTGCTTTCAGAATGCAACGTGTGTGTTTCCATACAAGTGCTTGAATAATACCTGCAGTAAGTCGTTTACTAAGAACTTGCCAAATGTCTGAAAGATTTAAATTGTCCCAGTGATAAGCGGCCTGAAGGATGCACTTGCCTGTCTGGTGACAAATGCATGAGTGGAATTTGCTTCAATAAATTTTGTAGTAAGTTTATTTCATTGTCACAACTGGCATTTTGAATTTTTCACAAAATGAAGAGCCCTTTCAAGGAGCACAATGGGGGGGGGGGGCTATCCTTTCCATCAAAAGTGCAAAAGAATTCCTAATGTCTATTTATCCTGTATCGTTGCCACGAAACCGTCAAAGATGGTTGTGTGCACTCGAGTGTAGATTTTTTCTTCCTTGGTGGCTTCGTAAGGCGGAGAAAACATTTTCGACTTCCTCTATGTTTGCAGCAATTCGATTATCCTGCCCAAGTTCTTCATGAAGAGTTCTTTAAGCAGATTCCTAAAGAACTTATTTTCGCTACTAATTTTCCTCAGCATACGGGAAATGCCTACGGAACGACTGTCATTACACTGCTAATATGCATAACAGGAAACTGATGCACAACGAAGCCTAAAAGTCCTCCTGAAACAGCTCCTACCCATTGTGCTACGGGAAGTTTATTTTTCCAAGAGTTCTGATAACTGACCCAACTAGCAAATTGTCATTGAAGACGGAGAGAGCAACACAAAACACGTGTGTCGTGGAGAGCATTTCTATTCAACGACGTTTTCACAGACATTCTGAATTACGTATGAAAACTTTTGTATACGGAAACATGGCGTTCAGGAAAAACAGTTGGCATTCCCGCAACTTAAACAAATGGCTCCGAGTTCCTTGATAGGGGTGAGAAATGCGTGTGCCCTTTGCTGCATTTTAGAAAATGTTCCAACCAACTCGAATCTTTGAGGTGTATGTCATCAAATTGTAGATTCTCTTTCCCGTTCTTCAGTTGCGAATAGAGTGATTTCGATTTGAGAATCCCGTCCCATGGTTCTCTTTTTACGAAGAGCTTCTAGAGTTTCTTACGGCTTCCCTATTTTAATCAAGCAGCTTGCACATAGCGCCAGCGTTTTGCTAGGCGATGTGGAAGTGTTGAAGGTGCTGACGAATCTTTTATTTTGCACGAACACTTTACGAGAATTACGCTGCTCGGAAGATGGAACATGCTGGAAATGGAACGTTAACTGTCATGCCTTTTGTGGGATGGAATCAAGCACGTTGCGGAAAAATCTGTCATAAAGCGTTATCACTGTATCACTAAGACTGTACGCTCTCTCTAAAACTCTAGGATTTCAGAACATCGAACTAAAGAGGCTGTTAATTAGCACCGAAACAAGAATCGTAATGTTTCTTTCCTGTGTCCTAGTTGACTGCTCCGCTACTTCCAAACCAGTGGGCTGCCCATGTGGGTCTCTTAAGGAATGTGCTCATGCATTCTCGTGTAAGGGTGGAACTTGTGGTAAGGTGATTCAAGAATTCACGAACTGTATTCATTTCTTTTGAAACGAAAATGAGTTACATGCTTAAGATCTATTTGAGAAACGCCCTTTGATTATAGAACTGAATTGCGAAAGACTGCCCCGGTACCCTGGTTGTCCATGCAAAACAGCTGCTTGGTGTGAAAGTAAAACCTGCAAAGAACTGACATGTGGTAAGTACTCACGAAAAACAACTATGACGTATGAATATCTTCTTACTCTGCCATGAAAGAAAAGAAAAAAGAGGAGCTTACTTTTCACTTCAGTAAGCATCTTCTATTCCGAACGAGCGCTAAAAAGCGGAATAGTACTGATAGTAATCTCATAGGCAAAGGACCGATTCTTAGCTATTGGCCCCATAATGGTTTAACGAAACAATTTCTGTAGATTTATGGGGAAAATTTTTTTGTTACTCTAGAACTCAAAAAGTGCTTAACTGGGAATTTCAGCAGACGAGTACGTAAGCCGAGAAAAACATCTGAAATGTCTTTTTCAAGCGCCATTCATCCTATTTTCTTGATTGTATAAACGATTATAGGATACGTCTGGTAACCATTCGGCACGGATGAAGATATTGTGAAACTTGGTGGCAATTTCGTCAATTTGCGTGAAAGTTTTCAATTTGCTGAATTTCCGATGTAACAGTCCGTCTCGCTTGTTTATTGTGACTGCACTCCCATGTTGAAAAATGTACATCAAAGGTAAATATCCTATATGGAAAGCCAATGAATTTGTTGAGCAGACTTTCGAGATTCATATGTTCCTTTAATCTGATGTAGCGTTGCGGAGTGACAGATGCAAATGAAAACTTGCGAAACAGGTTTGACTGACTGTCATTCAGAGTGCCTTTTGTCAAAGTGCACTGTTTGCTGAAAGTTCGCAATCATCAGTCATGAAGATTCGTGGTAGTGACGAGTTTTCTCTACTTCGTAGACGAAGCTGCAGGGCGTTGGAAAAAAGTTGCGCTGAATCCCCATCTTTATTACAGCTCTTTCTATTTGATAATCTATATAAATGCAAGGATTCGAAGCTGTACCTGTCGGCCTGGGTATCAGTGGATTTTGTGGTTTCTGAATAAAATTACGTAAGCAACAAGAAAGGCAACTCGAATGGTGAAGCTTATCGGTTTTCGGTGCAGAATCCATAGGACGTTTCGAATAGTTAGAGGAGGTGTCCTATCAGTATTACTATCAGTATTGCCACCGTGAGATATTTATTAATCTTGGCAACATAGTTGACTGCGATTCCTGCCATCCACAATTATGGCAGTTCACGAACACGATATTTAGAACAGATCTGTAATCTCAAAATGATCCGCTGCTAAGCTCGTTTCCGCCTCATTGGGAAAGCTCAGTGTTTTATTGAGTGTGTGTTATTCCAGAAGCAGCAAAGAAATGCGCTACTGATTTGGACTGCGATCTACACCATGGCTGTTCGAAGGGAGAGTGCGGTAAGTCACGATAAGTCTGCGCGAAACTTGCATTTTCTTGCCATTTTTGGAAGAAGATGCTCTCTGGACATATCTTTTTAACGTATCTTGTTTTTCATGAAATTTCATCTGTATTTTTACCAGAGGTCATTTGCAATGCCAAACCGTTGAAACCGTCTTGTCCCTGCTGGGCTCCTGGGGACTGTGACATCGACTCGTGTTCGGCAAGAAAATGCGGTGAGTTTTCTTATTCCTTTACTTTCGTCTTGCTACGCAATGCAGGATTCCGCCTTTTTGTTTGGATGCTGTTATATTGCAGTGAATACAGTTTTACTTTGTCTTAAAAATGACGCTTCATGATGGAACATTACTGTATTTTGCATTTGTTACTGACAATGACTGATTCGGGAGCATCTGCCTATTTCTAAACCGATTTTCGACTCTTCCAAGCACAGAAATTTTTCCAGAATGTGTTCAGTGTAAGCAAAGGTTTTGCATACTTCTAGTGCTTGCTCTTTATATTCCTTTAAGATTTTTCTTCCTTTTTTTTTTCTTCTGGTAACGAATACGTGTTAGTAGTTCTCCGTCTGAATCTCAGTACGTTTGAGTTGCATAGCAAAACAAATCGTGCACGTTTTTTTCCCTTTCTTTTTCTCAACGGGCAACCACTTGCTTGTTTAATTTGAAATGTTCAGAAATTAAAGTCAGCTGGTATGTAAGGAAATGAGGATTGGTGTTCTCATGTGTTACAGATGTCTGCATTCCTGGATTGGGGAAGACCAACTGCCCTTGTCCTTGTGCACCTCGGTATAGATGCTCTGAAGATGAAAGTACCTCCAAATGCGGTAAATAGCGTATTCCACGTGTGACCACTTAGCTTATTTTCAATACTTGGCTTCTATGTTCGCGAGTACAGTAAATTAGGCTTCCCAATGTGACTTTCGTGTGTAGATGGTTTTCGTCCTTTAGTACACGATTTCATTCTCTAAATTGATTCATCAGGTGCTTGTTTACTTTCTTTAAGAATAGAAAGAAAGAACAAAATTCATTCATTAAAGTGAAAACGAGAACAGCAGTTCGATTTCAGTTCCTCAATGTGATGGAGAATGAAGTAAATCCATTGAGAAGGCGGAACTCTTTTAAAAAGACAAACTGCGAGTGATGGCAAATCGAGTCTTTTTTGTTTCGTTGTTTCTCTCCCATTGGAACACGTGAGAAGGGAAACTGCGGTCATCAGTTGAATGTCCGCTTCTTTGAAGACCTCCATGTATTTGTGAATTTTCGAAAATCGGAATGCAATGCATCTACACGAATCCTGGAAGAGGTTTTGTCGTGTCAATTCTCTGCGAGAGTGCAGCTTTACAGTTTTGCCGAGTGGAATGGGTTTCATGCGGTGAAATTCAACTTCAACGGGGGTGAAGAAAATGGGGTGAAGAAATCGAGCATTGATGAGCCGATCCTTCTTAAGAGCGGTGCGACACTTCGGCCACGCTCCCGATTTGTGTGGAATCCCTCTCCTCCTCCGCCGCTATGCCACGGAAAGGAAATCAATAGCTCTCCATCCAAGAGAAAAGTACACTTCGATTCCAGTCGGGTCCAACACGAGAAGATGACGAATGACGCTACGAAACATTTATACGAGAGAAATATCAAATAGGCAACGCGCCCAACAAGTGGGCATCGGCGGAAATATTCAGCAACGAGTAGAGACGCTCCTGTTTTCAGAAATATGGAATTCTTGGATTATGGATTCGCTGTTTCTACAATGTTCGCATCCCTCTCAATATTGCTGTTGAAAAAGCACTTTATAAATCAAAAGTCTTTTCTGAAACAGAGGTCTGAAACTCATCAGCATTGAAAATACAGCTTCAGAGAAAGCGCAAGATTTAGGCATTTCGTGGGAGGAAACAAGCAGTGCTAACCTAACGATTATTGAAGAATTAGAGAAAAAGTCCGTGGAGCAAACTGGGAGATAGCAACGAATAACTAATTGTCTTTAATTATCAAGAACCCTTTGAATTCAGGCAAAAGCAGCAAAAGTTCACAGTGCTGAAATACAAACATGGGAAGAAATTGAAACTCTTTTGCTTTAATATTAACAGGCAAAACCGAACTCCAAACAGCACTGATCGGAAAGAAATTGCTTTCGTTGATACGCAAAATGAGTAAGAGAAATCTGCGTGTGCCCACTTGGCTGCATTTCTTGCAACGTTTCTCCGAAATCCAGCAGCGAAATAATATCAAAATAGTGCTCCTTCCACGAAACCCAACCACCGAGCCTATCCATCCCAAAAGAGGAGACTAAAAGAGGCAAATGGTGAAGGAATTCTGCATAAAAAATACTGCACTTTTATGAAGAAAGATCAAATCAAACGGTTTCCAGAGTGCTTCAAAAACGAGGTCTGGCATTTGAGCTTAATGAACCAAAAGGAGGTGAAAGGAATCAGTGTAATCGGAATACCATTGTGGATTTTCAGATCTCTTCTTGGACTTTATCCTTGTTAATGGAGTTCCAACTACGATGTCTGAAAAGCTCCTTCAGAGTTTTTTTCGCAGAAAGTCATGTACTGCAGAAGTAGAAAACCGATGGTCGAGACTGAGGATCTGACTCAAAAGGAAGAATTCGATTTCCGACACAATACCGAAAGTTTCAGCATTCCCAGAAAGGATGAATTTTTCGAATGATCTTCCAGGAGAGTGGAGGCAAGCGATGTTCTCTTTTAGACAAAGATGTTAAATTGAAGTCTATTTTTCGAGAAGCACCGTGATGAAAGAAGGAAAAGGAGGGAAGACTAAGCCGAATAGGATCACTTGGGATAGAGTTGCAGAAACCAAGTCAGCGATCACCATGACGAGAAATGGTGACTGCACAAAACGAACTGTTGCATTCGATTCGATACTTGTTTGCAATTTTTCGTAATTTCTTTTTCGCGTAAACAACTTCAAGCTTTTGCTACTGGAAATGGGCGCACATTCTCCATTTTCCCCAAATACTGATTTTTGAAAAGAAGACGTAACGAAGTTTGAAGAATTCAGCTACTCTGGCTTTCCGCGTTCGAGGAGCGCCGCGGGCACATTGCGACCACAAATGCGACCGGAAGAAATCCAAGTTGCATGCATCCGTTCGAATCGATTTGCAAGTCGCTGTTGGAATATGCAATCGTTTCATCCCAGGATCTAAAAATTAACAACACTTGAGATTCGCGGCAACGGCTTCGACGATAAAGGCACACACGCGTGACGGTGCAGTGAGAGAGTCACCTTTCATCCATGTGAAAGACAGGTGAAACTATAAAGATAGAAACGCGATCAGCATGGGGGAAGAAGATTTTTTCTTTCGTCCGAAGTTTTGCAGTCACATGTGCAGAAGACGATTTTCGAGTTGGAGTGCTCCAGTTGAGGATGGCGACGAGTTCCGATTCTCACGATCTCTGAAACTCCCTTGTATTTCTTTTTGCTTCTCGAGTCTCTCTGCAAGCTATCCTGAAGTAATCTGAACGCCATTTTCGTGGAAATTCTTCAGCCACTACTGCGCGCGGAGAGCCCTGAGAAGCGACAATTCTTCCGTGATTCACATCTGTGGCTTGTGTGTTTTAGTTCCTGATTGCAGCCAAACCATCAAACCTGTTGGTTGCAGCTGCCAATCCAACGAGGAATGCGACAGTTTAACCTGTGAAAGCGGACTGTGCCGTAAGTACACCATGATGGCGAAGCATACGTTTACTATACGTTTCCGACGTATTTTTCCACACGAGATAAACGTACGCAGTATGCGTGTTCTCTTTTCGAATGATCTCTTTGAATGAAATGAGTTGGGCACAAAAAACAAGATTCCCGTTGCGAGAGATGCCTCCGTAGGTCTACTGAAACCTGAAAGTGCACATGTGATCCTATTGACGATCCTATGGAACAGTGGCAAAGGAAGGACCCATTTGCCGCTTGCACATCATTGAGCTCATCCCTTGCTTTCCGTGTTATTTGATTTCCTACGCTCAAAACTTGAAAGCAGGAGTTTCTGTGACGTGTTGGTGCATTCGCAATAGCGAAGAATGCCTCAAACGTCCGCGATGGGAAAAGTTGATTTTTTCTTCCCGTTTTCCTTTGTTCGCATTCCTCGAAATATCCTCAGACAAAAGCATTTCGAAAAATCTGATTCGGAAACGACTGCATGAAAATGTCACGAACTATTTTTTTTCCAGAGACTTGTAGCCGGTTTTTAGGTGTCGAAGGTTGCCCTTGTTTGTCCAACATGGATTGTGCAAGACATCTCGCATGTTCTTCAGGATTTTGTGGTTAGTCGAAACAGTAACCTATATTGCAATAACGTGTCCATACTGCTTCTTTTCAACATGGGTGCTTTGGAGTGTAAATTCAATTCAAAAGTAGAGTAACTAGACTCCTGTTACTTCCAATGCATTATCTATAGTCGTTTGAATGGAAAGAATAGAAAAAGTCTCCCCAAAAGGAAACCAAAACACAATTTTCTAATCTTAGAAACTCGGCCGCAGTGCGAAAAATCGTCGGCGTCGGTGTACTGCCCCTGCAATGGAAAAAAATGCGTCTCGGGATTGGAATGCAAGGAAAAATTATGCAGTAAGTACGGACTTTCAAGGAAGGCATTCGAGACAACGCAAACGCCGACACGAGCGTAGCACCACTTTCGATTACACTTGTTTCCAATCAATTGGAAACTGTGATCCATCACTTAGCAACTCGCTCTTTGCACTCTCGATTCGGGGGAAAGTATTGGAAAGTCATTTTTAGAGCTGCATGGGTCACATGCTCGGAATTGAGATCGGGAGCAGCGGAGTATGGATCTGAGAAGGAATGCACTTCAGGGACAAACATCCTTACAAAAGAGAAACAACATTTATGGTTTTGGTGCTGTAGATTAAACGGTCACTTTCATGTATGCGATTCGGTAAAAGATACTGCATTCGCTGATACATCGAGAAGGAAGTGTTACATCGGTCCATAAGCAAATAGAAAACTGAATATATACAGGGGCAACCCGTTCGTCCCGAAGATGCTATGATTTCATTGCTGCACCTCTTATGAGGAGAGGGATGCTTCTCTCGGACCAAAAGTTCAACGAATTTGGATCATTCGTTTTGTGAGCAGTGTAAACACCGCTGAATAAAAGGAAAATTTCTGTCAAACAAAAGCTACCGGTGCATTTCTGATGAATATGCGGTGGAAAGAAACAGAACCGACACGGATCTTCTCTCGGGTTCGCTTCCCTAACATTGACTCTCCGCTAGAAATGCAAAAAGAACGGATGCCTCTTTCCTATTGTCTCTTGAAAGGCAGCATGAAAGAGGTTCAACGTTTTTGAAAATTTTCACTAACCGAAGAGCAAACATCGATTTCCGAAACGAAACTGCAGAATCCTGTTTCAACAAACTAGGGATTCCTCCTACGTCAGCATTTGTTTTTCCATTTCTTTAAACGCCGGCAACGTTGCACAGATAATTGTTTGTCTCACTTTCTAACTGAATCCTTACCTAATTGCTTTTTGAACAATTAGATATGGGAGCAAACTGTTATTTGTGCAGATTTACGCATCCTTCTAATAGGCAAGATGTTTAAGACAAAACAATCCGGAAGCTATTCCGTGATTTTTAAAACTTCAAAACTGAATTTATAGTTGAAAATAAATTTCCCGTTTCTGTTGCAATTGTAAGAGGAAACTTACGCAAATTGGTTGCTGGCTTGTTTTCCGAAGGTCATTCACGAACCATCAGCAATCAGGATATCATTTTCAATGCTGCCATTTCCTGACTACTGGAGCTAAGGACCGATTGTAAATCACAAGGCATTCGTAACACATTTGAAACCCATCCGACATGAAGCAGAAGAATACAAGAACTGTAAGAAGTCAGTTTGATTCCAGTCCGCCATTAGTTTTAGAGCACACGTGACAGGCTTTTCTGGAAGTGGATGAAGATGAAACAAAAACGGCTACAAAGGCAAAATCATTGAAAGTGCGTTGTTCGGTTTCTTTTGGTTATTCCCGAAACAGAAGGAATGACGAATTCATGCTGGCCATGCTCTTACAATCCATTTAATGGTGTTGATCCCGTGAGCACTGACGTTAAAATTTAAAGTCTAAAATTTAAAGTCACTCATGCCAAGCATTCGATGACGTTAAAACGTTAAAAACTGACGATGGATGCTTATAAAATGATGCTTACGTGGCCCTCATTCTGGCGGAAACGTTCTCGTCCAGTCTTCGAAAACACCTTGTTTTCGATTACCACACGCCAAATCTTTCCAAAGTCTGACTCGAGAAGCATGATTTCAGTGTTTGGAGTGAAAAAAAAAGACTTAGAAGTTATTTGGAATGAAACTTCGAGGGTACGAAAGGAAGTGCGCTCTTGATCGTTTTTGCATTCTTATTGAGTACAGTCGCTCCTATTCAAATCACACAAAAGTATTCAAGTGCAAGTATGGACAGTAATCATTCCGCCTTTATTCATTTTCAGTGTATCTGGAAGAAAAATGCCCCTCCCTCCCATGGCATGGTGCGCCCTCTTGTCCCTGCTCGTCTCCAAAAGATTGCTCGTCTCACATGTGCAAGGATGGAAAATGCAGTAAGCTCAAAAGTCTTCCTACTTGTTGCCATCTCTTGGAAAGTTTATTAATGTGATCAAGAATTCCACAGAATCCCGAAGCGATTTTCAGTTTTTTTTCTCGAACTGTCCTCTTCCATGCAAAAGCGGGAATTTCGTGAAGCAAAACCGAGTTCAAAAGGAACCAAAGAAACCCTTGTCATTTCAGCCACTTGTTCTGGAAGGGGTCGAGATGCGAACTGTGACTGCTTTCTGCCTGGAGACTGCAGGCACCCATTCACCTGTGATTCCAATACGCATGTTTGCGGTATGGCCTCATGTCCTTTTTCTGCATGGCGTGTTTTTTCACTTAACGTTTTCCCTACTTAATAAGCAATCCAATGCATCTGCTCCGAGAATAGTGGTAAACACAGAATTCACAATGAAACGAATTTCCTGCGTTTCAGGATGCAAGCAAAACTAATTCAAAATTTCTTGGCTTGATATCTTGAAAATGCATTATTTTCCTGCTCTCCATTGTACGATCTGCTTTCTGTCGCAAAAGTTTCGATGACCGACACGATGACACGGCTAGATGTGTGTGTTTTTATAGTCCCAGATTGCGGCTCTGCACTGAAATCCCCGGGATGCGACTGTTCCTCAAATGCTGCATGCCGAAACGGAGAATGCAAAAAACGCAAATGCGGTCAGTATGTGTTCGGGCGTTGATTAATTCTTTTAATTATTCACTTTCTATACATTTGCTTTTCTTTAAGCTACCGTTTTCCACTAAGGAGCGAAAACCACCTTTTTCTTTTCTCGAATTGCCTCATTCGTATTAGGATGGTCGTGAACTTTCCTGTGAAGTGACCCTAAATTCATCTGCACGGAGATAGGGCTATCCTCTTGATTGCAGCTGCGTTCATCGTTTTCGATGCAGCCACAAAAGCTTCTTAATGGGCAATACAAAGGAGCAACGCTAAAAACAAACAGCTTGATTTAAAGAATTCTTGATATCTCCGTCTTTCGAAACGTCTGTCTCGCTTCTTCGTTTCCTGTGATGCGATCCTGGTTTCGTATCCTCGAGTCGTTGCTTCAGGGCTCCTGAACGGGAGCGTTCTCATCGAATATCTTCAAGATGCCAACTGGTCGCTGGAAGATTTGCTCGAGTTCTGTACACCGTGCTATGAAGCGCGCTTTTCGAAAGGCACCGCAGGGAGTTACCATGCGATGGTTGCGTTGTCTCCTGCCCTTGAGTTTAGGTTGGCATGCAGATGGGTTGACCCCTGAGAAGGAACCAGCATTTCGTTTAAACCTTGAGACGGCTAAGAAAGGTACCAATTTGTTCGTTTACGCTGTTTCGCAAATTCGTTCGCGGACTGCTTTTGACAGTCTTCCGTTTGCCCATTGCCAGACTAGAGCACGGGCTGTTCTGTGTCGCCGGTTGCCTGGGTACAGTGGTTGCCGGTGGTGTTTGCTTCACAACCACAAAACTTTCCATTCTTCAATGTCTAGTTTGTTGCGTACAAAAGTAACTAAGAGTTCACAATTGCAGCACCTGTACTACTGTGTTTCCTCACTGGGATGGTCTTCGTTTCCTTCTTCCTTTTTGATTTGGGAAAGGGATTGAGAAGAACGAGCTGTGTTTCGGATTTTCCTCCCTTGTCATACAAGAGAAAAGTTTGGACTTTTCACTCCTTTAAGACTGTTCCGTGCATGAAGCTTTGAATGCGTACCTCGTTCTATCCTTTTTCTCAGAACTGATCATCATATAGTACATCTTTGTAAGTTGGCACTTTTATCTCATGAATTCATGAGATGAAAGGAGATTTACGTAATAATCTGATGAGAAGGTAGTTTTTAGATAACGATGAGCTTATGTTAGTAAGGAATTTCAGCTTGGTGTACGAAACTGAATAAATACAGAGGGTGCCCATGCAGCTCATCATCCGAATGCAGTGGAAATCTAATATGCGAAGATAAAGTTTGTGGTAAGGCTTTCAAATCCATCTACCACATTATATTGGTGAAAGATTTCCTATTTCTTTTTTTTTATACTAATTCTTCCATATTTGTAACCATACTACTCTTAAAAGCCAGGGTAGAAGTGTGTAAACGGTGTTAACGTCATGATGTAAAAAGTGAAAGCATTGAAACAGCTACCCCATAAATAATTTTGTTTCTCAGTTCCAGATTGCGAACAAACTCCGCTTTTATCTCTCTGCAATTGCAAATCACCCGCAGTTTGCGCAAGCAGAGTGTGTTACAACGGATTCTGCAGTGAGTAGCAACTTATTCCTTCACCGTAAGGAAGTGCTCGATCTTGAAACTTCCCTGAAACACATCAGCAACGTGGCTTCAGCGTAATCAATGCTTTTTTTTTTCTTATTTGAAGGACAAAGTTTGAAAACTTCCGAGAAGAGACTGTCTACTTGAAATGCGCTGTAAGTCCAGCTGCTAAAACTGACGCCCTTATGTGAGATGGAGGAAAAGTCTTGCGTAGTTATAAGCCAGCCTGAAGATTTCTAAGAATTGGTTTCGAATTCTTCCTTTGATGCTAGATCTCTAAACTGTCCCAACAATTCATGTTGATGCTTTATGAATTCTTATTTTAAACGTTACAGGGAACCAAATGTAATGCAACATGTTAACTATATCGAGTTGTAGCGTGTATGACGACGGACATCTCTTCGTCCACAAGCTACAAAGGGAAGGGAAGAACTTTTCGAATCTTCGGCCACCTTCCCGCTCCGTCTTCGGTGTTCCTTCGGTGTCGCCGGCGCTTTTTCTTCCTCACCCTCGCACCCTCGCATCGCATCCCCCTTCCTGATGGGAGAATGTTCCGGTGTCAGCGGTTCCATGTCCGGGAAATGAAACTGCTGAGATTCGCTTTCGTGGATAAAGCAAGTACTTCACGAACCGCGGTAGTAGCCACCGGATAAGCACCCATTAGCCGTTCTAACCGGAAGATGGAGACGTTGATAGCTTTCTGTAGTCGGTCGTTGAGGTACATCTCCAGTCTCCCCTGGGATGCGTTCCCAGCACGTGTTGATGAACAAGTCTCAGGAGCCAACTAAGGCCAGAATACGGCTCAAATTCATTACTTTTAAAGCACTCCTCCTATTCATTTTTCGCACATTTTTAGCCTTGTTATTTCGGTGATGATGAAAGCACGACGAATAAATCGCGCAAATATCACACGCTTTCCGGATCGAGAAGTTGTTACGTGCGACAATATTAAATAATACGGTAATAGTCGTAAATGCTGGAGCTGGAAATTCACCTCCAGAGCAAGTGCCTTTTAGGAGACGCGAAACATCGAATGCTATTGCTTTCAAGCACCGAAGAACAGTAAATTTGATAGCAAACGGGATGACAAATGCAAAGTATCGGAAATTATTTTTTCAACGGATGTATCTTTGATGTATTTGCCAGCTCCCTGCTCGAAAGAGATAGGAGAAACGAACTGTGCGTGTGCTGCTCCCGAGGATTGTCAGGGAAGATGTGATGCAATAACAGCAACATGCAGTAAGTCTTTGAAATTTGTTTTTGAGAAATACGGTTTCCATATCTGCATTCAAAATGACCAGTCAGCGGCTAAGGAGGTGCTACAAATGAACCGGCAGGTTCATTCGTCGTAACCAATTCCTTCCCAAAAACAACGGAGAAAGCTCAGGAAGAATGATTCCGTTGTGTAAATGAAAATCGTCTCCCACGGAAAGTAAATGGCAAACTCCTTGAGTTGCTGATAAATTCACCGAGATTGTTCGAGCACTTTGCAAAATGTTCCATCCCATTTCACATTCCTTACTCTTTTCGTTTCCGATGCGTTTGTTGGAAGCGCTCAGAACTTTCAGGCGAAATATGGATCCTTAAAACAGCATGCTCTGTTCTTTCCAGTTAACTACTGCACCACCGGAAAGCATTTGCAAAAAGGAGGGACTTGTCCTCGGGGTCATTCCTGCGTAAGGACCGGCACGAAAGGAATATGCGGTAAGTGTCCTTTGGTCGCAAACTTCAAGGTCAATTCGTTTGCAAGTGAACGTTGGGCTTGGCGAATAGAAATTTGAATCCGAATGGGGATATGAAAGATTTGTCTTTAGTTCTCATGAATTTCATCTTTCATTGTATAACTACTTCTAGTGGTTTCAGTAATCCATCTGCAAGAAACGCAAACGCTTTTGTCACAACTTATTCCGTCTCCATCCGTCACGTTTCTGATAAATTTTCGTTTCCCAATGACCTACGAGTTGTTGTTGTCGTTTTGTGATTCTGTGCTCTACTTGTTCGGGAAAAGGCGTTTGTTTTTGTTTAGCATTTGATTGTTGTGCTCCTTGTTTTGCAAGTACCTTCTGCTGAGTGCGAATCGACAGGAAGCACATGCCTCTGTCCTCATCCCAAGTGGTGTAGCGTGGGCTGCTCTTGCGGTACTCCGCATGCTCATCCGAAGCATTCAATAAACGAGTCTTCCATCTAGTGAAATGTGTTTATCCAGCACCACAATACTGTCCGTGTTCAGTTCCTTCAAGCTGTGTGGGGAAACTGATCTGCAGATACCACGATGACTATAGCGGGATTTGCGGTAAGTGTCCACGCATCAGAGAGACAAACGACGTGGCTGACTTGCACTGTGAAGACGATGCGTGTACCAGTACATTGGCATTTCCGCACTGCCCCTGCAAATCCAGTTTCCAGTGTGCAAGTGGAACGTGTATCCAGGAAACTTGTGGTAGGAGGCCATCTGTTAATCTTTCGATTCATTCGTGGAGTTTTTCATCCCTTTGACGATATCTTTTTTGCCATTTGTCATGAGAATAAGAAAAGCAAAAACCCTTTGTAGACATCTGCCGAGGAGGAAATCGCAAAGAATACTGCCAATGCGAAAAGCATGGAGACTGCGAGAAATCCTTGAGATGTGTAGAGGGAATATGTAGTGAGTACTGGTGTCTTTTGCATCTCAAGCCCCGATCTTCCTCCAAGTATCGTCCGGAGTTGCATTCTGTTGCGTGTGCGCGCGTGTGTTTTTACGGTTCCTCTTGCCTTGAAGTGAGTCTCGCCAAGATCAAACACTAAGCGGAGCCTAAGCTGCTTGAGGAATCGCTATTCTACGCGCACCAGCAATTCGTTTGGCATGTCCGAATCTTTGCGAGCACAAAAAGACAATCAATCTCTTTGGTTGTGTGCTTTAGCTGTAACAAACAAAATGCGTCTCTCTCATAAGTCGAGGGAAACGTAGAAGAGCAACCTTATTGGATGGGTAGATATGGAAATGTGAACGTGAGAGCAGGCACTTTCTGCCACTTAAAACCAAGACCGTGTCTTCTATAACTGCGCACTCAATATCTTGCCAGAGTTCCTGAGTATGCATCCAGTAGAAAAGAAAATGTATTCTAGGTCGCTTGATATGCCCTCCAAATCCTCCATTTCCCCCGGAATGCGACTGCATTGAGCATTCGCAATGCGCTTGTGGAGTCTGCTTCAAAGCGAAATGCGGTAAGTGACTGGAATTTCCAAAACATCGCTTTTTCCAACCAATCGTTTACTGCGACTTTGTCTTGGCTTCTTCAACTTTCCAATTCCCACTCGGACTCCTTGTTGAGAAACACCAAGAAATGCTTGCTGTTTCGAACGTGGTGAGGAAAGCCACCAATCTGAGCGCGACTCTTGAAAAACTCACCGTTCGATTCACATCCGATAGTGAGTTTCGTGGTGATTAGAAAACTCTAGTGTGAAATGCTAGCCTCGAAAGTGTCAGCAATCCACAATGAGTATCTGTTTTTTTTTTTTTTTAATGAATCATCTCGTCAACAGTTACGGCTTCCGATAAGTGTGGCAAGTCAGAGTGCAATTGCAAGGACAATGCTGACTGCCACGGAGAAAGCATTTGCAGCAAATGTTACTGCCGTAAGTTTTCCTTGCTCTCTCCACGTTTGCTTACATCCGATTCAGGAAGCTGCAGATATGCTTTCATGCCTGGTTGCTCTTGCAGTAACTCTCGTCAGTGTGAAGGAGTATGCAATCTAAGCGAACTGAAGTGCACTCCAGGTAGAGGAAAATTCCACATTCATCTCATTCACCTTTAACGAAGACAAGAAAGGAGGCTTCTTGAACGAATGCGTCCTCAACGAAGGGCTTCTTGCTTGCAAAATCGCATGCCTTCTTAAGCCGTGGATTCGAAGCGCGCAAAATGCGAGATTCATGCTTGGCATTGTAGTTTTTTGGACCTGAAACGCATGTGCACTTTAGTAGAAGGGAAATCACACATTCCCGAATCGTTTGTCTTTTAGACACTCTCTGCAAGTTCATCGGAGCTCCCGGATGTCCTTGCAACAACAAAAACAAGCCATGTCAGCATGAATGCGTGACTTCCAAAGGTTTCAGCTACTGCGGTAAGAAGCCATTTGCGTTCGAAAACCTCCGTTCCATTCCGACTGTGGTCAGTTTAAGAACTTTGCTGGCACTTACCAAGGGAAACCGGTTCAACTTAACCGTCCCCCTTTTCCGGCTTTTGCCCCCCCCCCCCAAACGTGACGACGAAATGACGTGGATACCGAGCTTAGACTCTAATTGTAGGAAACTGCAAGAAACCACCTCTTAGCCCCTACTGTCCGTGCACCAGTCCTGACTCCTGCCAGAGTTTGGAGTGCTCCCACAACTTCTGCTCTGTGGATGACAGTCAGTAGTACACCGGTTCGGGACTTGTCGATTCACACACTTGCCTTCTTCCTTTTCCATCGTAGACGCGTGTGCTGCGATAGCCGTGAAACCGCCCACGTGTAGGTGTGCGCACCCCAGTCACTGTCTGAAGTCGTTATGCTTGAACGAGACATGCGGTATGAAAAGTTCCTTCCTCGTGATGGGTTCCTTCCAGAAAGTGTGCATTCAGGTTTTGAAGGGGCGTGTTCTCGTGGGAACGTTGAAGGCTGCCCCTGCGACAGCCCGAAAGGTTGCGGAGGCAAAGATTGCCTTGCAATCGTTGACGAGATCAAGAAGTGCTCTGGTACTGAATGAGTATTCACGTGTTCTCGAAAACTGTTGCTGTGTTCAGTGTGTCCCCGAGGCGGTGGTTGTCCTTGCAATCCCGAGTGCCTTGTTTGCATAATCCATACAAGAGGATACATCTGCGATGGAGGTTGTACACGACTTGGTTGCGTTCCATGCTTTGCATTTCCTTATTCTTGTTTTGATCGGAGATTCGAAATCCTGTTGTCCTGTTTAGGAATTTGCCAGCAACACACCAGACCTCCCGGATGTCCCTGCACGCAACACGACGAGTGCGAAGAAAAGTTTTGCAGCGGGAAAGCATGCGGTAGGACTTGATCCCGGGAGGTGTTTCGTGGTGACGAGGGGGGCTCTTCAGGTTGTGCTCCGCCCTATCCGGACGGTTGCGCATGTTCCTTTCCAGAAGAATGCTTCAACATCTGCGAGAGAGACGCGGCAACCGGGTTTCTGAGTTGCGGTGGCAAAGGTGCGTTGCGCGGGTAGCCAAAAATCTTCGAAACTGCGCTTTCCGAACGTTGTCCTCAATTCATAATGCTCACCCTGTATCGTAGACAAGTGTTCAAGAAGAAAAGAGGCCGGCTGCTCCTGTGTATCGGATATGCAGTGTGCTTCCGAGTCCTGCGTGAAACCTGAACCGAAATCGGCGTTCGGAACGTGCTGTGAGTAGTGCACAACAGGGTGTCTGCCGTGCAGTCCGTTGGTGTCAGCGTGCGGAACACTCGGAAGCATTTCCTCGTGAGAACGAACTGCGCTGTCCTGGAAGTTTTCAGGAGCACTGCCGCTTCTTTCACGAACTCCCCGCAGAATTCTCCTCCCGGAAATGCTTCCCGTTTCGATCCCTCTGCATTCCTTCTTCAATTTCAAGGAGCGTGGCTTGTATAACTGATTGATTGATTCCGTTGCCTGCCCTAGACAATGCCCTTTATCTCCTTGTTGCTTGAGTACATGTCGTAAAAAAAATGACCTCGTGATTGTGCGATAGTGGCTGATTAACCCAAATGCGATGTTGCAGATCCACAGTGCAATGTGCCCCTCAAATCGCCCTTCTGTGCGTGCAACTCTCCGAAAGACTGCAAAGATAACGTATGCGGCAGACAGCAGGATAAAAAAGTATGCGGTACGCACTTTTCATTCTTTACCACTTTTGCAAACACAGAGCAGTCGCTCGGCTCAAGCGGTGCACATTCCTTTCTTTTCATTCCAGTGAATTGTGTTGCTGCCCCCCGACTTCCTGGCTGTCCGTGTACTTCCAATGCGCACTGCAAACACCATTGCAGGAGGCGCCGGTGCACAGGTATCGTGAGGGCTCCCGCACTCTTTTCTTCCCCCTCTTCCTATTTCTGATATTCATCCTTTTGGGCGACCTCTGTTAGTGTGGGAAAAAAGCTTTTAACTCTGGAAGAGAAGTTGCTGTATGTATTCGAGCCACTTCCCCATTGCCCTGCATCCCCCCTGCCCCCCTCAAAAAACAAAAAAAATTAAAAAAAAACATGTACACCGCGCTTGTTCCCTCATTTTTCTTCCCGACTTTAAGAGTTCAAGTAAACAACGTTCTTTGATAGCTCATTCCAGACTCCGGCTGTTCCAAACAAAGGTGGCGGCCGAGCGGTTGTCCTTGCAGAACATCGGATGAGTGCTTCTCCGGGAAATGCGTTCCGAGTGAGTCGGCAAAAGGCTTGAGTTGTGCAGGTAGGATGATGACGCTCATTCATTCGTTGTACTGAGCACCGCTTCACCGCCGAAGAAGAAGAAATTCTTTCTCTCTCTCCCCCCCCCCCCCCACGAACACGGGTTTTCAGAGGAAAGTTTATGAATGCACTGCTTTACCTTTCAGAGTATTGCCTTGTAATCGGGGAGTCCTTGTCCGGGTTTCTAGCAGAGGGATGCCCGTGCTCCACGGATGTTCAGTGTCTGGGATGGATGAAGTGTAACAGAATAACGGGAACTTGCGGTAAGTTTGGCACAGCTAACGGCCAAATCAGTTCAGCTGAGGTGAAATGAAGAGATTCCACAGAACCGTTTTTGTCAGTGCATTACTTGAACGCAAATTGTTCTCCCTCTTCCCTTTTCCAAAAATTCAGGAGTGCGCTTTGCTTTCAGTTCGACATTAAAGCTGAAGGCGTCGTAACTTTTTCGTAACTTTTACTGCTTCCATTTGCATTTTGCATGCACGTGATCATTCCCGTTTCGATCCCTCCGCTTTCCCTCTTAAATTTCAAGGAGCGAGGTTGGTTAGTTCCGTTCGCTGCCTCTGGCCCATGCCCTTCCTTTCCTTGTTGCTTGACCACATGAAGGGGAAGAATGATTTCATGATTCAGTGTTTGTCTCGTCCGGAGTTTCCCTGAACGAGAATTGGGGTTCGTATTTGGGAGGCAGTGCCCCTTTCCTGGAGGCTCCGTTCGAAGGCCAGTAACTACAGTGATGTGCACAGACCAGTTCAACCGACTTGGAAAGCGCACGCCGCACGTATTACCGATGTCTTTCTGTTTCGAGTGCAGCGTGCAGCGTGACTTCGTGACACGCATTGCGGTTCGTCTTTGGCCACGGTTCTCATCTCTACAGGCAACTCCTTCCGCAAAAGCAGGAATCTTTGCGTACCCCGTAAACAGCTTGTTCTGTCATTTGGCTTCGCACCTTCCGTTGCTGCAGCACTATTTGTGGGCATCCTAAACGGTAAATATTACGGAGAGACTTTGGTTATTGGGCAATCCATCTATCTGTTGATAGTTTTGCAAAGTCGGGTTGCCAATTTGCAAAGACAATAATATGAGGTGGCTGAAAATATTTTAGACTTGCTTGATACTTGGAATCAAAGATGATTCCATTTTTTCGTGATTCAATAAAGTCGTACTGTACGTGCTCCATGTTATCCTTAGCAAAGTCAACCACTAAGATTCGCTCTACGTTGTACAGCATCGGCTTTCACGCAGGAGTGCTTGTAGATTGCGTCCTTCTTCAAGAATAAAAACTTCGCCATCGTCGTCTTGCCAGCGTTGCCACAGGTGTCGTAATACCAGTGGATTTTTCGTGGATTGGGTTTGTGGCGAATGATGTCCATGATGTCCATTTGCTACTGTTTGAGTTGAAGATTGGCCATGGGATTAGGGTGTTGCCTGGTTCTTGATGGGCGAAAGCACTCTTTTAGGAAGTTTACATTTTTCGAGTAAAACTGCGTATGATTTTTCAAAATGTAGAGCTCGTCTGCTCCGTTCTCGATGAGTTGGAGTATCAAAGAATTTGATTTTATCGTCAATTATTTATGGTAAAGAACCTGTTCTTGGTATGATTTTGGTTCGGTGGTTTCATTGAGTTGAGAGATCCGTGTGTCCAAGGATTCTTATCTTCCTTACTGCAGTACCTCAAGCTGCTCTGCAGCGTGCCTTTTGCGCGTTCCAAGTGAGTCTTATGGAATGGTTTGCGGTGCAAACAGGGCAAAGTCCTTGGCTCCTCGAGTTGTATGAGCCTTGCAAGTGAGGTGTGCCGCTCTCAGCGGTCTCGCGTCCAAAGCAGGCGAAGCACCATCCTTTCATTTCTTTAAATTCTCGCTCTGTGTAGTTGCAAAAAGTGATGCGCCAATTGAAGTTGAGTGCTGAAGGCATGGTGGCACATGCGAAATCCACTGGAGGTAACACTGCGGTGTGGATGTTGTCGGTGGTTTACGTACTGGCTAACTGCGCAGTATTTTTTGTTAGCGCAATCTGGTCAGTATTACCCAGATTGCCCAGTGGTCATCCGACACCGTGGGAAATTGTTATGTAAGCATTTTTATTTTGAGCGCCTGGTTTTTTTTTATCCGCAGCCGTGGAAGACTGAGGAATGCGGAAAAGCGATGAGCTTTCCAGCTGCAGTGTCTGGTTTCACCCGACCTAGTGGCAGGCTAGTGTAGTCGGGTGAGCCACGCCCACCAGCTCGGAGTTAAGAAGGGAGGGGGGTTCGAAAAATCCTCAGTAGGCTTTCTCTAAACCGAATGGCGACCAGCACGTCGTTTTCTTTCTCCAAAGAGGAAGGCGTCGAGTCGTTCGAAGAGCTGGAAGCGTCGTCGACTGACCACATTGCGCGATGGTTATGATACGTTCAAGCGTCGTCGCCGTTGGAATAGGCGTCGTCGTCGTGTGAAGTTAAGAAAAGAAATCCTCGTTGGCAAACTGTCGATGAGAGGGCTGGTTTGGTTGGTGCTGCTCATTACGCGTCTTTGAGGACTGTTGATAATTGTGACGATGTGAATTGTTCGTGGATGTTTGCTTATATTGAGGATTATGAAAAAATGAATAGTTTGTTGAGAACATTAAATTTAGAACAGTGTGCGCGTTATTATCCTTATGTGAAGATCAAAGGATGTGCGACGAAGGTGGAGCCCATGTCTCTTGGATTGACGATAGGAAATATGGCGGAGGAGTTCGGAATGAAAGTATCGTATAGGAATATGATATTGTATAAGGCTGCTGCGCAAGGAGAGCATTTTGGATCGATGGCTGGATTCCATTATGGCAATGTAATGGATCATATTGCCGCTCATGATGAAATTTCTGGATGTTTTTCTCGTTACTTTGGTGTACGTGGAACGAGGGTGTATGCTAAGGGTTATTTGTTGAAGACGGTGAGTGTAGATGGAGTTGTGTTAGAAAGATATTGGAAGTGTCCTTGGTTATTGGATTGTGGGAGGAGCCATCAATGGTAGCGGAGGGGTGTCCAATTTATTGGGTCTTCAGTTTGTTCTGCGATCATCTGCTTTCACCGCACACGTTGCGCATATGCGATGATAGTCTTTGGAGGGAATGCCTGGAGCTATCTATGAGTTGCATTCCGCATTCAAATCCATCTTTTGAGCTGCAGTTCAAACAAATGGGGAGAACCACAAGGCAGAAGTTTCGGAAATGCACTTTTGCAACCACGAAAATTGAACATACCGCACTTGCGAAGTTGAATGCTTGCTTAAAAAGGTCTGCGGAAGCAGAAAAGACTGCAGCTGCCATCATCGTGGATTGAAACCATTACGTATTTGTTCCTCCAGAAAAGCATTTCAGCAGGAATCGCAAATGTTCGCTGAATGTGTTGCTGCTTCGCTTTCCAATGTCTTACCTGTTCCTCCTTGAATGCTCTTCCTCGCTCGTCTGAAGCCAACACTGAAATCCTTCCCTCTTCGCACCGTGAGCGTTCGCCCTTCGATCAACTCCGAGCTGTCCCTCCCTCGGAAAAATGCGTACTCCAATCATTCCATCAAGAATGAATGACTGCAAGAATAATGATTTGTGGAAAACGAAACTACAGGAATGCGAACATCTGAAAGGTTAAATGTGTCCATAATTCCATGTCGTAAATCATCAAATGGCAGGGAAAATTTCTCTTTTGAAGCAAAGGAGTCAGTCAAGAGCGAACGTCTGATTGCACGTACTCCACTTGCCGGAAACTGAGTTTTCGTTTCTTCCTAAACCAGTAATCAATAATCATCAAGTGGCTTCGTTTGTGCGACTCATCAGAGTGACCAATGGCGGCTATTTGCGAGCGAGTGCAGCGGAGATTTCGTACAAAACTCTGAATTACTACAAAAAGAGTCTTCATCCCGAATGATGGTGAAAAGGGGATGTCGAAAGTTCCTCTGGGGATCCAATTCGCTTGTCTAAATGAAGATTAGATCTTGCAAGTTGCTGCACATACGAGTTTGCATTTTTTCACGAGAAAGGTACCGACGAATAAATTGCAATAATCAGTAATTTGCAGAAGATTGCACTGTCGTCCCGAAACCTACAGGATGTCCTTGTGACAAGGATGGAGATTGCTTTCATCACTGCATCAAAGGACTATGTGATCCGAGTGAGTATAGTTGCGCGATGTGAACCTGGTCAGACCCCAAATTTTCCCAATATCCACATTCTCAACTACTTATATGCGTATCCATTCTTTTGCGACTTTTTTCAGGTATATACACCTTTTTCAATGATCGAATCAATGGCTTGCTATGCATGCAGATAAACGTTCACAAATATACATCCGTTCAAATAATGTTACTGTCTATAAAACGCGTGTTAATATACATCACTGTGTACGTGAGAATAAATTCGTGCATCAATCGATGTGGAATAATGTTTACGATTCCCCGTTTTTCGTTCCGGGATTTCGAACCAAAGCTCAACGTTCCGACTCCCGTTACGCGCGTAAGGGTATGGGATGGAGTGCCGTTTGCCTTCTCTCTCTAACCAACCGACAGACCTGTAAGGGGTGCGTGCACTCCGTTTACGGTCTTTCGATAAGTACACGCATACAAAAAGTTTGGTACAAAAGTTCGTCGCAGTTACAAAAGCAAACGACGTGATAATCAAAAGGGTTATTAAATGATTAATGCCAAACTTTGTAACTGTTGCTTCTTTGTCTCATTGGCTCCGTGCACCACGCCCGTCTTTCGTGCGAGTATGTGTTTGCAATAATTTTGCAAGCGCTGACTTGTTGCTCACCCGAATTAGGTTTATGCTTGGGGTCACATCTCCCCGACGGGTGTACCTGCGCGACGGACGATCAGTGCGCAAGCCGTTCCTGCTTGCTGGCGTTTACGACAGGCTTCAGGAAGTGCGGTAATGGATTTCCTCTGCAGCTTGCATTCATCTGGAGAGAGAATCTCGGAATACTGAATGCCACCCGTTCCTAGTTCAGTGTCATCGAGCGCCTTACCCGGATGGCTGCGGATGCAGCAATACGTCAGAGTGCCAACATTACTGCCTTCAGGATGAAAGTACAGGATTCCTTGTGTGCAGTAAGTCCCGCCATGGCAGATAACCGAATGCTGTTGTTGCTTGCATCCGTAACAACGCGCACATGAAGGCAACCTGGATGCCATTTCAATACGGGTTCCCAAAGAATAAACAGCGGGAAAGTTTGATTGAGCTTGAAACTCCTTCCACTTTTCTTTCGTGAAAAGCGTGAACGAATGCAAGAGTCATGGATGCCAAGTTTTGCGAGCATTCAGCAGTGTGTCCGACTTGCTGACGAACCGGCAAGCAATCATTTTTTCCGTTTCACTTCAGAATGCCCATGCATGAATGGTGGCAAATGTGAAGCCAAATTCCAGAATCAAGTGAATTGCACCTGTCCTGTGGAATATTACGGGTCGTTGTGCGAAAGTAGGAAATGGAGTAAGTAAAACAGCCTGGAAGTGCCTTTTCTCGATTGCAACACGAACTGCTCAGAGCTGTCTTGCACATACCAAGGAGGCGCGCTTTAGAATATTCAGGCAGCTTGTCGCTCTTGCCGCGCATCGGAAGAAGCTTACTGCTGAAGATTTCAAACGAGCTTTTACTTTCCAGAGTTGGATACGTTCACCATAATCGTCCTCACCATTCTTGGACTGGCTCTGCTGCTCACGGCGGCAGCAGTCATTCTGTGGTACGTCACTTTCAAAGGTTAGTTTGGTTCTGTTTCCCATTCATTCATGTCAGCACGCATTCCGCGGAAGTGAGAAGCGTCTCCAGCGCACCCTTTCCCCCCCTCTTTGGTACAGCAAATAACATGGCATCCATTCCATTACTGCGGTGGTGGCCATGTTGTTGAAGTTCCCATCAATCACGATTCCAATGCCATCGAATGAAGTCGCCCATTACATTCGCCCTTGAGTGATCGATTTGTTAACTGCCTCCCGACTCGGGAAGCCGCACGTGACGCGACCCAACGGGTGCGAGAAATCAGCGTGCGAACCATAGCAGGATGCATGCTGCTTCCAGAAGTTTCCAGCCGATGCGAAAGCGCTCCGACATATACGCACATGAATGAAGCGCTTGCATGCAGTGTTTGTGCGGTGCGGAAGAAATCTTCTCGATTACCGTTTTCACGCTTCCGTGTTTCTCGCATCAGAGTTCTGCAATCCATTCCGATAAAGCGCAAAGTGGAGTGAAAGAGGAAGGCGACAGTCGGACTTGCAGTCGGAAGTTTCGAAACTCGATTCTATCTTGGATTCCATTCCAGGAACTTCCATAGTTGCTCCACCCCTCGAGGAGGAATACGGGATGCTTCTGGAAGTGAAGTGATTTTCACTTTTCAAGATAACCCATCTGATGGTGGTTCTTCGACTTTGAATTTTTATGGACATCCCCACACGTATCACGGCACAAGAGCGCGCTTTAGACGATTCGGTCAACGATGAGCTTGCAATAAACCATCTCCGTTGACGACCAATTTTTGCATCCTGGTTTTCTAAGTTTCCCCTTCCTAAACACCGAATAGGAGTGCTAGCAAAAGTACCACTTGAAAGTAGCGTCCCCTTCCTTTTCCACAGGAAGGACATAGGACGTCCATGATGTGTTTCGACTTGATGTTTTCGAATTTCACTCTTTGCCTCCTTGGTTGGCGATCCATGTGCTCGTGCTCCTTCATTTCGAAATGCGAGATGCTCATCAATGCTCACGCCACTTGCTAGCCTGACGCTTCGAAACAAAAGCATTCAGCCTTGGTTTGCTTCTTCCCTTTGGATACTGTGTGAATGTTCGGCAGCAGAAGCATCGTGGCTCTTCTTTGTAGCTTACGGAACCATGGAAACGATTTCAAGTCGTTAGTGGTGCAACTTTTGTGCCCGATCTTTGGGCACGTGCGCGTGTCGTCAATGGAAATCTTGAGGTCTTACACTGAACAAGGAATGCACGTCTTACATGTACCAACTAAGGTGATTTGCCAAAAGTTTGCAGAGTGCCTCCTACGGGTGCTTGTCGCTGTAGACGAAGCATCCACCGTTCTGTTTCGGAACAGGTGCTGGTGATTATTCACGAAATCCGAATGTTTCCAGAAACAAATGCTGGAAAGCAATCACCCGGACCTCAAGAAACCTCGTACTGACGAATCTTTTGCAGTGAGCGCGCGCCGTGTTGCTGCTCGTCTCGGAAAATAGGATAAAGAAGGATACTCGCCCTATGATAAGCATATAGGAACATACAACCACTGTTCTACAAGCACATGAAATGAAATGCATCGTGAACCCGAATTCGGAACCGCTTTCCTACAAAGGCATGCAATACACAGCGAAACTTAATTCGGCTCTCGCCACTTCAATACAGAGTTTTCGAACCACCTCGACTGTCCCCGGGTACGACAAACGGTGGGGTCAAGTTGTTAGCAACAAACAACTGTCAGTCTTTTCCGCCCTTTCCATGTTTTCGGCACGAGCAACTGCACCCGTTTTCTAGTTCGTTTCACTTCACTTTCACTTCACTTTCCCACTTTTCCGTCTTCCGAGGACTGGTTCCAGGGTGAGCCGGGGATTCTTCCGCTTACCTGGGTGCTTTCGCCCATCTTCATGAGGATGAAGCGATACGTCCCGGCTGCGAACCTTCCGCAACTCCCCATCGCTATGTCTTTCATGATCAGCCCTTTTAGGATATCGAACGGCGGTACTCTTCGTCCGGCTGTGAGCATTTTTGCCCTGCTGATCACAGTTGCAGCGATGGAGACCGCAAGCGTGGTACGAACCGTCGGGAGCTGCAGGGGAACGATTTCGCTCCCCTGACGCAAACCCTCCAGAATTTCCATCTTCTGTCTTCTCTGCAGGGTCATCGCCTTCACCGCCGGCCAATCAGGTCGCAGCGTGAGGCAGGTGAACACGTAAGACTGCTTTTCTTCCGCTCCACACGCCTTTCACAGTCCGTCATCGATGTTCCCGGTCCAGTGTTGCAGTCTAGAACCAGTCAGGATCCCTCCGTGAAAGAACAGAAGATGCGATGAGTTTTCTAATCTTCCTCGCGTATCTTCGAGGAACGCCTACTCTTTTGAGTACTCCATCATTTTCAGGATCCCATGACCCTAACGCTCCAACAATAAAGGCATAAACGACGACCTTCATTCCTCCATGAGATAGAGCAGTGGCGATCTCCTGGTATTTGTCCTCCTTCTCCATCCCGGTAGTGAAGAATACCTCCTCCCCATTCTCGAAGGGGCATGCAACATACAACACCACCATTTTCCCATCTTCTTCGAGGACGAGATCCAGACGAAGTGTCGAGTTTTTCTCTGGAACCTGCTGATTCCCAGACAAGAGCCTCCATCCAGCTCTGAAAGTCTTTGTCAGTCTCTCCACTACCACGTTTTGGCGGAGTTGGTACATGGGGAGTGCCTCATGCAATGGTTAAGTATGTGAGACAATGTCTCCTCCCAAGTGTCACAACGACGGCATGTTCGATCTATCGTTGGTTTTCGTGATATCCCTCGAATCATGATTAAATTCATCCGTGCTGAGTGGATGAACCGAAAGTATTCGCCGATACTGACTTGTGAGTGACTTGAGACTTGATGGCGTCCAACGCAACGCATCGCTTTCCCCTGATCTGGATGCTTATTTATCAGAGAAAGTCATGCCGCTTCCCGCTGGAGACTCCGGATTGTCCACGCCACCTTTCTTCTCTGAGTGACTTCAATAGTCACACCAGAGACGGAGATCTTGGGGTCACCGTCAACACAGTTGCGGACAGCCTCCCCGAGGCTTTCCTCCCTACCGTCCAATGACTTTTAATGTCCACCCCTTCTGGCTTGGATTTTCCTTCTTGTTCTGATGATACGAACTTTCCCATATCATCTTCTGTTGGCGGAGGAAGGGTCCTTCTCAATAGAACTCCCTTAAGAGAGGACAGAGCCAATTTCATGAATGCAGCATCCGGCCAGGAGAGGAGCTTCCAGCAAGAGTCCAAGATAAATGTATCCTCTTCATCATTCTCAAGCCTACTTCTTTCTGCCACCATATATGTATTTATTGGCGGCTCTGGGAGGGAGGTGAAGCAATTCTTTGATCATTCTTCCTATTTCGTTGTCGAGGTACGACCAATCACCTTTACGATACGTTGTCAACCTTTCAAAATGTATTCAACTTGGCAAACCAAAGGTCTACAAGGCATCCAGCTTTTGCAATGGCCAGTTCACTCGTCAATATCTTTGCTGCTTTAAACAAAAGATCCTGTCTGTTGGGATGTTGATTGAAGATTTCTAAACCGGACGGCTTGTTAAGGTACTTGTACGCCTCAGCTAGATTCAAGCACGGAACGAGCGTGTCTCCAGACTTGAGCGCCAAGTTCTTAACTCCCTTCGGTGTCTTTCCCTGAAGGTTGAATGATGCGTATTTGGACGGATTAACTGAGAGTCCAGATCTTCTTGAAAGGTCGAATAAGTGTGCCATTCTGTCTTCTAGCTCTTCTTCATTTCTAACCTGAATGATAGGATCATCAGCGCAAGCCAGGATGGTTTCTTCTCCGTAGCTTTCCCGAAAAGTCCGCGGAGCAGGTTCAATGGCTACTATGAACAGAAGGGAGCTTAATGGGCATCCCTGTTTGATACCTCTCTTGAGCATCATGGGCCCAGCAAACGACATATCCAATTGAATGTAGGTGTATGCATCCTTGTAGATATATTCAACTATCTGAATAAAGTGGCTGCGAAACCCTGCCTCCGTTGACGCCTGTAGCATCAAGGAATGAGGGATTGTGCCGCAAGCATTTCAAATGTCCAGAAAAACTAGTCCCAGGAATTCTGGTTTCCTTCTTGCATGATCGAAACGACTCCGGAGGATAAAGTTTTGCTCCAGTACACCGTCGAAAACCCTTCTGTTAAGGACAGATTACTTCCTGTTCCATTACCCATTCTTTAACCTTAACAGTAAGGCATTTTGCATAGGGCCTTTACACGCTACTGCCCAGCGATATAGGCCTCCAATCATGGATGTTCATGGAGCAGTGTTGACCCTTCGGAAGCAGGGCTGTCTTCGTGCATCTCCGTGCCACCGGGATTCTTGCATTGCAGATTAAGATGTTGAGTAATGGTGTTAGCAACGATGCATGTTGCTCAACCATCCTCCAGCCGGCGTAGGTTGTGCCGTCAGATCCTGGACTAGAATTTTCGGCTTTTCGTAGCCAGTAAGAGGTTGCTCTTCCTCTGACAGTGGATGTAGCTTGAGTGGAGAAGAAACATCCTCCCTGTCCAGCTGAATGCTCTTCGCACGCGATTCATCAGCTTTCCCTTCTGCATAGAAACAGAAAGCCGATGAAAGTGCTCCTCGACTTCAGGTCCCAACTTCAGCGCATATCCCGCTGCTTCATTATAGCCCTTATTGCTCTTTTTCTGTTCATTCTGTAGAATTTTTGGACCTCCTTTTTGTTATGAGGTTCTATTCTGAGGCATTTCGCCTTACTTGGTAGGGACTTGGTCTTACTACTGATACCTTTTGTTGATTTCAAGGAAATTAGATTACAAAGTACATATTTGCAGGAGGGCTTTGACGTCTCTCCTTATGTTTCTCTTCGGGCTCATGTTCATGGATAGCTTATGGGAGTTCCTCACGTTCTGGCATTCCAGTTAGGGCGTCATCAGCTGGATGCCCCAAACGATGCGTCCAGTAGATATCCCTGCTATGTTGGATACATGACGCGACCATCAGCTTACGCATCCGGTCGCAATAACAACGGGAGATTTTCAGCTCTTTTAGAACTGCGCCGTTCCTTGGATCCTATGATCCAAGGGAGCCAACCAAGATGGCACGAGCTTCGGCGCTGCATCCAATCCTTCTATAGAGAATTGGACGATGTCCTGGTACTTGTCCTCTTTCGCCCTTCTTGTTGTGGTGAAGGCGTCCTCCATATTTTCAAAGGGACCGGAAATATCCAAGACAACGACCGAATTAGCCTTTGGCAAGACTAAATCCGGCCGCAGCGGGCTCTCACTTCCTTGAAGTACCTGGTTTGCAGATGACAGCTTCCATCCTGCGACGTCTACAGCTGCATTCTTAATTCGTCGCACTATTTCATCGTGCCGAGCTGTATAAAGACGAGAGTGCCTCATGCAATGATTGAGCACATGAGGCAACGTCTCATCTCGGAGGGTACACCTCCTACAGCTCCGTTCCGCAGCAGGTCTTCGTTTCACACCCCGAATGGGTAGAAGGTTTAACCTTGCATCATGGATGAAGCGATAATCAGCAAAGCGCAGATAGTCCCCGTTGTTCAAGAAATAACTTGATGCGCGATGCAGTCCTACGCATTGCATGGGTTTTCCTTGGTCAATGTGCTTAAATATCAAGTCAAGCCATGCCTGATGTTTTTGAGCACCGAGAATCGCAGCAGTGATTCTCCTGCTCATCTCCTGCTCATTCTCCTGCTCATGCTCCTGTATCAAAGTTCAGGTCTCCTATCTGAAGTTGAACACGCCGATCTTCAAAACTCCATATTGCATGCATCCGGGAAGATGCTTGTCGACCAGTGGTCCAGATCTCAACTGGTTCGAGAGAATTTTCCAGAGCAGTCACCAGTCATAAATCTTCCCATGTCTTCTTCCGTGGGTAGTTGCAGAATGCTCTTCTGCACTACCTCACGCAGGGAATCGTTGGCAAGCTGGCTGACTGACTCATCAGGAGATGAGAGGAGCTTAAAGCAACTATCAATGATGAAGGTTTCCGCTTCATCAGAAAGCCGCATCAGCCTTATACACCCCATCTTCCTTTCACCATAAACAAACTCCTTAGCTGCTCTTGATGGGAGATGCAAAATGTCTTTTATAATTCTTCGTAATTCCCGATCAACACGTTTCTGATGGGTGCCCAAACGTTGAAAATGCACTGAGCTTGGATAGTAGAACGTTCTCATGGCATCCATCTTTTGCCAGGGCGAGAGGCCAGAGTTAAGAACCTGAACCGCCTTGGCTACCATTTCTTCCTTTGTTGGAATACAAGGGAACACCTGTATTCCAAATGGCTTCCCAAGTTGTTTATATGATTCTGATAGCGTGAGATCGGCAACAACTTCGTCATCAACCGTTAGAGCAACGCTTCTTGTTCCTTTCGGTGTTCTCCCGGAGTAAAACAACGTAGCAGACTTGCTAGCGTTGATTTGGAGACCAGCTCTTTTAATCGGAGACTTAAAATGGTCAAGCCTCTGAATAGTCTCTTTCTCGGAAATGGCCATAATTGCCAGATCATCAGCGAAGGCCAGTAGGGAACTCTCACCGTAGCACTCCCTCAGTTCACGGAAAAGTGGCTCCACAGCAATGATGAATAGCAAAGAGCTCAGAGGGCATCCTTGCTTCACCCCTCGACGGGGAATAAATGGTCTTTTCGAAGTGTTTTCAAGCTGGACATACGTGGAACTATCTTGGTAAAGTTCTTTCACTAGTTCCACGAAAACACTACCAACATTAATCTTTTCGAAAGTATTGATTAACATGTCATGAATCAAGGAACCAAATGCGTCGGCTAGATCAACAAAAACCACACTGAAGTCCTTGGAGGATCTCCAAGCATGATCCAAACATGTTTGTGGAACAAAATTACGTTCTAAAACGCCATCAAATGGCAAAAATCCTTTCTGCTGGAGTCATATTATTTGATTTTCTAGAATCCAGTCCCGCAAACGACCAGCCAAGCATTTCGTATAGAGACGGGAGCTGGCGTTACCAATTGAAATTGGACGCCAGTCAGACATGATCTGTGAGGATGGATCGCGTTTCGGTACCAGAACCGTACGCGTGCATTTCCAAGAGGATGGAATTCTTTTGTGCTTTAGCAGGCTGTTGATAGAGATGGCAGTCAACAACTCTGCTTCAGGATCTACCATCTTCCATCCCGAATAAGTTATTCCATCCAGACCAGGTGAAGAGTTCTCCGCTTTTCTCAACCAAGAAGCCACCTCTTCCTGCGTGAAAGGGGACAATTCTAGGGGAGCAGCTTGCAAGTCTCTCCCTAGAAGTATATTCCCCGGCAGATTGCAGTCAATCGTCGGGGATGCCTCAAGTTCATCGTGGAAATGTTCTTCAATCCTCCCGGCATCAATTTGGCAGCGAGATTCCATCTGCCCCCAAATTGACCGGAAAGCCCTCCGCCGGTTCATCCGATACATTCTTTGTATCTCAGCCTTGTTATGTGGGTCTACTTGTCTTGGTTTGCTGTGACCCTTTGGTGGGCTGATCTTCAGAATTTTCTTTATTTTATCCACCAATTCGTCAAAGGCGTTATGGAAGTCGGGCCATTCCATAATATCCGACTTCAAGAACCCTGAGAAGGCTTTCCTGTTCTCTTCAAACTGCTCGCTGATTTCAGTTCATTTTACTTCTTTGCTGTTCGAGTAGGGGCATCGGTAATATGCATCTCATCTACAGCTTCAGCAATTTAATACTTGTTCTTCTCCAGACTCGATTTCTGCAGTTCTTCTCTCTTCTGGTACAGGGAATAGAGGAGCATCGCACCATATCCTGAGATCAACGGGCTGCTCATCTTCTATCCCAAGATGTGCAACATCTTCCGTGATGTCCTCTTCCAAAGTTTCCCCTACAATTTTATCAAGGTTTCCAAAGAAACCTGCAAACCAAAAGGCCGAGATTGGCTTTATTCGATTAAGCGAGTTCGAACTATGTACACGCTTTGTAAAAGCGCCAATGTAATGCGTTTGAAGAGCGTATACGCGCTGTGAGGAAAACAAAATGACGTTTCGCTATCAAAGTACGAAATTGCAGTAAAAAGTTAAAAGAATCTCATTTCGATGTGCATTTTACTTATATTTTGATCGGGACTGCAATGTGACCTCATTCATTTTTTATCAAAACATTTTTGAAGTGATGTAACGTATGCTAACCAAGCAAAAAATTCTTCTTTCTTTGTCTTCTTACATACTGGGTTTGTTTGCATACTTTTTACATACTGGGTTACTTGAGGCTTGAATTAAGGAAAATAATAATTGGCAAAAATACGCAAGATGGTCAACACGATCCTCAATATAAGACCGCATCGTTCTTGATCTTTCTTAAGACTCATTGGGCCAGGAATATCAATTCCATTTGGACAGCTGGTACACAAGGATAGAAATCGCGCAGAAACTATGGTACAGCTGACGGGCGTGACCCGAGCATTTACATCTCTGGCACTGCACATTCGGGCCCTTCTTCTTGAGGTTGCCGGAGGTGTTGCAGAAATCACAGTAATTGGGTTTCCCCACTCATCACAAGTCGATGGGTTCCCAGGTGACCTGCAGTTTCTGCAGCAACCCACAGCCCTCGCGGACGACGATTCGCGCTGCCGCCAGGCCGCGCAGAAGCCTGTCCAACTCCACGAAGAGAATGGGCTCCGCCCACAGCGCGTGCACCGTAGCAAATTTTTGTAATTTGCTGCGGACTGCCCCCTAGGTTATCCGTAACGTAATGCCCGCGAGGTGTACCACGATCGAGCGGCTTTTCTTACCAAAACGGGTCGCGGTGGGAAACACGTTCGTGGCCGTCCTCTTCGGGCCCCTGCTTTCTGTTTGACCTCCACCGAGCAGCATAAAGAGGAGGACGAAGGATGTCCTGAGGATGGTCCTGTGGGGCAAAGAAAGGTGCAGAGTCCGCCTGAAGGACTTGCCTCATATGCGTCTCGCGACGGTGGTCTCGGTCGCCTGATGCTGCACCAGCAGGATCGACAGCTCCAGTGGAGAGCAAGCGTCATCGAAGATGTGGAGCACTAGCTGGTGCAATCCCGCACGACATCTGGTCAAGTGAGAAATCGGCTACGCGGACTGTCTTCGCTCCTGGCGTGGCGAGGAACGAGACAACGTGACCCGATGCCGTCTGCAGATCCGCGGAGTGGCCAAGCTGATCAGCACGAATACCTGCATCTCCTGCCGGCCCCCGAACGGTGGTGCCTAGTTAGAGGAAACCTTTCTCACGTGGGTCCAGAAGAACGAAGCGCTCCCGGAGTAGCGGCAGAGACTGGCTGCACTCCTTCTACAACAACCGCTCGCTGCAGGACGTCATCGCGCAGCCCACCGCGTGTGCGTGGGCACAAAGAACCTGCCCAGCTCTCAGTCAGAGAGCAATTGGGAGCTAACCAGCCGGCGAAATGGAAGCTCTCCTCCGAAATAGGAATTCGGTAGAAGGAAGCAGGAGGAAGGACCACGCGCCAGCTCAGGTACCCTGCGACCCGAAGTGCCCCAGCAAAAGGACTATTGCGCTGGGGTGAGGTGTTGCAAATCCCACAGGTAGACTTGTCGAGTTGTCTCCAGTGCTGAAGAACCATTAGGCGCTCACTCTGAAGTGGCAGGAGTCGCAACTTCTGCTGTTGCACTGGGTCCTCTCGTGCAACGCTCCTCGGTCCCACCGGAGCCGGGGAACCGTGGGCTCTAGCTGTTGCAAGTGAGGGGTACTGGAATTCCTCCTGCACATGGTCATTGACTGTATTGCCCTCCAGACACTGTGGTTGCCATACGCAGCGACCCTGGGCGCAAAAGTGTACCATACCAGAGACGTTCTCAAGCAGCTCTTCGTGCAAGGTGCTCTTTCGTCTGCCGCAGCCTAGAAGCTCTTTGGTGACCACGTGGGATAGTCGCGGCCTGGAGCTACGGAATAACAGGAAGGCACGATAAGGGCGTCATCTGATTCGTCCCCGGCTTCCTGAGGACAGTTTCCAGATGACCCCATTTGAGGCATACGCAGATGGAACTTGCCAACATCCTGAAGAGGATGCAGAACACGCCCTGCAGAGGAACGTGAGCCCTTCCCCAGCCTTCCCTGTTTTTGTAAATGGCGTTTTCTTTTATTTTTCCTTCCGTTTGCCCCCTCCCCTTCCGCTGCCGGCTCGACCCTCGCCGGCCTGCATTCAGGCTGCTCGGCAAGTTCCGAACTCTTTCTGACGTTGCAGGATCGCTGGCCCCACACATGTTTATTTGTCATCGAAATAAACGCCCCGGAGCTCCAGGGTGTCAAACAACCAAACGGTCCACCATGAACGGGGGGAGCTCCCGCTTCCCGTCGCAGCGGCGGTCCTGAGAAGTCTCTGCGCTAGGGTTGCCTTTTTGCAGATGACTTCGACATACTGTCCGCCGCTTCGGATGGACATGGTCCGAAGCTCCTCCGTGTCTACATCGGGAGCGCGCACCGCTTCGAGAAGGCGCGCTCGCTCTCGGGGTGATATAAATTTCCTACCTTGTATTTGAGGGGTGGGTTGTTCCCTTCCTCCGATAAGGCCTCATCTCCGCCATGACAGCCAGCACGTTCGAAGCCTTCGCTTGTGCGAGGGGCGAATCTGGGAGGAAGAGCGCCGCCCCCACTTCCATAGCCTGTGGGAGCGATGAGGACATCATCAGCTGGGCTTCGCTGGTGATACCGTCGGGCATTACTGCCCTTCGCATCACCGAATCTCCACGCGCCATACGTAATAAACTAAAAAACACCACAAGCGACGGGGCGACAGCGATACGCGTGCGTCCTCACCCGATTTTCTCCCGGTTGCGAAGGCCGTTTATCGAAGGCAAACATTTTACGGAAGCTGTATTACGACCATACCACTTCCGTTGTATTAGCAAGTGATAGTAAATACACTATGAAGGGGTTTGGGAAGGGATCACTGTCTGCTGGTGGCTGTCCATCCCATCCTCTCGAGTATGCCGGCAAGGCCTTGCTGAAAGCAGTTATCCAGGTGGGACCACCGCGCTGCTATCCTGATGAAAAGGACGGCGAAGTGAATGTCATCCTTGTCGCTGGATCCTCCTGCTGCTTTGTTGAAGCATTTCAATAACAAAGAAGAATGTGAAGGCAGCACAGGGTTGCCAGGGAGGCCGCTGGACGGAAAGCGTCTCCAACGAAGAGGGGTTTTCAAGTGCCCCTGGAGTTGCCACCGGGTGTTCTCAGGACCCTGGCAAAGCGTTCCCAAAGGGATGTGAGAGCATCACACTACCACTTACAGGTGGGGTAGGGATTGAAGTTCCACGCACTTGACACAGCTGGTGTGCAAACCTCCCTGCGTCCAGTGATGACGAGGGCGTTGCGCGGGAGACACCAGTGCAGCACCAACAGCTCCGACTCCTGTCACTTCAAAGGGAGAATGCGGGTGTCCATGAGGGCCCCGAGGGTCACTCAAAATGTTACTCTGGAACATTTAACAGCTTGCCCCAGCGCAAGAGTCCGTGGGGCGGAGTCGCAGTGTTGGTGAGCTGGCCCGTCTCCCACTCGCCCAGTCCTTTCTCCCTTCCGGAGATCCTTGCCTTCATTTCCCATTTCACCACGTTGTTAGTGCCCAGGTGTTCCCTGAAAGATGGCAGCGTTGCAGGGAAGGAAGTTCTTCCTGTCTATGCGCTTTTTTCGGGATTCTCAAGGATCTCTCGCAGGGTGCAACAGTTGTTCCGCTCGAACAGGATCTGGTGCACCTGTTTCGCACGTTCCTAGAGACTGTCCTCCTTTCCCACATGCTCGTGAACAGTTTCCTGCCGCCAGGCGCTACCGTTTGCGGGACGGCGGGACATCTATTGCGTGATCATCCTCGTCAGTGCCGTCACCCTCCCAAGCTGCAATCGGCGGTAGGCGATGTGGCGGCAACGGAGTGCAAGCAGCGACGCAAGTCCCGCGCTCCTGGTGGCTGTTTTGACGAGGAGACATGCAGGGTAGCACCAGGTGGTGCTCTACATCTTTTCCAGAAGTACGGTCATCAGAAACTGGAGCTGAACCCTCAGCCATCCACCGTCAGAAGACCGAGGTTACTGTCTCGACGCGAAGCTCATAAGCCTTCAACAGGACTCGGGGACTTCCATTTGCCACAAAGGTCGATCAGAAGAAGATCCTTTGTCCTTTTCTGCGCCTCTTCTGTGAAGAGCAAAACGGAAAGAAGAAGACGAAGGAAGAGCGCCGCGAACGAGTTCCACACAGCGGCTGGTTCCGGCACGAAAAACCTGCCTTCTTGGAACGGGCCGATCCGCAAATCTGCTTTCTGGAGGCCGCTGCACCACACCTTCGCAGGGAGATATTCTCCCTACGGCACAACGAGGTACTTACAGTACCGATCCGTGGGATTCGCGGCGACTGCAAGAGCTCCGGGCGCGTCTCTTCCTCTATGGCTATCCCCTCCCAGACCAGAGGAGAATCACGGATGGTCTTGACCCGTCTGTGCCTCGCACTGTTGCACCATTTGCTGGTGAGGAAGAGGTTGGTTTTCATGGTTTGTCCGGAAGTCTGCTCCGACCGACGACGGAATTTACCACCCATCCCTGTCTCTCAGCTTATAATTTCGCAGTCAACTTCGCGTCCTCATTCACTATTGTGATGAGCCACCGGTTGCCTACGTTGCGTAAATCTCCTCCCTTCGGGAAGAGACGTACTTTAGCGATCGGAACGAGATGGGAACGCATCGCAAGAGGCGAATCGTTCGCGAATCAGCACCAATTATGATTGATGCACCAGGGGCACGAGTTCCGCTGCGAAGCATTCGTAAAACTCGGAGGACAGACCGTCATGCCCAGGACCCTTGCGTTGTTTCTGTTTTCGGATGGCAGAAACGATCTCCGTCATGGAGAAACACTGCTCCAACATCAATCAGTCCTCCTTCCTTAAAGCAGGAGCGCCCTCTGGCAGCAAACGCTGCCCAAATCCGCTATCCGGTGCTGTTCTTGCGTATAGGGAGGAATAGAAATCCCGCAAGACGGGGCTTACGTGCGCTGGGGTTGCACATGCTTCTTGTGAGCTCCAGTGAATGTAAGCGGCTTGTGAAATTGTGTGTGGAATCGCGGCTGTTTGAAGACAGAAATGCCTGAGAACGCCGCTTGGTAGGCGAAGGGTGACGTGAGGGCTACGTCTGCCCAGTCTATGGAGGCACGGACATGCCCCACCACACAATCGTCTCCCGGAGCTCCGGCGAGGGCATGGAACTCGGTGGCAGCGACGGCAACGTCCGGAGTCGCCTCGGAAATCGCGGTCTACATTCTGAAGGGCTACAACCCAGCCCTCCTGTAACTTATATTCTCCTCTTACGATCCGAAAATTTTCCAATGTCATCAAAAAGATGGGCATTGAAGACAAGGAGTTTGTGTGCCTCTCCGTACGGAGCGGAAGGCGTTTGTGACGGCTGCTTCAGCAAAAAGGCCACTCCGCAGGGGTGGTCGGAACCCGTTCTCCACAGTAGCCGATCACTTGAGATGCTTTCGGTTTTCTGAACGTCTTCTGCGTGGAGCATGTGCGTCTGTTGCAGAAGCGCCAGATCGAAGTCTCGTAGGCTGGCGGCCACGTCTCGTCCCTTGCCGTCGTCGCGCAACTCGTTGAGGTTCCATCAAATTGGGTGCAATCGTCGCCAAGAGGGGAGTCCACGCATCACCGTTGTGATGGTAAAGGCGTCATGAGTCCCTTCTCCTGTTCGGAAGGCGGGTATCCATCTCGACGGATTGTGCCTCGGATGGAAGCGTTCCGTCGATGGTTGTGTCTTTGGTTTCTTTTGGCGGGACGCTTTACAGAGAGGAGTCGCGCGCCATCGCGGACATCGCCTTCTCGTTCCCCAAGCACATTTCTTCCTCCGTCTGAGGGGGAGCGATCCGCCTGGGTTCCGACCCACCTCGCTCTTTCGAAGAGCGACGGATTGGGCGCTTTCGGATTCAGGCCTGAATTTGGTTTCTTACGACATTCGTGTTCCATTTGCACCTTACATAAGGGTTAGTAAGTTGCAAAGTTCAATCTTACAGAGGTTTCAATTGTCTTTGAATACACAGCTGTTGAGGTTAGGAACATTGAAAGAGGGTCAGTGTATTAGAATAGCACTTAGAGGGACGTTGGCAACTGAATAGCTTCTGCTATTGGAAATGAGGAAGAAGCGTCCCAAAGGATGTCATATGCCGGCGGACCTACACCGTGATGTGGGAGAACTGCTGTTTGTATTTGGGATATAGGGCATAGCTCTCCGTGTGTTTGGTACGTATTCTCCTGGCGAAGATTTCCTACGAGCTTTTCTCCTGCATACGAAGAAGGGTTGGGCGTGTGGATATGTCCCGGGAAGATTTCATAATTTCGGAACACAGATGCTTAGAGATCGCAGTAATTGTTCTTTGAGGGATTCCAAGCAATTTTAGGAGTTTATCATTTTCGGGATCCCATGAGCCGAGCGCACCAATTACAAATGCTTGGTTGATGGTTCTCAAGTCTTGATTCCTGAGGGCGGTGTCGATGTCTGCGTACTTCAGGATTTTCGTTTCCCTTGCACGCTGTAGCGATGATATACGATTTTCAGGAGAGATGACAACGTCAACTATAACAGCTGTGGACGCATTCTTTGCAAAATATGTCGAGGCGAAGAGAGGAGTTTAACACATCCACTCGGTGACCCCTTTGGGCAACGGGCCATCGAGGGGAGAGGATCTTGATCAAGGTGTCGATAACAACGTTATGTCGTTGGGTGATCATTGCCCCAAGATAAACTGGACAGTGGCACAGGACATGCGTCAACGTTTCTTCTACACAGCCACATCTTCGGCGTCCCTCGATTTCATTAGGCGTTTTCCGATTTCCGTTGAGGAATAAGTGGATCAATCGGACACGGTGCATAAATCGCCAGTCTGCAAAGCAGAATCCATCACATGTAGGCAGCAATGACATGGAGGCTTTGTGGAGGGCTGCACATCCTATTATCCCACCTTGGTCTGTCTTGGCTGGAAGTGCTACGCGTTTTTGCACTCGAAAGTGAGCACGCATCGTCCGTGCCGCTTCTCGACGCTGCGGCAAGGGGAGGATTTGGGGGTTTCCATGTTCGGGAAAGGATAAGGGGAACATCACAGTATTGTCATGAGAGTTCCACGTTATGGGAAGGTGATTCGTTGCTTCCCGTAATGTGGACCACATTGTGGGGGGATCACCAGTCGGGCGGTCTAAGGGGAACGAACAGCATCCATTGAGGAACCGCGTGAACCGAACCAATTTGGCGGCACGTGAGCCTTCCTACGTACGGCGTCGGAAAGGGAGGAGAAGGAGAGATCAGTCACAAGTGAATCCGGACACGCTAGCAGTTTGAAGGCAGAGTCAGCGATCCTTGTTCGTCCTTCTTCGACAAGAAGCATTATCCCGAAGCATCCATCACGAACACCTCCGTATAGGTATTCGTTTGAGGGTCCTTGGGTAAGCGGGAGAATGCTTTGCTCCAACGTATTCCCTATTATTTTATCAATCTTGGCCCATGACGTTAGTGGCTCCGTGCCAACACGAAGGTCGCTCACTAATGACGGCAAGAAAAAGCATTTGACGGCGTCCAGTTTCTGCCATGGGGCTAAGGAGGAGTCCGCAATGATTTTGAAATTAGCAATGAAGGTACGTGAGTGGATGGAAGTCGATCGGTTTCCCTAGGTAATTATAAGTATCCTGGAGGGAAAAGGACAAAACTATTGCACCGCTCACCACCAATATTGGAGAAATTCGCACTTGCGTTGGAAAAGCTGCGTAGTGGGAGGAGCCGCATTTATTGGGATTCCATTGCAAGTTTGCAGCTCGGGTTGAATCTGCGAGCGTGCTGACGGCCAGTTGTAGCTCCTACATCGAGCTGGCCATAAGCGCAACATCACCTGCATGAGCGAGCGGAATAAAAGAAGGGTGTCGGCGTTTCAGGACTCTGATAAGGGGTTCTAAGGCGATGATCAATTGCAGACCACTTAGGGGACATCCTTGGCGAACTCCGGACCGAATCGGTATTGGGATCGTAAGTCCGTCGGAAGCCACTGTCGTGGTCGTAGCTTCCTAATACATTCCCGCAAGGATTCCGTGGAACCGACTTCTAGCCCCTAGCACGGTCAACGTGTCTAGGATGAGCCGCTGGGGGTCATGGAGGTAAAGCGTCTTTGAAGTCTATCCATGCAATGGCGATGTCTTGGTGGTGCACTCGGGAGCGCTCGAGAGCAGTGGTCAGGACAAAGTTTTGCTCCAGCACACCATCAGAAGGAAGAAATCCCTTTTCATGGTGTCCAAGAATTCCGTTGTTGAGGAACCACGAGCGCAACCCTTTCGCGAGAATTTCGCAGAATAGTTTGCCAATGGTATTGGAGATTGAGATGGGGCGAATCTGCGTGAGATCTGCCGGATCAGATGGTCCAGATTTAGGGATTAGGACTGTGCGTGATGTTTTCCCGTCCTTCGGGATACGCAAGTGACGGATACATGAATTGTATAGGGCTGCAAGACAAGATCCGTCTGGGTCTGCTTTCCGCAGGGGGGAGTACGGGATTTCATCGTTTCCTAGGGCAGTGTCTTGGGTGTTCCTTAACGTCAACGGAACTTCTTCAGGCGTGATGTTTTCACAATTC
Organism: Raillietiella orientalis; assembly: GCA_036172245.1. Taxonomy (NCBI): domain Eukaryota; kingdom Metazoa; phylum Arthropoda; class Ichthyostraca; order Raillietiellida; family Raillietiellidae; genus Raillietiella; species Raillietiella orientalis. Next base: position 824 of record JAYWIR010000097.1, on the reverse strand, counting down.
ACTTCCGAAGAAGGGTTAAAGGCTTTCCTTGAGTATGTCCGCGTTCATTGTTCATCCATCGCTGAGAACTTTTCACTAGAAATGGTTTGAATTATAGATTTGCAGCCTTGAAATTGAATGGGACTCGCGTGAAGAAGAGTGCGAGTGTCTCGTTTTCGGTTTCGCCGATACAGGGATTGAAGTGGTTTCTTTGAGGTGAGGCAAAAGGCATTGGAAGAGGATGTAGGCCTTGTGGAAGGGTAAAATTGGCGTGTGTGCAATGTCGAAGTTAAGGTATTCATAATTTCTTCGAGGGTATGCAGGGTATGTTGCCAAGCGTCATTAGATGTCGATTGTGTAAGAAGGGTCGTGAGGATCGGAGTGTAAGAAGTAAGGACGGAGTGTGGGCTCGTGTGTAGTACATGCTGGGTGCTTGGCAGAACCTGTTGTGCTGCGGAGTTATAGGGTGCTGGTTCGCTGGTTGCGTGCAAGGGGTATAAGGGAGTCGGATGCATCGGTTGTGCTTGCTGTTGTAAGGCGTCGGAGAAAGATGAATTTGATGGAACTATGGGAGGTACTGATGCTGTTGGTTTACAAGCTGTTGTAGGGATAGGATGCTCTGTTTCTATGGCTACAGGCGTGTGTGTGGGGGGGGGGGGGGCTTCGGGTGTCGCCATCCCATCAAAACGGTTAAATGTGGGTATTGAACGAGAAGTGCGAAGTGGGGAGAAGGGTTTGTTGCTTTGATTTTGCAGGCGCATATGCCATCGCATGTAATCCACGCATAGTAGGGAAAGTGTCCATACAGTTAGGAATGTTACATGGATAAGAAAGAAAGACCGTGG
>JAYWIR010000096.1:0-247657 GCA_036172245.1 Raillietiella orientalis | reverse complement strand
TGGTAGGCGATTTTCTTTTCCATCCTCCTCTCCTTCTTTGTTTTTTTGGCCGTTGCCACTTGCCACCCAGTCTCCTGGCCGGCTCCCTCAACTTTTTCGGCGCTGGTCGCCGGGGTCTCGGGTGCGGCCTGGGTCTTGGGCGCGGTTGGAACAGCCTTCGCGGCAGCTTTTGCCGCCAGCCTTTTCTGCAGAAGCCGGGCGCGTTTTTTAAGGTTTCTCTTGGAAACCACCCGCACTGCTGCTTTTGGGCACACCTCCTTCGTGCGGCCCATTGTGCCGCATACTTGGCACTGCACATTGGGACACCTCTTTTTGAGGAGGCCCGACGCATTGCAGAAGCCACAGTATTTCGGCTTCCCCACATACCAGAGGTCGACGGTTTCGCCTTCGACCACCAGTTTGTGGGGAAGAGTGCAGCCCCCTCGAACGGTCACGCGCGCAGCAGTGAGGCCGTGTTGCAGCCCCGTGTAGTCTTCGAAAGGACTAACTTTCGTCCACTGCGCGTGGACCGTTCCGTATTTCTCCAACGCGGCGCGAACCTGTTCCTTGCGCATCCGCGCGGTAACACTTAACAGGTGGACCACCATGCTGCGGTCCGCCATAATAGGGAGGAGCCTGCGCGTCCCCATCACCAAGGGGGTTTTAAGCCGTCGCTGTGCCAGCTCTGCTTGTTTGCAGATCACCTCAACGTACTGACTTCCTCTGCGGATGGTCATAGCGCTGAGCTCCTCCTCTTTCACATCGAGAGCACGCATGCCCTTCGAGAAGGCGCCCGCACTTTCTAAAGAATATAAATTGCCTACCTTGTAGAATAATGAGGGGTTGTACCCGTCCTCTACATAGGCCGACAATTTCGCCGCGGCTGCAGGCGATGGCGCCGACACAACGCCGCTCCACGCCCGCGCTGCAGCGGGGACCGATTCTGTGGGGGCGGATGCCCCCACCTCCATCGCCTTCGAGGGCGACGTTGCCGCCGCCCCCTGGCTCTCCATCGCCTCTGGGGGCGGCGTTGCCGCTGCCCCCTGGCCATCCCTGGTGGTCGCGTCAGGCATCGCTGCCTGATCGACCACCGAACCATACGACGCTTGCACTGGGGGAGACTTATGTGCCGGGGCATTTATTATTCTAATTTTTTACAAAAATTAGATAATAAAGTGTTTAAAAAGATGTTTTTTGTGGGAAAAAAAAACGTTTTTCTGCGTCCGCCGTTCGCCTCCTCTTAAGGCGCTCCTACTCCTCGTTGTATGCTAGGGTACCGACATAACGCAGTCTCTCGGAGCTGCTTCTGCTGGAGGATTCCCCTGCGGTCGACGAGAAGAAACGCGCCACTCTTGACTTGCGCTTCACGGCGGAAGAAGTGTTTTTCGCCATAGCGGGCCTCAAGAAGCGCAAGGCGATAGGTGACGATGGTCTGCCTTCGGAGTTCTTCCTGTGCTTCGCGGCGTAACTCATCCCCCTGGTGCTGAGGCTTTCTGCGCTGATGCGAGAGACGGGCAATGTACCGGCCTCGTCACGCTCAGCAAGGGTACGTCTCTTGCCGAAAGGCGGAGACATGCGCCATTTAAGCATCTGGCGTCCCATCACCTTGGTGAATGCGGACGTCAAGTTCTCCAGGCTGTGGGTCGCGCGCCTAGGCAGGATCGCTGGATCTGTGGTAAGTCCGGAGCAGTCTTATGCTTTTCCCGGGCGGTCCATGGAGGAGAACCTGTTCTTCGCGCGCACGCGGCTCGAGCTGCAACGTTGCGTGGTGCACGACAGCCAGGCAACCGCATCTTCGGCTGCCCAACCTAGGCGTCGCTGCATTCGGTCCTAGGAAGCGCCGGGTGCCTTGGCGGTCGCGGTCGATCTCCGCAAGGCGTTCGATTGCGTAAATCAGGATCTCCTGCTGGAGCTGCTGGAACGTCTTGGTCTTCCGGTGCACCTCGTGGCGTATTTGAGCTCTTGTCCAGGAACGCCGTCCGTGGCTGCCTTTGCTGACGACCTGCTTATTCACTTTCCCATGACCACCTCGGGGTCCAGTCTCCAGGATTTCTTCGACCTGATTCGCCGGGGAGCGGGCATGAGCGTAAACCGGAGCAAGAGCGTGGTTGTACCTATTAATGCGGCGTTAGAACGGCAGTCCGACAGGATCCGCCTGGAAATCCCGACCGTTTCCTTCATGCAATATCTGGGCGTTTCGCTGAGGAACATCAGCCCAGTGGAAGTGTGGTCGGACTGCCTTCGGAAGGCTTTGAATTCCCTGAGCTTGTTACAACATGGCAGGTTCGCCCTGTCGGAGCGGGCCACGATATGGAAAACCTTCGTTGCCCCCTCTTGCGCCCCCTGCTTTTTGTTTTTCCGCCCCCTTCTCAGCCAAGCTCCAGTGGCACAGCCAGTTGAAGAACGCTCTGTGGGGACCTGCGAGGTCCAGGATGCGCCTCAAAGACTTGACGGCTCCGCGTCGGGATGCTGGTTTAGGCATCCTGACTCTGGAGAGAATCGAGCTGCAGGTGCAGCTTCGAATGTTGGCCCTGTGCGCCAACCTTTGGTCCACTCCGTGGTGCGCTCCCGCGCGCCTGCTTCTGCGGCGCTGCACAGGCAGCGCTGGACTTCTGTCGCTGCGGCCGCACACGGAGCGCGCCATGAGAAGCTTCGGTTTCTCCTTGAAACCGCTGTACCGGCTCCTGGAAGCCCAGGAATAGATGTCCTGCCCCCCAACAAACTTTCAAGCCTGGCGGCAGGAACCGTTGAATGGCTGGGCAAAGCACCAGGATGTTTCCCTCATGCAACTTCGTTGCGCTCACCTGTCGTCGTATTGAACGGTGGACGAGGTGTGCAACAACCAGGAGGAGTGGACTCGCCTGGCTGTCACGCCGCTCGCCGACGCACTGTCAGCATTCAGGGCAAGAGATGACAGCCGCGAACCGGCGAGATGGGAGGTCGACTGCACCATTGCAGGAACAACACGACCTATTGGCGGCTGGAGGACTTGCGAGCTGGCAGACGCCGCCACGTCTCGCCTCATCTCGAAGGGACTCCTTCGGTCTAGCGAACACTCGAGTGTGCCCTCCGAAGAACTTGTGGTCCCTAACTCCTGTTTGAACACTTCGGTGTTCCCTCTTTCATGGAAGCAGGACGTCATCATGCAGGTGTGTTGGGGATTTCACTCCAGCCAGCGCACAAACCTTGTTTCCGGGGGAGTTGCCTCCCCAAACTGTAAGCTGTGCGGGGAAGTGGAAACGCTCCCGCACCTGCTCTTGGACTGCGTTGCCCTCCAAGGACTCTGGCGGAGGCTGCCGTCAGCTCTCCTGCACCAGGAAGACACCGTGAGGAACTTGATGCGCCGCTTCTTCACGCCAGGCGGCTTGTCTTTGGGTTCTGTCGTTGCAACCGTGTGTTGCACCCGCGCCATCTACAAGGCCCACCGAGAGTTGGAGAAGCTGGCCATAGTTCGTCAGCACACCGGATTAGCCAGCACAAACATGTCGTCGGCTGCCGAGTGGGCCCATCTACCACAGGGCGTAAGGAGAGAGTTCGGCGGCATCCATCGCCGGTTTTGAAAGGAAGAAACGGACTTACCAAAGTCCCTTGTCCCCTGCCCTCCATATGTTGGCTTTTTTTTTTTTTGCTAGTAGTGTATTTGTGGTGCGTTCACTCCCGTTTCGGACTTTCGGCATACTGACCTGCGTGTCAGGGATCCCACCCCCTTCGTCTCTTGTGTTCCCCTTTGTCCAGAGACCCTGTTCCCTAATAGTTTACAATAAACGCTTCGGCGCATCCGGGTGATAAACAGCTGCCCCTCCGCGATCGTTTCGATCTCTTGCGCTCGCACAGTGCAGACGTGTTTTCGCGTCTCTCCGCGTCCTCGATGGAGCATCTTTGTGCGTGCGTTTTCGCTCGCACTTGTGCGTTTCTTGGAAGAGGACGAAGCAGCGTTGTGCAGCATGGCCACTTCTGGGAATGGTGTGGAGGAGACAGCCGTTGAATCCAATTCCATTGGAATGGAAGCGGTCGCATCCTCCGCGACGGTTTCCACGCCTTCGGTAAGGAGCTACGCCGCCGCCACCTTCCAGGGAGCAGGTACCTGCGATGCGAAGTTGCAGGTTTATGTGGCATCCGGATACATGCCCGCCCTCCGTTATAAGGTCAGTGGGCCCCTTAACGGGAGGACCGGGCGTGAGCTCAACGATGAGCTCCTCCGGAACGGCGTTCGGGAATAGGAGGTCCTTGCCATCATGCCTGCGGGCAGGAAGGAATACACCAAGATACGGTGTAAAAACGCGGCACTGGTGCATCGTCTTCTTTGTACTCCGTTGTCTATCGGTGTCAAGGACGTCCTGCCTTTCGTGATGGACGACTCGTTTGTCCTTCAATTGTGCGACATCGAGCCAAAAATCTCCGACCGCAATGTCGTAAGTGTGCTGGCGAAGATCGCCACCGTGCACGCTCTGTGGAGGAGGCCAAATCCTCTTAAGGATTTCCCCTCTGTCTACATTGGACAAGCCTCCGCGCAGATCACCGTCGCGAACAGGCGTGTTGTGCCCGAGCAGCTGCAGGTGAACGGCACGGTCGTTCATCTGTGGTTTCTAGGACAGACTCGCGTGTGCGAGCAGTGCGGCAAGAAGTGACACCGAATAAAGGGATGTCCTACGCCGAAATGTCGCTATTACAAAGAAACCGGACACGAAATAAAAAAGTGCCCGGTGCTTGCAAAGAAAACGGCAGCAGCGGTAGTTCGTCGCGTTCAAAAGACAGACGCACGAAAGGCCGCTGCCCTCAAGAAAAAGCCGTGTCCGCGGTGTCTTGGCAAAAGAGCCAAGCAATACGCGGGAATACCAAAGGCGTCCCCGCCCGCAACGCCCCAAAATGGAGAAATCGCGGCGGGGAAGCCCATTAATAAGTGGCGCGAGGGTTCGACGGGTTACGTGTTCGCCCTCGCTGCCGCACTGGGAAACACCACTCCAATCCAGGAAACGGGAAATGTACTAAGAACCTCGGTAGAAAAGGTAGGTGAGCAAGAAGATCGCCATAGGGCGAAGACTTCCAGTTCCAACCCGCTTTCCCTTCCCAAACCGGCAAATCCTCAATCCAACGTAGGGGTCTCTGCGGCGGCTACGAAACTTGTAGCAAGCCGCGGAGCGCCGCGCAAAAACACGCTGCATGCAGCCGCCCCTTTACCGACTCGGCAAGTTTCCCCAAGTCCCACAAGAAGTGGAATAAATTTACTTTTCAAAAAATTTTTCAACAAAAACATTCACACTACAGTCTCATTCATACCATTTGCACAGTTTTTACCACACTCAAGTCCATGGGTTCACAAGTTCTGCAGTCATGGTGGGTTTCCTGCTGTTTGGTCTTGGGCGTCGTCTTCTATCCTCTTCAGGATGAATGGGTACGTCTATGCTTGGATTTTCCAACAGTTTCTAATACCGATTTTCCGCTTCAAAAGCACTTGTAGGATCTCCGTCGGTGGTGCGGCTCTCCTGGCTTTCCTCATTTTTCACCACCGCACAAGTATGGCGGTGATGAAGAGGGCAATGGTCGTCCTCACCATGGGATTGTAACAGGGAACATTACAATCCCCCTGAAACATCCAAGCAAAGATCTCTATTACGGATCTGTTCGTGAGTCCGATGATCCTTTTCTGGATCAGCCAATCATGCAGCAATGTGGGACACGTCAAGACGTGAAGTCTCGTGTCGTTGTCTCAACATGCCGTGCAGTCTCGATCTTCCCGTCTTCCGGTATAGTACTGCAATCGGGACCCACTCTGGATTCCTCCATGATAAAACAACAGGAGGTCATCCTGGGTGCCCGGCGGAAGGTCACTCCTCCAGAGCATCGTGCCGAACGCTAGCAGTTTGATCCGGTTACTTCCGTAGCAATCGGAGGCTTCCTGGAGGGCACTGATGTCACGGTCTTCTTCCCGAATTAATCTTCGGAGGTTTGTTTTGAATACCATGGACCACGCGGAATCGTTGTGGTTAAGCCACACCTCGGGGATCATGTGGGTAAACCTTCGTGACATCATCTCTATATACCTAAGCATACGAGTGTGATGTAGGTACCCTCCTCGCCTCAACTCTTTGATTCGTTGTAGGGTAACTCCGGACCGCTGGTGGATGCAGCTTCTCGTGTCCGGCGGGACAGGCAGCATCCAGGGGATCACCAGTATGGACTTGTCCTGCCAGAGTTCCCTACTTCTCGGCACGATCTTGATTTTGTGCTCTCGCTCCAGCCGTTGCTTCCTCGTCCAGGTTAAGTGGATTTTTATAAATTCGCTGCTCGGCCTAGCTGCGCAGTCATCAGGCCTTTCGAGTTGTTCAACAACAACGCATAAGCCCTGTGCGCCGCATACGGACAGTCATCCCAGTGAGTAGCAATGTCCAGGATGTCTCGCGTGTCCATGATTTCTATGGAGTGTGCAAGCGACTTCATCCCGGAACCGCCTTCTTCCCGGGGACGACACAGGGTTTTAGTCGAACTCTTGGGCGATAGGGGCCTCACAGAATTTTTCCCTGCAGCCTGTCGAACTTCCTCGTGGTGTTCTTGTTAATCCTCGCGTAGGCCTCCCCGAAGAGCACTTTTGGAAGGAGTACTCCATTCCATATGTTGGACTTTCGCTTCATTCCTAGGTCCGTTCGGGTGTACTTGGCTGCTTCCTTGGCCGTTTTTCCTAGGATCTCGGTCCACAACAGCTTCGACGAGGAGTCGTTGCCAATGTAGGCACCCAGGTACTTGGCCGTGTCCACCGTTCGAAATCATCTCTTCGCTAGAGCGGAGAAATCGAGGATTCCAACCGGCAAGAGCTGGTTTTCTGGGCGTTGATGTTTAGACCCAGGCCTTGATCCATCAGGTCTACCACATCCAGAAATGCTCGTTGATTTCTCTCTCCCTTGATAAAAAAGAGTAGATCATCAGCGTATGCCAGATGGGTAAGACGCTGGCCATCGATGGTTATGCCTTGCAGTCGTCCGCTCTTCTCGATAAAGGACGACAACGCCTCCATGTAGATGACGAACAGCATCGGAATTAGCGAATCGCCCTGCCGGACTCCCCGCTTCATCCGGATTGCTGCCGTTTTCTGGCCGTTAATTTTGATCCGGCATTACTGGTTCTAGAGTACCACCCTCACGAAGTTGCTGAAGTGTTCCGGAAGGCCTAGCTTCTCCAGAACCTTCAGCAGCATCCCATGGTCGATGGAGTCGAAAGCCTTCTCCATGTCAGTGAACACCAGCACCATGTTCTCGCCGACGTATCGGCTGAGTGCGACGATGGCCTGGGCACACTTGACATTGTCCGAAATGTGACGTCCAGGGACTGCACACGTTTGGACCGGAGAGATCAGCCTCGACATGACCTTGCCTAAGCGGTTGGACCAGATCTTCGCTAACCACTTGGCATCGGAGTTCAGGATCGAGTTTGGCCTCCATTGAGCGACCTGGGTTGGGTCGCCTCCTTTCGGCAACAATCTCATCCTACTCTCGTGGAAGGACTCAGGTAGTCTGCCTTCTTCACGGATGTAGAGGGTCAACTGGTGGAACAAGCGCAAGTAGGCATGCAGGTACCGCTGATAGTGCGTGATGGGTACACTGTCAGGTCCCGCCGCCACATCCTTGCGCAGTTGTCCAAAAGCAGTCTTCACCTCGTCTTCGGAGAATTCCTCCTCCAGTATGTTCCGCTGAAGATCGTCTGTCCTCTTCTCGAGGTAGCTCAGAAAGGCCTGTTGAATAGAGCGACAGAGATGTTGTTGCCTAAAGTGTTTCGTGTAATGCCTGTGAAAGGCTTTCACGATATCCTCGGACGACTGTCGCTCTTGCCCGTCGTACTGGATGCAGAAGATATCTGTTGCCAGATTTCTCTTCTCCAGCACGCCGACTTTCCCTTTTATGTTGTTGAAGACGTACCGAATCTCGTACTGAACAAAGTACTTTGAGAGTGAGCGATCATGGATGTTCAGCTCCCGATACGCCTCCTGCCTCAAGCGCCTATCCCCGAATGTCATATTTGCAAACCGGTGTATCCTGTGTTTCAAGCTGTCCCAGTCGGCGACTCTTCTGATTTTTGTGGTCTTCCGAATCGTCTTTAGGACCTCCTGATATCCAGGATGTATCTGCAACCAGGCGGGCATGCTAATGAGCGCCGCCCTGGTGCCTTGCCCCCGTCGCGCATTCTCCGTTCTTAAGGAGAAACGCACCAACGGGTGATCGGACAGAGTGTTCAATGTGTCTGAAAAACCCTGAATGCGATTCCCTAGTTCGGTGCTGTGGAGTACGTGATCGATCGGCTTGTGACTTGCTGTTCGGCACACCAGTTCGAACTCGTCGGATAGATGCCGATACGCAGTCCTTATTCTGGCGTCTTGGGAATGAGTGATCTCATCCAATATGTTGAGATCGTCAGCAAGAATAACGACGTCCTTAGGGGCGACCTTTTCACGGAGTGCTGCATGCAGCGCCTCCGCACAACGATGTTTCACCCTGTGCGGCCCGTACACGTTCCCCAGGATGAGGTGACCCGTGGCGGATCAGGCCATTCGCACGCCGATGATTCGTCCGGGTTAAGGACAGAACACTTCCAGAATAGTGGGGGCCAATTGGTTCTTGATTAGGACCGCCACACCCTGCGTGTTCCGTTCTCCCCCGCTGACGTAAATCTGCCCGTTGAATCGCCGCTCCATTTGCTGACTAATCTCGAGACCCATCTTGTGGGTCTCCTGCAGGCACACTATGTCTTGTTGTGCGATAATCCGCACAATCCTTTTTCTTTTTCCTTGGTCGACTACACCGTTTACATTCCAGGAGGCGATATTCAGCCTCCTGGCGTTCGAAAGGGAAGAGACCATAAAAGGGGAAGTCCTATTTCTTGGCTTTCCTGAGCTTCTTCTCTCTGAGAGAGCGTGCTCTTCCAGACAATGAAGAAGCAGCGGGCTTCTCGCTGCCGGCGTCACTCTCTGTTCCGGTGAGGTCCGTTACTTCCGCCTCCTTCGTAGAGTGTTCGGCCCGCGATCAATTTTCGAGATAGCGCCTCTATCTTGACCTTGGCGCAGAAGTTCGCCTTCACGTCGAGAAGCTGTTCTTCTAACGTCTCGTGGTCGGTTATCTTTACAACCTGGTTCACCTTTTCCTGTGCATTGCAGATCTTCTGCAAGATTTTCTCTTGCTGAGGCCCGGTTTGCACCTCCATAACTTCCTTCGCTGGTGTTGCCAGCTCCTCCGTGGACTGCAGGGCTTCCTGCGACACTGGTTTGGCTTCCTGGTTTCCTTCTTTCACGCCTTCCTGCGCTAACTCCATGTTTTCGTCTTTCTGTGCTGCTCCTTCTAGGATGAGAGGGGTTTCTTGCTCGTTGACGAGCATCCTCCTCTTTGCTTTCTTTCCTATCTCAATGAAGCCGTCCGTCAAATCCTGGACGGCTTCCTCCACCTTCTTCGGCCTTGCTGCCAACTTTCAGGCTGCTTGGCCTCCTTGATGTTTTTCTCTCTCACGGGAGAGAGTTCTCGAATCCTTCTGCAATTTGGCGAATTTCGGACAGCTCCATTTAGCATGTTCGTGCTTCTTGCAGAAGGAGCACACCTCCGGTTGCGGGCAGTTTCGGAATTGATGTCCTACTTTTCCTAAGCGAAAGCAACGGCATGTTGGGCAAGTGTTCGCCCTGTGGCCGAACTGCTTGCACCCGGTGAAGAATACCGGTTGTTGCCGGTGGCGCACGTTTACTCCCTGGGATTGTTTCTCAATGAACGCCAACACAGGTAGAACAGCTTCCTCCTTCATCTTCATCTTGGCGATCATGTCGGCAGAAAATATATTTCCAGAGAAGTTCTGGAATTCAAGGTCCAGGAGCTCCCAAAAATGCTCCAAATAGTTCAACACCGTTAGCTACGGTGTGAAGATGGAAATGCCGTTTAAGAAGACGGTCGTGTATGGCATTCTGCCAATGCCACAAACCATCCTTCCTTGAATATTGATCCCCTTCTGGATCAGTCGCTCTCTGATGTTTTCACAGTCTGTAAATACTGTGAAACCGCTGCTACTTGGTATAATCGCCTTTATGCGATCGAAATCGATATCTGTTTTATCCAGGGACAGATACACCTTTCTGATACTGTTGAATTTTATTAGCACAGTCTTGAAAGTAATGGGCTTTAAATTCGGCCCTAACTCGATATCGGCCGATTTATCTTTTGAACTTTTCCACATAGCGGCTTTCCAAATTTTCTAATCGGGTGGACACTCGCTTGTCCAGCCGCCACTGACGCATAGGAAAAGGGCTGCGCCGCCGCAGCCGAACAAGATGGCGTCACGCCCTGTACCTCGTGGACGCCCGCGGATCCCGCCTGGAACGCCGCCGCCGCGGGCGCAGCCTTCGACGTTGCCACCTCTGCCGCCGCCGGCGGCACCCTCGGCATCGCCGCCGCAGGCGCGACCTTTTCCGCCGCGGGCACGATCCTTGGCGTCGTCGCCCCGGGCACGACCTCCACCGTCGTCGCCCCGGGCACTACACTTGGCATTGCCGCCGCCGGCAAAGCAAAGATCGCCGCGGGCACAATCCTCGGCATGCCTGCCACCGCTTTGCCGTTGCCGCACGTTACCTCCATGGCTTCTATGGAAGACGACGGTCTCTCCACTCCTCCACCAGTTGCCTGCATCCTGGCAGCTGGTCTTGCTGCACGGGACGACTGCAGGTCTTCCGCCGGGATCTCCTCGGCGCTTCTTTTGTAGCTGTATGAGGAGATCCTATGCAGCAATCTAGTCCACACTTACTTTCTTCTATATACTTTTCCTCTTCGGGCACACACGATCACAATCAACTGATTAATGGTCGTCGTGCACGCAATACTATGAGCCGCAGAGCCAGGTCACCGAATCGGCAAAAAAAGAGCGATTTCCCGACTGCCAAGAAAGTGACTTTGCTGCCTCCCTGTAAAGTCGTGGCGAAAGCGACGCATCTAGAGGCGGCAACGAAAACTCCGGAGGTTTCCGAAACAAAAGTCGCGGAAGCGTCCAAAATTGGTGACGGAGAATGAAAGGTTGTGGAGAGGAGAAAAGAAAGATATCCGAAGAAGGCTTCGCAATCTTCATCCGTTAGCTCTTTGAAGGCAAAGAACAGCCGCGTGAACGAGAATACACGCGCGGAGGGTTCTTCTGCTCTGGAGAAAGCCAGGGCTGTCAACGCGTTGAAGTCCGTCTCTGCGACCGCCAAAAAGACGATTCCGCTGCGTTCGGAAGGATTCAAGCGTACGTCGATAATGCGAGCATCAAACTCTGTAACGGAGTCCGATAACGACGCTGAACGACGTGTCACTTGCGCGGGAGCGAGCGCCCGCAGGGCTGAAGCCCTGAGGCATGACACACTCGCCGCGGAACGCCAATTGCACGAACCGCAACCCACAGTTTCTGATCCCTGAGTGGTGGACTCGATAACGCGCAGCACGGTGGAGGCCGGTAGCGACCGCTCCCTCCAGCCCGTCGTGCTGCTTACTGCCCGCTCGCCGGGTGAGCCGAGCACCACGGCCTCGCTATCCCAGCCGTGATGAGGGCAATCGCGTCTTCTCGTCGTGTTGCCGTGGCGTGCTGGAACGTCAACGGTCTTCAACACGACGAGAAGAGGCGACTAGTAGCTAACGCTCTGCGCGCCTTCGACTTGACGCTCCTCCAGGAGATTCACAGCATCTCTGAAGACCAAACTGCCGAAAAAGAACGGCGTGCGAACGGACACGCTACATTACAGGTGCGACGTCGCTTTTCTCGTACGAATAACTTTTGCGACAGCGGAGCGCGCCGTTCGCTTAGACACGGAAGGCTGAGTGGAAAAGCTTGTACTCAAGTGGTCCGACTCGATCGACCTTGTCGTAACGAACGTCTGCGCGCCGAGCGGTGCTGGACGATGGGCCGCAAGGATTGAGTTCTTCGGTACCGTTCAGAGCCAGTGGCTCACTTGTTCTCACCCTACTATATCGCATCTCATTGCGGGGGACTTTAACGTCCACCTGCTGACCGAGAATAGCGCGCACAAAATGGAAAAGTCTCTAGTGAAAGAGATGTACGCGTCCGTGAACGCGTACAACTTGTTCGCTAACGACCCTGTTATGGCGACATTACCGGACCATGTATTCCTCGATGAATACTTGCTCTCTCGAGTGGGTCGGAGAGGTCCCATGCCGTCTGTGCTTTCAGACCACAACAGACTCGAGTCGAGTTGCTCTTCCATGCAAGGGGCCTCCAAACTGTTTTTAGAGGATGCCGACAGACTTGCTAAGCTACCCGGAGGCGGCTTAGCATCTTCGCCAGTACCTTTGCGGCTTCGCTATAAGTGAGCTCGCTGACTGGGACGATCTGAAAAGATCGGTCCACGAGTTTTGCTGCCGATTTTCCTTGCACCAGCTTCCACGCGGCTTCAGTGAGGGTTTAGCCAACAGCAGAGATTTTCTGCAGGCCCGCTCCTACTTCAGGAGCGCGGACCTTAGTCGATTATCCGAGTACAAGGCCAAGGCTGAGAGCCACGTCTGGAAGTCTGGAGCGACAGTTCTGCTCGACGAACAGGACCGGGAATGCTCGGCTCCAGCCAATGTGCGGCTAATAGTCAGGCGCTATTACTCTTCTCTGTATGCAGAGGTACCAACGGAATGCAGTCTCTCCGAGCTGCTTTTGCCGATTAATGCATCTGTTGTAGACGTGGAGGAATGCGCGCGTCTCGATGAGCTTTACACGGCAGAGGAAATTTCTACGGCCATCTCATGGCTGAAGAGACGAAAAGCGCCAGGAGAGGATCGACTCCCAGGAGAATTCTTTCAGGGCTTTGCGGCGCAGCTCATCCCCCAGGTGCTTCAACTCTCGTCGCTGATGCGAGACGCGGGCGATGTACTCGCCTCGTATCGCTCAGTGAAGATGCGTCTCCTGCCGAAAGGCGGAGATTTTCGCCAACTGAACAATTGGCGTCCGATCACCTTAGTAAATTCGGACGTTAAGTTGTTCTCGAAACTTTGGGTGGAGCGGATGGGGAGGATCGCGGAGTCTTTGGTAAGTCCGGAGCAGACCTACGCTGTTCCTGGGCGGTCCATGGACGCGAAACTCTTATTCATCCGCACATGGCTGCAATTGCAGCGTCGCGTGGCGATGGATCGTTGTGCGGAAGCAACGCCTTCGATCTCTTACCGCCGGAGGCGCAGGTTGCAAAGGGAAACCCCGGGAGCCTTTGCGGTTGCAGTCGATTTGCACAAAGCCTTGGATTGCGTGAACCAAAAGCTTCTTCTTGAGCTTGCGTGGCGATTAGGCGAGGAATTATGCAGGGCGATAGCTTAAGCCCGTTGCCCTTCAGCACCTATTTTGAAATGGTGCTGGAGGCTTGCAAGCTGACGCTAGCCACGCTGCCGAGCTCCTGTCCAGGTACGCCGGCCGTGGCAGCCAATGTCCACCCCGGCGACATCGCTTAAAGACTTCTTTGAGTTGATTCGTCGCGGTGCGGGCGTGAGCGTTAACAGGAGTAAGTGTATGGTTGTTCCGGTGGGTGCGACGTGGGAGGGGCAGTCCGACTGGATCCGCCTGAAGATCCCTATGGGCAGGTACCTAAGGTATCTTCTCGTGCCGTTGGACGATTTCTGCATCTCAGAAGCGTAGTCGGACTGCCTTCGGAAGCAGAGCGTGCACTTAGCCCGTTCTCAGGAGGCGAGTTCGTCTTGCCGGAACAGGCCAGCATCTGGAACACCTTAGTTGCCCCCCTTCTCCGCCGCCTGTTTTTTGTTTGTCCACCCCTCCAGGTAGTCAAAGTCTGAGCGCAGCGCCTCCTACGCAAAACGCTGTTGGGCGCTGCAAGATCCCCCGTAAAACTTAAAGACTTGGTGGCGCCGCGTCAGGATGCAGGCTTAGGCATCCTAGACTTCGATAGCATCGAGCTGCAGGTGCAGTTTCGAATGCTGCGGCTCTGTGTCAAGCTGTGGTGTACGCCCTGGTGCTTTCCCGCACGACTGATACTAAGGCGCTGCACGGGAAACGAAGGACTGCTTTCGTTGCTGCCCATTTTAGGCACACCAGAATAGAGTTTGGGTTCCCGCTGAGGCAGCTGTCCTCACTGCTGGAAGCCCAATGCTGGATCTTCTGCCGCTGTATGAACATTAATGCATGGCGGCAGGAATCTTTTTCATCGTGGGCAGCTTCCGAAGAAACGCGGCCGGAAGACCTTCAGTGCCTGCGACTTCTCAGTCATCCAATGGACGAAGACATGCAGGTCAAGAAGTTGTCGGATCGTCTGGCCGCCACACTGCTCGCCGCGGCGCTGTCTTTATTGAGGACAAACAACGACAGTTGCCTACCGGCGAAACGGGAGTTCGCCTGCTCAGTAGCGGGAGTCAGTAAGCTCCTCGGCTGCTGGACGACAAAGGTGCTGGTGGAAACTACCACTCCTCTTCATCGGGCGAAGGGCCTGCTTCGGTGAAGTGAACATTTAAGTGTACCCCCTGAGGAGATAGTGGTCCCCATGTTTGTTTGGACAGCTCTGTGTTTCCCTTAATGTGGAAACAAAATGTGCTGCTCTTTTTACACTGGGGCTTCCACTGTAATCGGCAGCGAAGCTTTGTTTCCGGGGGAGCTGCTCCTCCAAACTGTTTGAGGTGCGGTGAGATCAAGACTTTTCCGCACCTCTTGATGGACTGCGGTGACCTCCGTGAACTGTGGCGAAGGCTGATTTCAGCCATCCTGCCGCAGGTAGGCACTGCCATTGATGTGCTGCGGCGCTTCTTCAGGAAAAATGGATTCTCGGTAGGCGCGATTGTCGGAAACATTTGTTGCATTCGCGCCATCGTGAAGGCCCGCTATGCCCTGGAGTTGTCAGCGCAGCGGTGAGAGGCTCACCGGTTCGCAGCAGAATGCATGAAAAACGCTGCCAGGTGGTCTCATCTTCGTGACGAGGTCAAAGAGGACATCGCCGGCAACCAGCGCCGGTTTACAGACTTCTAGGAACAGCACAATCCAATGACCACTACGTCTTGAAGCCCACCCAAACCTCTTCCCAGCAAGCTCTGCTAAAATACCGGTGCCATTACTATTATAGCGGTGAGAACCAGAGCGATCACAATGACCCTTGTCCCTTTGTCCCCCGTTGACTTCATTTCATTTTGTTTTTTTTGTTTTGTTATCCCAGTTCCCACAAACTCTTCTTTGTAATTCTTTCCTGCGTGCCACCAATATTCTTTTGATACTTGTGCCGTCGTCGGCTGGGGGCCTACTCCCCAACTGGTTCATTTTATCTATTTATTTCTTTTTTATTTATATGAAATAAACGCTACGGCGTAACCAAGTGAGAAATCTCCTATGCATCTTTTGCGGTAATCACGTAGATCCCCTGCAAAATCACCAGATCGAAATCTCGCAAGGATTCGGCTGTGTGCCGTCTGTTTCCGTCGACGCGCAGTTCGTTGAAATTCCAACAGGCCGCGAGGATCCGACGGCGACAAACGAGTCCAGGTGTTATTCCTGGGAACCTGACGGTGTGGCGAACGCCACCTTTTGGTCCGGGTCGATGTACGGGGTTGGCGTTTTGCCCACCAACTCCCCATCCTTCTTATGTGCTGACGTCTCCAGCTGCTTGTGCGGACGGGGTGTTGCTCGCACCTGTTGGCCCACATGCATTAGTGCGGGTGGTTCAGGTTCGGCAGTTTCAGGGGGCATTCCTGTTACCTTGGTACTCTCCTTTGTTGGAGTCGCTTCCTGGTCGGCTTTTGGACGTAGGTGATGCCCGACTTGGGCTACCCCGCTGCCGTCCACTGGTTCCTCGTCCATTGCATCCCCCTCGCGCGGAAGCGTAATGTACCTTCCAAGTTTCTGGTTTTTTGGCCCCGCTTTCCTTGGTGGTTCTTCCTCAGAGCAAGATGCACTTCCGGCCTCCCGGTCCGACTTACCCACAAGGGCCATTTTAGCCGATGCCGGCCTACGCAGCCCCTTCCGCGAGGGGCTGCGTAGGCCGGCTTCGCCGACTTTCGGCGGTGCCACCTGGGTACGCAAGGACGTTTATTAAAAAACGTTTCTACAGTCAATACAAAACGTGGTACAAGGCCTTACTGACGGCCACGCAATACCGGAACTGGCGAGACACCGGGATGCCGCCCGGTGTGGTGCTCTTCGGCAGTGGAAGGAAATGGGGCAGAAAACAAAAATGAAACAAAATAAGAAGAAAACAACAAAATGAGACTGGAGGGCCGGGAAGGGATCACAGAGAACTGCTGATAGGGCCCATACTTTGCAGGATGCCTTCGAGTTCCATTTTTATTTTTCCCAGATGGGGCCATCTGGTTGCTTTCTGCAGGAAGCGAACAGCATACACGATGACGTCCCTCACGATGCAATCTTCATCTTCGGCATCTCTCCAGGCCGCCACGGTACCACGAATGCTGCAAAGTGCTGCCAGGGATGAATGTGGATTGACGGAGTTCCGCACGAAGAAAAGACTGTAAACGGATCTAACGTTGCCATTATCCGGTATCCCAAGGTCCGTATTAAGACGATCCCAAATAATCCGGACGTCAGGGCAATCAATTAACAGGTAGAGAAGCGACTCCCTCTCCCTACACCAAGCAAACGCTGGATTTACTCTTCCCCGCGTCCAGTGGAAGCGGCGCGCGTTGCAGGGTAGGCCACAACGCAGCCACAGAAGCGCCGAATCTTCCTACTTCAGTAAAAGAATCCTGGATCCAAGTAAAATCGGGGGCCACTTAAGGTGATCCAATCGAATGCCGAGCAGCTCGCCCCATCTTCTTAATCCACGCGGCTGGAGACTAGGGGTCGTTACATCTGTCAACTCTCCAATGGTCCAGCCGCTGATCATCTTCTCTCTGCCTGCGATACGGCAGCAGAATTGCCACCTTGGCTTCCAGCTTTCGTGAAGCGCCCTTTGGAGGAAGGGCATCGCCGTAACAAGGGGTGTGCCTTCCACCCACGTGCAACTCTGTGGAAATTCAAGAATTTCACGAAGAATTCGGCGGGCGTAAAAGCCCAGCAGCAGCCTTGGACACCTTAAAATGAGGTGTCCGAGCGTGCAGTGCCAGCAATGCAAACAAGCAAGGCACACCCGTCTGGTGTGCCCCCAAAACACAATCCGCGTCGTGTCCGAGGAAAACGCGAGAAAGCGCGCGGCTAAAAAACGAAAGAAGCTGGCAGCTCGTGCTGCTGCTAAGGAGCTCACCTCCGCCAACAAGGCGAAGGCCAGCTTCGAGACCCCGGCGAAAAACGCACAAAAGGTCGAGGGCGAAGGTCAAGAGCCAGGGTGGCAGAAGGTCGACCCCAAGAAAAACTCCCATAAGAAGGGAAAGAACGTGACCAAACGGAGCGAAACCGCTCTGCGCCGCGAAAAAATTAAAAGCTGCTGCGTCGTTGTAGTGCGGATTCCCGCCATCGACGAATGCGGCGCTAAAGAACTCGCTGCTGCCCCTGCTCAACCCTCCGTTGACAAAGTCAACAAGGAGGGAGCGAGGGGGCGGCGTCTGTCATCAAGCTCACGCTCGATGACGTTGCCTTCAAGCGCGCCGCGGAGAAGCTGGCTGCCTCGTTGCAGCCGGTTGCCCCCAAGGCTGGCAAGAAGGCCGTCAGGCGTCCGGCTTCCCGTCAGGTGTCGGTCACTTCCGACCCCGAGGTGAAGGCCGGAAACACAGCATCCATCTCCACGGCACCCCGCAAAAAGGCAGGACGAAAGTCCACAATGCCCCGGAAGATCGTCTCCCCCGACGAAGGAGAAGAGATGGCTTCCGGTAGCGAGGGTGCCATGAGCGTGGGAAACTCACGGGACCCGTCGCCCGAAAGAATTCCACGCTCGGACATGGAGGGGATGGTGAGGATGGAGGCCGAACAGGTACCCTAGGCGCCTGAAGTGGCCTCCGTCCTCGTTCCGATGGTCCTCGTATCGATGGACCCTTCCTACACCTTCCCCGCGGTAGGTGCAGCGACGCCACTTTCCCAGTCATAATGCCGGGAATTGCCTCTCGCCGAAGTCTTCTGATCGCCTGTTGGAACGTGTACGGGCTAAGCGACGACGGCAAGAGGCGTAACGTGGCCGCCACCCTGGCATCCTTCGACCTCGTGCTGCTGCAGGAGATCCACGTGATCTCCGAAGATCAAGCCCGGGAGATTTCTCACCCGGTCACGACGGGGCGTTTATTCCATATAACATAACAAAAAAAAGCAATTATACAAAATAAACCAGTTGGGAACCAAACTCCCAACCGACGACTGAACAAGAATGAAGAGAATATTGCTGGCACGCAGGCCAGAGTAACAGTTTTGTGAACGGTGTGGAAGGGCGGGAAACACAAAGAAACCAAAATAAAATGAAAACAATGAATAAGGAGGACGGGATAAGGGTCTTTGGGATCGCTCTGGAAGACACGGGGATAAAAGCATGGGCACCGAAAATTTTACTGAGCGAACGGGGACGGGGTATGGGTGGGCGACAGGTCGCAGGGGTCACCGGATTACGGCGTTCTCAAAGGTGTGTAAACCGGCGATGTATGCCGGTGATGTCCTCATTCACCTTGTCACGAAGATGAGACCACCTTGAAGGCTTCTCCATGAATTGAGCTGCAAGCAGGTGAGCCTCCCTTCGCTGCGATGACAACTCCAGGGCGTAGCGGGCCTTCACGATGGCGCGAACGCAACACATGGTTGCGACAATCGCGCCAACCGAAAGTCCATTTCTGCTGAAGAAGCGCCGCAGCACATAAATGGCAGTGCCTCCTTGTGGCATGATGGCCGAAGTGAGACTTCGTCACAGTTCCCGGAGGTCACCGCAGTCCAGAAAAAGGTGCGAAAAAGACTCGATCTCTCCGCACCTTAAACACTTTGGCAAAGCAGCTCCCCCGGAAACGATGCTTCGCTGCCTATTACAGTGAAATGCACAATGTAAAAAGAGCAGCACATCTTGTTTCCACTCAAGGGGAAACACGGAGCTGTCCAAACAAACGGGGAAAACCACTATCTCTAAGGGGGGCAGACTTAAATGTTCGCTTCACCGAAGCAGTCCCTTCGCCCGATTCCGAGGAGTGGCGGCTTGCTGCAGCTCCTTTGTCGTCCAGCTGCCAAGGAGCTTACTGACTCCCGCTATTTTGCAGGAGAACTCCCATTCCGCTGGTAGGCAAACGTCGTTGCTTGCCCTGAGAGCAGACAGCGCTGCGGCGAGTGGTGTGGCGGCCCGACGATCCGACAACTTCTTGCCCTGCATGACTTCGTCCATTTGATGACTGAGGAGAAGTCGCAGCCGTCGAAGATATTTCGGGCGCGTTCCTTCGGAAGCTGCCCACGATAAAAAAAATTCCTGCCGCCATGCATTAATGTTCATGGGGCGGCAAGAGATCCAGCTTTGGGCTTCCAGCAGTGAGGACAGCTGCCTCAGCGGGAAGCCAAACCCTATTCTGGTGTGCCGAAAGTGGAGCAGCAACGAAAGCAGTCCCTTGCTTCCCGTACAACGCCTCAGTAGAAAGCGTACGCGTAAGCACCACGGCGTACACTACAGCTAAGCACAGAGACGCAGAATGCGAAACTACACCTGCAGGTCGATACTGTTTAATTCGAGGATGCCCAAGCCTGCATCCTGACGCGGCGCCACCAAGTCTTTAAGTCTAACACGGGATCTTGCAGCGCCTTACAACCCTTTGCGTAGAAGGCGCTGCGCCCAGACTTTGACTTCCTGGGGGGGTGGACAAACAAAAAACAGAGGGCGGAGGAGGAAGGCAACGAAGGTGTTCCAGATGCAGGCCCGTTCCGGCAAGACGAACTCGCCTCCTGAAAACGGGCCAAGTGCACGCTCTGCCTTGCGAAGGCAGTCCGACCACGCTTCTGAGATGCAGAAGTCGCCCAACGGCACGCCAAGGTACCTGAGGTACCTGCCCGTGGGGATCCCCAGGTCGATTCAGTCGGACTGCGCCTCCCACGTCGCACCCAACGGAGCAACCATACACTTACTCCTGTTAACGCTCACGCCCGCACAGCGACGAATCAACTCTAGGAAGTCTTCAAGCGATGTCCCCGGGGTGGAAATGGGCAACAGGAGAAGCAGGTCGTCGGCATAGGCTTCCACATCCGGCGTACCTGGACAGAAGATCGGCAGGTTGGCTAGCGTCAGACTGTAAGACTCCAGCACCAATTCAAAATAGATGCTGAAGAGCAGCGGGCTTAAGCTGTCACCCTGCCTAATTCCTCGTCGTACCGGCACTCCGTACACGCGACAGCCACTGAAAACAATGGATGTAATCGCGTGGCGACCGCAGGAGCGCAAGTACGCCAACAGGGATGCCGGAAGACCCAGACGTTCCAAAAGCTCAAGAAGAAGCTTTTGGTTCACGCAATCGAAAGCTTTGTGCAGATCGACTGCAACCGCCAAGGCTCCCGGTGTCACCCTTTGCGTCCCGCGCCTCCGTCGGTGAGAGATCGGAGGCGTCGCTTCCGCACGACGATCCACCGCCACACGATGCTGCAATTGCAGCCATGTGCGGATGAACAAGAGATTCGCGTCCATGAACCGCCCAGAAACAGCGTACGTCTGCTCCGGACATACCAAGGATTCCGCGATCCTACCCATCCGCGCCACCCAAAGTTTCGAGAACAACTTGACGTCCGAATTCACTAATGTGATCGGACGCCAGTTGTTCAGTTGGCGCAACTCTCCGCCTTTCGGCAGTAGACGCACCTTCGCTGAGCGAAACGAGGCAGGGACATCGCCCGAGTCTCGCATCAGCGACGAGAGTTGGAGCACCAGGGGGATGAGCTCCGCCGCAAAACACTGAAAGAATTCCGCGGGGAGCCCATCTTCGCCTGGCGCTTTTCGTCTCTTGAGCCCCGAGATGGCCGTAAAAATTTCCTCTGCCGTGAAGGGCTCATCAAGACGCGCGCGTTCCTCCTCGTCTACAAGAGGTGCATCAATCGGCAGAAGCAGCCAGGAGAAACTGCGTTCCGTCGGTGCCTCTGCATACAGAAAAGAGTAATAGCGCCTGACTATCCGTCGCACGTCGGCTGGAGCCGAGCATTCCCGGTCCTGGTCGTCGAGCAGAACTGTCGCCCCTGACTGCCAGACCTGGCGCTCGGCCTTGGCTTTGTACTGGGATAATCGACCAACGTCCGCGCGCCTGGAGTAGGAGCGGGCCTGCAGAAAATCTCTGCTGTTGGCTACGCCCTCTTCGAAGCCGCGCGGAAGCTGGTGCAAGGGAAACCGGCAGCAGAACTCGCGGACCGATCTTTTCAGAACGTCCCAGTCCTCGAGCTCACTTATGGCAAAGCCGAGGAGGTACTGGCGAAGATGCTCAGTCGCCTCCTGGTGGCTTAGCCAGTTTGCCGGCATCCTCCAAAAACAGTTTGGAGGCCCCTTGTTTGGCGGGAGCAACTCGAACTCGAGCCTGTTGTGGGCGGAAAGCACGGACGGCACGGGACCTCTCCGACCCACACGACAGAGCAAGTGTTCATCAAGGTTTACGTAGTCCGGCGTTGCTGCCATAACAGGGTCGCTAGCGAACAAGTTGCACGCGTGCACGGACGGGCACATCTCTTCCGCTAGCAACTTTTCCCTTTTGTGGGATCTATTCTCGGAAAGCAGGTGGACGTTAAAGTCCCCCGCAATGAGATAGGCTACAGTAGGGTGACATCGAGTGAGCCACTGGCTTTGAAGGGTACCGAAGAACTCAATCCTTTCGGCCCATCGTCCAGCACCGCTCGGCGCGTACACGTTGGTTACGACAAGGTCGATCGAGTCGGACCACTTGAGTACAAGCTGTCCCACTCGGCCTTCCGTGTCGAAACGAACGCTGCGCACCGCTCCCGCCAAAGTGCCTCGCACGAGGAAAGCGACGCCGCACGTACGTGCAACGCCGCACCTATAAAGTAGCGTTCCGCCCGCGCGCCGTTCAATTTCGGCAGCGTGCTCTCCGGAGATGCTGTGAATCTCCAGCAGTAGCGTCGAGTCGAAGGCGCGCAGAGCGTCAGCCACTAGTCGCCTCTTCTACTCGCATTGGAGCCCGTTGACGTTCCAAGACGTTACGGCAACACGACGAGAAGACGCGATTGCCCTCATCACGGCTGGGAAAGCGAGGCCGTGGTGCTCGCCTCACCCAGCGAGCGGGCAGCAAGCAGCAGAACGGGCTGGAGGGCGCGGTCGCCACCGGCCTCAACTGTGCTGCACGTATTCAAGTGCTCCTCCCCGGGTGCAGAACCTGTGGGTTCCGGGGTGAGCACTCGCCGTTCCGCAGCGAGTGTGTCACGCCTCAGGGCTTCAGTCCTGCGGGCGCTCGCTCCCGCGGGAGTAACCCGTCGTTCAGCTGCGTTATCGAAATCCTTTGCGGAGTCTGATGCTAGCACGATCGACGTGCGCTTGCATCCGTCCGATTGCACCGGAATGGTCTTCTCGGCGGTCACAGAAGCGGAGTTGCACGCGTAGAAGGCGCTGGCTTTTTCCTTGGAAGAGTCACAAGCCGCGCGTGTTTTCGTATTCCCGCGACTGTTTTTTCCTTTGGAAGAGCTCAGGGATGGAGGTTGCGGAGCTTTTTTTGGAGATTTTTCTTTCCTCCTCTCCACAACCTTCCATTCGCCTTCGCGATTTTCAAAGGTTTCCGCGACAGTAGTTGCGGAAACCTCCGGGATTTTCTCTGCGTTCTCTGGGGGCATTGCTTTCGCTACGCCTTTAAAAGGCGTCAACGGAGTCACCTTCTTGACAGACGGGAGATCGCTCCTCTCCTGCTGAGTCGGTGAACTTGCTCCGCGGCTCGAAGTATTGTGCGCTTGACAACATAATCAGTTCATTGTGCTCGTGTGTGCCCGGAGAGGGGAAGTGTTCCAAACGAAACTAGAAAAGAAGCGCCGAGGAGATCGCGGCGGAAGACCTGCAGTGGTCCCGTGCAGCAAGACCAGCTGCCAGGATGCAGGCACCTAGAAGAGGAGTGGAGAGACCGTCGTCCCCCATGGAAGCCATGGAGGTAACGTGCGGCAACGGCGAGGCGGTGGCAGGCATGCCGAGGATCGCGCCCGCGGCGGGCTTTGCTGCGCCGGCGGCGGCGATGCCAAGGGTCGTGCCCGCGGCGACGACGGCGGAGGTCGTGCCCGCGGCGGCGACGCCGAGGATCGTGCCCGCGGCTGGGAAGGTCGCGCCTGCGGCGGCGATGCCGAGGGTGCCGCCCGCGGCGGCAACGGAGGCGACGTCGAGTGTTGCGCTCGGAGCGGCGGCGTCCCAGGGTGGACCCGCGGGCGTCCACGCGGTTCAGGGCGAGACGCCATCTTGTTCGGCTGCGGTGGCGCAGCCCTTTTCCTATGCGTCGGTGGCGGCTGGACAAGCGAGTGTCCACCCACCAAGAAAATTCGGGAAGCCGCTATGCGGTAAAGTCCAAAAGGTGGATCGACCGATCGCGGAGTTAGGGCCGAATGTGAAGCCCATCATTTTCAAGACTGGGCTGATCAAGTTCAATAATATCAGGGAGGTTTATCTGTCCCTCGATAAAACGGACATGAATTTTGATCGCATACAGGCGATCATACCAGCCAACAACGGGTTCACAGTCTTCACAGACTGTGAAGAGATTAGAGAGCGATTGATCCAGAAGGGGATCAATATACAAGGGAGGATGGTTTGTGATGTTGGCGAGATGCCATACACAACCGTCTTTCCGAACGGCATCTCGATCCTCACACCGCAATTAACGGTGTGGACCTTTTTGGAGCAGTATGGGGAAGTTCTGGACCTTGAATTCCAGAACTTCTCTGGAAATATATTTTCTGGCGACATGATCGCCAAAATGAAGTTGAAAGAGGGAGCTGTGATCCCTGGATTAGCCGTTCTTGACGAACAATCCCAGGGAGTGAACGTGCGTTACCGGCAACAAACGATATTCTGTACCGGGTGCAAGCATTTCGGCCACAGGGCGGGCGCTTGCCCAACGTGTCGTTGTTTCCGCTGCGGCAAAGTAGGACATCAAGTCCGAAACTGCCCGCAGCCGGAGGTGTGCTCCTTCTGCAAGAAACACGGACATGCGAAATGGAGCTGTCCGGAGTTTGCAAACTGCAGAAGGATTCGAGGTCTCTCTCCCGTGAGAGAGAGAAACACCAAGGAGGCGGAACAGCCTCAGAAGGCAGGAAGGCCGAAGAAGGTGAAAGAAGCCGTCCCGGTATCGGAAGACGGCTTCATACAGGTAGGGAAGAAAGGAAAGAGAAGGATGCTCGTCAAGGAGCAAGAAACCCCTCTTATCCTGGAAGGTGAAGAGCAAGACGGCGAGAAGATGGAGGTAGCGCGGGAGGGCGCGGAAGAAGAAAAAGCCGAAGCCACTCCGGCGTCGCAGGAGGCCCTGCAATCTACGGAGGAGTTGGCATCACTGGCTAATGAAGTCTTAGAGGTGCAGAGCGGTCCCCAGCAAGAGAAAATCTTGCAGAAGATCTGCAATGCACAGGAGAAGGTCAACCAGGTTGTGAAGGTCACCGAGCGCGAAAAGCTAGAGGAACAGCTTCTCGACGTAAAGGCAAACTTCTGCGCCAAGGTCCAGCTAGAGACGCTATCTCAAAAACCGATCGCGCGGGCCGAACACTCGACGGAGGAGGCGGAAGTAACCGACCTCACTGGAACAGAGAGTGACCCCGGCAGCGAGAAGCCCGCTGCTTCTTCTTTGTCTGGAAGAGCACGATCTCCCAGACAGAAGAACCTCAGGAAGGCCAAAGAACAGGTCTTCCCCTTTTATGGCCTCTTCCCTATCGACCGCCAGAAGGCTGAACATCGCCCCTGAAATGTAAACGGTATGGTCGAAAAGAAAAAGGATTGTGCGGACCATCGCACAACAAGACATAGTGTGCCTCGAGAGGATGGGTCTCGAGATTAGTCAGCAAATGGTACGGCGATTCAACGGGCAGATTTTCGTCAGCGAGGGAGAACGAAACACGCAGGGTGTGGCGGTCCTAATCAAGAACAACTTGGCCCCCACTATTCTGGAAGTGTTCTGTCCCCAACCCGGACGAATCATCGGCGTGCGACTGGCCTTTTCCGCTACTGTTCACCTCATCCTGGTGAACGTGTACGGGCCGCACAGGCTAAATCATCGTTGTGCGGAGGCGCTGCATGCAGCACTCCGTGAAAAGGTTGCTTCCGAGGACGTCGTGATTGTTGCTGGCGATCTCAACATATTGGATGAGATCACTCACTCCGAAGATGCCAGAGGAAGGACGGCGTATTGGCGGTTATCCGACGAGTTCGGACTGGTGTAGCGAACTGCAAGTCACAAGCCGATCGATCACGTCCTGCACAGCACCGAACTTGGGAATCGCATCCAGGGTTTTCGAGACATTATGACCACGGTGTCCGATCACCCCCTGGTGCGCTTTTCCCTAAGAACGGAGAATCCTCGGCGGAGGCAAGGCACCAGGGCGGCGCTCATTAGCATGCCCGCCTGGTTGGAAACCCATCCCGGACATCAGGCTGTCCTGGAGACGATTCTGAAGGCAACAACAATCCGAAGAGTCGCCGACTGGGACAGCCTGAAACACAGGATACACCTGTTTGCAAACATGCTGTTCGGAGATAGGCGCTTGAGGCAGGAGGCGTACCAGGAGCTGAACATCCAAGATCGCTCACTCTCAAAGTACTTCGATCAGTAAGAGAGTCGGTACGTCCTCAATAACATAAAAGGGGAAGTCGTCGTGCTGGAGAAGAGAAATTTGGCAACAGATATCTTCTGCATCCAGTACGACGGTCAAAAGCGACAGTCGTCTGAGGACATCGTGGATGCATTTCAAAGGCATTACACGAAACACTTTAGGCGACAACATCTCTGTCGCTCTAGTCAACAGGCCTTTCTGAGCTACGTCGAGAAGAGGACCGACGATCTACAGCGGAACAGACTGGAGGAGGAATTCTCCGAAGACGAGGTGAAGACTGCGTTTGGTCAACTACGCAAGGACGTGGCCGCGGGCCCTGACAGCGTACCCATCACTCACTATCAGCGGTACTTGAATGCCTACCTGCGTTTGTTCCACCAGTTGACCGTCTGCATCCGCGAAGAAGGAAGACTTCCACAGTCCTTCTACGAGAGTCGGATGAGATTGTTGCCAGAAGGAGGCGACCTCACGCAGGTCGATCAATGGAGGCCAATCTCGATCCTGAACTCCGATGCCAAGTAATTGGCGAAGATCTGGTCCAACCGCTTAGGCAAGGTCATGTCGAGGCTCATCTCTCCGGTCCAAACGTGTGCAGTCCCTTCACGTCACATGTCGGACAATGTCAACTGTGCCCAGGCCACCGTCGGACTCAGCCGATACGTCGCCGAGAATCTGGCGCTGGTGTTCACTGACATGGAGAAGGGTTTCGACTCCATCGACCATGGGATGCTGCTGAAGGTTCTGGAGAAGCTAGGCCTTCCGGAACACTTCAGCAACTTCGTGAGGGTGGTACTCCAGAACCAGTACTGCCGAATCAAAATCAACGGCCAGGAGACGGCAGCAATCCGGATGGAACGGGGAGTCCGGCAGGGCGATTCGCTAAGTCCGATGCTGTTCGTCATCTACATGGAGGCGTTGTCGTCCTTTATCGAGAAGAGCGGACGACTGTAAGGCATAACAATCGATGGCCAGCGTCTTACCCATCTGGCATACGCTGATGATCTACTCTTCTTTATCAAGGGAGAGAGAAATCAACGAGCGTTTCTGGATGTGGTAGACCTGATGGATCAAGGCCTGGGTCTAAAGATCAACGCCCAGAAAAGCCAGCTCTTGATCGTTGGAATCTTCGATCTCTCCACTCTAGCGGGGAGAGGATTCCGAACGGTGGACAAGGCCAACTACCTGAGTGTATACATTGGCGACGTCTCCGCGTCAAACCTATTGTGGACCGAGATCCTAGGGAAAACGGCCAAGGAAGCAGCCAAGTACACCCGAACGGACCTAGGAATGAAGCGAAAGGCCAACATATGGAACGGAGTACTCCTTCCAAAAGTGCTCTTCGGGGCGTCCTTCGCGAGGATGAACAAGGAAACCACGAGAAAGTTCGACAAGCTTCAGAGAAAAACACTGTGGGGCCACTATCGCACAAGAGTCCGACTAAAACCCCTGTGTCGTCCCAGGGAAGAAGGCGGTTCCGGGATTAAGTCGCTTGCACACTCCATGGAAATCATGGATACGCGACACTTCCTGGACATTGCCACTCACTGGGATGACTGGCCGTATGCCGCGCACAGGTCCTACGCGTTGTTGTTGAACAACCCGAAAGGCCTGATGACTGCGCTGCTAGGCCGAGCAGGCGTATGGAAAAAAATCGACCCAAGCTGGACGAGGAAGCAACGGCTGGTGCGAAAGCACAAAATCAAGATCGTGCCGAGAAGTAGGGAACTCTGGCAGGACGAGTCCATCCTGGTGATTCCTTGGATGCTTCCTGTCCCGCCGGACACGAGAAGCTGGATCCACCAGCGGTCCAGTGTTACCCTTCACCGAAACCAGGAGTGGAAACGTGGAGGGTACCTACATCACACTCGTATACTTAGGTATATAGAGATGATGTTAGGAAGGTTTACCCACATGACTCGTGAAGTGTGGTTCAACCACAACGACTTTGCGTGGTCAAGGGTAACCAAAACAAACCTCCGAAGACTAATTCAAGAAGAACACAGTGATATCAGTGCCCTCCAGGAAGCCGCCGATCGCTACGGGAGTGAACGGATCAACCTGTTAGCGATTGGCACGACGCTCTGGAGAAGTGACCTTCCGCCGGGTACCCATGAAGACCTCCTGATGTTTTATCATGGAGGAATTCAGAGTGGGTCCCGATTGCAGCACTACACTGGAAGAAGGGAAGATCGAGACTGCACAGCATGTGGAGACATCGACACGAGACTTCACGTCTTGACGTGTCCCACATTGCTGCATGACTGGCTGATCCTGAAAAGGATCATCGGACTTACGAACAGATCCATAATGGAGATCCTCGCAGGGATGTTTCAGGGGAATGGTAATGTTCCCTGTTACAATCCCATGGTGAGGACGACCATCGCCCTCTTCATCACCGCCATACTTGCGCGGTGGTGGAAAATGAGCAAAGCCAGAAGAGCCGCACCACCGATGGAGATCCTACAAGGGCTCCTGAAGAGGGAAATCGGCAATAGAAACTGTGGGAAAATCCAAGCCTGGACGTACCGATTCATCCTGAAGAGGATAGAAGACGACGCCCTGGACCAAACAGTAGCAAACCCACCATGAGTGCAGAACTTGTGAGAATCCAAGGACTTCATAGTGGTAAAAATAAAAGTGCTAATAATATGGATGAGATTGTAGTGTGAATGTTTTTATAGAAAAATTTTAGAAAAATAAATTTACTCCACCCCTCGTGGGACTTGGGGAGAACTGCCGAGTCGGCGATGAAGCGACTGCATGCAGCGTGCTTTTGCTCGTCGCGACGCTGCTTTTTACGGCTTTCGTAGCCTTTGCAGTAATGCCTGCGCTGCAGTGGGGCTGTCCGGAACTCGGAAGGGACAACGAAACAGGGCAAGAAGTCTTCGCACTATTGCGATCCTCCTGTTTTCCTACCTTTCCCTCCAGGCTGTTACGGAGATTTCCTGGTTCCTGGCTCGGAGAGGTGCCTGCGAGTTCGGCAGAGAGGGAAGGCACGGCACGCGTCAAACCCTCGCGCCCCTTTTTAATTGGCTTCCCCGCCGTGACTTTCCCCTTTCGGGGCGTTGCGGGCGGTGATGCTTTCTTTTCATCCGCGGATCGCTCGTGGATTTTTGCGAGTTTTTACGGACGACGTTTTTTATTTGCTGCTGCGGCTTTTCGTGCAGTGGTCTCGTGAACCCGACGAATTTCCACTGCGGCTCTTTTTCTTGCAAGTACCGGGCACTTTTTGATTTTGAGCCCATAATCTTTGCAACAGCGGCATCTTGGAGAGGTGCACTCTTTAATTCGGTGCCCCTCCTTGCCGCACTGCTCCCACGCACGAGTCTGGCCTATGAACCACAGGTGAACGACCGTGCCGTTCAACCGCAGCTGCTCAGGCACAACACCCCTGTTCGCGACGGTGATCCGCACGGAGGCTTGTCCAATGTGGACAGAGGGGAAATCCTTTAGAGGATTTGGCCTCCTCCACAGAGCGTACACGTTGGCGAAATTCGCCAGCACACTTACGACATCGCGGTCTGAGATTTCCGGTTCGATGTCGCACAATTGAACGACAAAAGAGTCGTCCATCGCGGTAGGTAGGACTTCCTTGCCATTGATGGTCAACGGCGTACCAAAAAGGCGCTGCACAAGTGCTGCGTTCTTGCACCGAACCTCCCTATATACCATCCTGCCAGCAGGCATTATGGCAAGGAGTTCCTCCTCGCGAACGAATATCCGGACGAGCTCATCATTGAGCTCACGACCGATTCTCCCGTTAAGTGGCCCACTGACCTTATAACGGCGTGCACGCATGTATCCTGATGACATATATGCCTGAAACTCCGCATCGCAGGGTCCTGCTCTTTGGGAGGTAACGGCGGCGTGACTCCTCACCGGGGGCGAGGAGACCTTTACGGAGGATGCGGCCACTTCAAGTGCAGCTGAAGTGCATCCAGTGGCTTGATCCTCCACACTATCCTGTGTACTGGCCATGTTGCACTATGCTACTTGGCAGATTGCACAGGAACACACAAGTGCGAGCAAAAACGCAGGCACAAAGTTGCCCGATCGTTGGCGCGCATAGACGCGGAAACACGTCTGCACTGTACGAGCGCAGGAGATCGAACGGATCTCCGGAGGGCGGCTATATTACAGGTGTGGGAGAGCGAAAAGTTGCGTTGTCACCTACCTGCTTCGGCCAGCCGTCGAGGTCGCGGCTCGGGGCGTGCGGTTCGACGATCACGGTCGTGTCGGCCAGCTGACTCTCAGGTGGTCCGACTCGATCGATCTGATCGTCACGAACGTGTACGCACCGAGCGGCAAGCACCTGATGAACAGGAAAGCGAGGAAAGTGTTTTTCCTTGCCCTTCGGAGAGAATGGCTGACCGAATCAGGCGTTCAAAATGCCCATCTGGTCGAAGGCGATTTCAACGTTTGCCTGAAACCAGATGGGCAGAATCCCGAGCGTGACCTGGTCAACGAGGTGCGCATAGCGGTGCACACCTGTAATTTGTTGGTTAGTGCACCGGCGATAGAAGAAAGCATTGACCACGTGTTTCTTAACGAGCACCTGTGCCCTAGCGTGGGCAGGCGCGGCAAGTTACCGTGCGAGCTGTCCGACCATCGCCCTCTAGTCCTCGAGATCCATCCGCGCGACAGGAGCCACCCCTCGTCAGCGTGTCGTCTCCCAGGGGACTGGCTGGAGCTCCCGGAAGCGGCGTAAATTCTCCGCACGTTCATGCGGAGCTTCAGGCTACTGACACTTCAGGATTGGGACCGCTTCAAGCGGTCGGTCCAGGAGTTCTGCGACCAGTTTCCTCTGCACCGCCTACCTACGGGTTTTGGTACCGGGGTCCGTAACGAACGAGCCTACCTGCAGGCCCGTCGTTACGCCAGGACCCCCGACATCCGCAGACTGGCGGAATACAAAGCGGGAGCCGAGAGGCAAGCCTGGCAGTCCGGATCCGCCAGCTTACTGGACGATCAGGGCCAGGAGCAATCGGCACCTGCCCAAATCCGCGGCCTGCTGCGGAGTTACTACTCCTCCCTTTATGCCAGGGCACCTCCGGAGAGGAACGTCTCACGACTCCTGCTTCCGGAAGGCACTGCAGCGATCGAAGAGGAGCAGAGAATGACCCTCGACGAGCCTTTCACGATGGACGAGATCCTCTCGGCCATCGGAAAGCTCAAGAGGCAAAAGGCTCCAGGGGAGGACGGCCTGCCCGCGGAGTTTTATCAAACTTTCGCGGCTGAGCTTACCCCCCTGGTACAGCAACTTAACTTGCTGATACGCGAAAGAGGTGACGTTCCCGCCTCGTTTCGTTCGGCAAAGGTGCTGCTCCTCCCTAAGGGAGGAGATCTGAGGAGCATGAACAACTGGCGTTTCATCACAATAGTGAATGCAGACGCCAGGTTGGTGGCTAAGGTTTGGGCAGAGCGTCTGGGACGGGTTTTGAACATCTTCATCAGCCCGGAACAGACATATGCTGTTCCCGGGCGAAGCATGGAGGCGAACCTGTTCCACGCTTCCATCTGGCTAAAGCTCCAACATGAAAGGAGCTTGGTGCGCAGCCGGAATTCCGGTGCGTGCGCCGGCAAGGGGTTGGATGGTCGGGTGGGGGAGGGAGCCCTTGCGGTCGCAATGGACTTGCGAAAAGCATTCGATTGCGTCGACCAGAATCTCCTTCTGGTGCTTCTGGAACGCTTTGGCTTCCCGGCCTCATTAGTTGCCTATCTGCGCTCCTGCTGGCGC
Organism: Raillietiella orientalis; assembly: GCA_036172245.1. Lineage (NCBI taxonomy): Eukaryota > Metazoa > Arthropoda > Ichthyostraca > Raillietiellida > Raillietiellidae > Raillietiella > Raillietiella orientalis. The sequence goes on along the minus strand of JAYWIR010000096.1, from coordinate 216,351 downwards.
GACGCGCTCATCAATGTTACTTTCAGCGGGCAGACCGTGCACGGCGTGCCGGTGCGGCGTCGGAACCGGCAGGGAGACAGCCTGAGACCCTTGCTCTTCAGTACCTTCTTTGAGTTGGTACTAATTGCGTACAGTTGAACTCTGGCGCACCTGCCGCACGACTGTGCCGGTACGCCGGCCGTTTGAACGTACGCGGACGAACTTCTGCTGCTGCTTCCTATGTCCATCCCGGCTGCGGCGGTCGAGGAGTTCTTCGACCTGCTGCATCGGGGAACCGGACTTACGGTGAACAAGGCGAAATCGTCCGTGATGCCAGTTGGTGCGGCGTGGGCAGGGCAGCAGGACTGGGTCCGTTTCATGATCCCCACGGTGAGGTACTTCAAGTACCTTGATCTGCCGTGTGGGCACTACTCCCCTGCGGAAGCGTGGTCCGGCTGCCTCCCAGAAGTAGAGACGGCGATCGGCCCGTTCAGAGGCGACAGGTTTTTCCTGCCTGAATGGGCCGCGGTTTGAAACACGTTCGCTGCTCCTCTTCTCCGCCCCCTGCTTTTTGTTTGCCCGTTCACAGAGAGAATTGAAAAGCGGACAAAGGACCTCCTCCGTATCGCCCTTTGGGGCTACGTGACGGTCTGGGTCCGCTCGACGGACTTGTGCGCTCCTCGTCGGGATGGTGGTCTGGGCCTCCGAACGCTGGAGCGGCTGGAGTTATAGCTCCAGTTTCGATTGTCGGCACTGGTTCCACAGTTGTGGTGCACCTGTTGGTGCGTCCCTGCACGTCTTCTTCTCCAGCAAGCCACCGACAAGACGGGACTGACGTCGTTTCTTGCACTCCGTCGCCGCGTCAACCGATGCGGACTATAGCTACGTAGGGTGGCTGCGCTGTATCGCAAAAACCCTGGACTGCTCATCTGTCCCCCTTTGAACGGTAGTGCCTGGTTGCAGGAAACAGTTCGAACGTGGGAACAGTTCGGCATGCAACGCTCCCAACAGAAACGAAGGTTCCTGTTTAAGGGTTACAGAAGTTGCAAGCTTCGCGAGATCCTGGAGGATCCAAAGAAGAGGGCGTGGGCAGGAAGAATCCCATTCGCTGCGTCGCTGCCCTTCCTGAAGGAAGATCTGGACAGCGATGTTGCGGCGAAGTGGGTGGTTACAGTAACAATCTCCGGAAAGGAGAAGAAGATAGGAGACTGGAAGACGGGCCAGTTAACAGACTTTGCGACCCCGAGTACGCCTCCCAATGGACTTCTGCGCTGGAGCGCGCTGCTCGATGTTCCCATTGAATATCTGAAGTGGCCCCCGGTGTTCATGAACACTTCCGCCTTTCCATTGAAATGGCAGGTGTCGGCTCTCGTGTTGCAGCACTGGGGACTCCCCTGCAACGCCTGCCGACACCACTGGACCTGGAGAGCGGTGGACCCCAATTGCGTCAGGTGTGGGGAACGGGACTCCCTCCCCCACCTGCTAGTGGATTGTGTTGCCCTTCGGCCCCTTTGGTTTCGCTTTGCCGCGGCCATCGGAATCCCCTGCGGCAACCCCAGGGACGCACTGAAAGCCCTCTTCGTTGCCGACGCCCTTCGGCCAGCGGCCTCGTTAGCAGCTTTGTGCTGCCTACGCGGGATCGTCACCGCTTGGAGCAAGGCTACGGGAGGACAACGCAACCAGGGTGCCATCCTGCTAGCCTCCCAGTTCCTGAGGAGGGCGTCCCGATGGCCCCACGTGGATCCAGGAATACAGAAGGAGCTTGCCGGCATCCTGCAAAGGATGCAACGGCCCCACCAGCAACTGTGATCCCTTCCCTTACCCTCCTTACTTTGCTTTTCTTTTTTGTTTTGTTTTTTTGTTTTTTTCTCTTCCTCCTCCTGCCGTGGTGGACCGTACCGGTCTGCGAACCGGTGACTTGGCAGGCACTGTGTTTCTCCGTGCGTGGCTGGAGCAATGGTTTAGCCACCGCACGTTTTTGTAAATGTTTATATTACAATAAACGCCCCGGCGAAATCCGGGTGAAAATCGAACGCCTTGTGGAGATCGACTGCGAGCGCCTGGGCCCCCTTCCCCGCCCGGTCGTTTGTTCCTAGCCCGGCTGGCGGTTCCAATGTGGGGTTGCCGAGTTTCCTTATCCCTTTCTTTTTCCTTCTCTACAGGGGCACCCATGTGCTTGCGAAGAAGAGGTTGGCATCCATACTTCGCCCGGGTAGAGCATAAGTCTCCTCCGGGCTAATTACGGATTCTGCCCCCTGCCCCAGGCGCGAATCCCATAGGCCTGCTATCAACTTGTCGTGCGGACGTGTTTTTGTAGCGCTCCTCCGCGCCTGGTGTAAAGCGGGTGATTTCGATTGTGTTTGTGTGTGAAGCATCTGCAGTGTCCAATGGCCGGAATACCTGAGAACACCGCGATGGATATAGGAGGGGGAGAGGCTCGCTCCTCTCCCCAACTCACGGAGGTGGGGGCAACCGCCCCCACGGAGGCGACGGTAGCCGTACCCCTGAAAAAGGAGGCAACCGCCGCCTCGGAAGCGAGGGCAAAAGCCCCCTTGAAAAAGGGGGCAAAAGCCCGCTGGAACAGGGTGCAATTGTTCCCTTGAAAAAGAGGACAAATGCTACCTTGAAAAAGGGAGCACCTGCACCCTCGAATGCGTCTTCGGCATCGCCGAAGACCTGGAGTTCAGTGGCTGCAGCCCCATCTCCTGCAGCCCTCGCCGAGAAGAAAGCCTACCTAGAGCAGGGATACAAGCCGTCCCTGATATGCAAGGTAGGCAATCTGTTTGTCGGGAACACCGCTCGCAACTTCGAAAGGGAGTTGCCGCGCTTGAACGTAAAAGAGGAAGACTTGGAAAGTTTTTCCGTGTTGAGTGGTGGTCAACTGGTGGAGGGGACTTGCAGAAATGCAAGCCTTGCTCAACACCTACTGAATACGCCACTCACATTGGAAGGCCGAAAGGTTTTCCAGGTAACGGAGGATCGCTCCGTGGTGACGCACCTCACGGGAGTCACCCTTCGCATGTCGAAAGCCGACGTGCAGGAGGAACTCAGAAATTACGGAACGGTTCACGCGCTATGGACCAAGCCCAACGTCTTCCAAAGTTACGGAAGACTGTTTAGTGGCAAGGCTGGTGCGCGTGTAACCGTCCACCAACACGGTGGGCTACCCCACAAACTAGACGTCGGCAACGAGACAGTCGACGTCTGGTACGTGGGCAAGCCCAAGTACTGTGGACACTGTAATGCCACAGGGCACCTGAAAAACCGGTGCCCTCACATTCAGTGTTTTCACTGTGTAGAGAAGGGCCACCTCCGCAAAGTGTGCCCCAAGCGCGAACCCCCGGCTCCCGCTGTCTTGAAAAAGGCCAATGGGAAACGCGCGGGGGCTACGGAAAAGCCTGCGAAGGCACCCGTGAGACGGAACCCACAGCCGGAGCCCGAGCCCGTGCAGCCAACGCCGGTCGTGGAATATACCTACGACGCTGAAAAGAGCGAAGGCTGGCAGAAGGCGAAGCCTAAAGCCAAGAAAATTAAGAAAACCGAAGGGTCGACAGCGGAACCCCCGACGTCTCCTTTAAATAGGAGACAACGCCGCGCGTTGATCCGCGAATGTTCGGTCGCTTTGGAGCGTGTGGAGGTACCTGAGACCGCCACCGGAAGAGATATCCCCCGCGTCGACGCCGACGATAACGCGATCACGGAAGGCGAACCCTCTGTGCGAACAGAGGGGGAACCGCGCGACGCGCTCGCAGCGATCGACGAGGCCGCCTTTCAGCAGGCGGCGGAAGAGCTCGCAACCGAACTCGCCAAGCGTAAGAACGGCGCGCGAAAGGCCTTGCGAAGGCCGGCCGCGACCAGGGCACCTCCGACAGGTGACCACGACCCGGATGCCGGAAGTGCGTCCTCCTCCACGGAGGCGCCTCCGAAGAAGACTGGACGGAAGTCCAAGAATCCCAAGAGGCGCATCCAGACGAAGAGCGAGGGGGACGCACCGGCAGCCGAGTGGGAAGCCGGCAGCCTGGGAACGGAAGGAAGAATTTTCCCACCCTCCGCCACCGAGCAGCCGGCCACCCCCATGGTGGAGGTGGAGCAGGTAGGGCATTGCCTCCCCCTTCCACCGGTGGAGCCTGCGGAATAGGTGGTCATGGAAGAGGAAGAGCAGACAGATGTGAACCGCTCCCCCCTACCGTCCAACGCAGCCGAGGAATCGGCCCCCATGGAAGAGGGAAAGCAGGTGCGTGAAGCATGCTCCCTTCAACCGTTGCGGTCCGCCGAGAAATCGGCCCCCATGCAGGTAAGAGAACCAATAGGCGGTGCCCTCATGCCTCTATCCGTCCCGCCCGACCAGGTGGCGGGAGCCCCATTGCCACTTTCCCAGGAGTAACACCTGGGCCCGCCTGTCGCCGTCGATTACACGTGGCCTGCTGGAACGTGAACGGGCTGCGCGACGACAGCAACAGACGGGACACAGCCGCTACCCTGCGTGACTTCGACCTGGCACTCCTGCACGTGATTACCGCGGAGAATACCCAAGAGATCGAAAGGATCGCAGAGGGACGGGTGATTGTCACCCGGGTGCGCCGGGGCGTTTATTATAAACTATCCGGGAACAGGGTTCCCGGACAAAGGGGAAAACCAGAGACGAAGGGGGTGGGATCCCCGACACGCAGGTCGGTATGCCGAAAGTTCGCAACAGGAGGGAAGGGACCACAAACACACTACTATATAAAAAAATAAAAGAAAAATGTGGAGGGAAGGGGACAGGGGTCTTTGGTAAATCCGTTCCTTCCTTTCAAAACCGGCGATGGATGCCGGCGATCTCTCTCCTTACGCCCTGTGGCAGATGGGCCCACTGGGCAGCCGACGACATGTTTGCGCTGGCTAATCCGGTGGGCTGACGAAGGATGGCCAGTTTCTCCAACTCTCGGTGGGCCTTATCGATGGCGCGGGTGCAACAAACGGTTGCAACGACAGCACGCAATGACAGGCCGCCTGGTGGTGATCCGCGTTTCCACCCGGAAATGCCGGGGCATTTATTCAAAAGAATAAAATTACAATTGATTGTCGCGTGTTGAACCCAAAGGTCCACCACTACAAAACAGCTTGGTATTTACCGGCTCTATGCCGGAGAGGTCTATCCGATGCGCGGGGGCAGGGAAAGAAAAAAAAACAAAAAACAAACAAATAGTTGAAGTATGGGAGGGAACAAATGTTTCGGGAATGGGAGGGCAGGGAGGGGATCACCGTGCGCGCGGATAGGTCCTCTAGATCCTATCCAGGATCCGTACAAGCTGAGTCCTTTCAGCGCCCAAGTGGCGCCACTTGCAAACGTCTCGGACGAATAGGCGAGAGAACCGTAAGGCGTTGCCGGTTGGCTGACGTCTTCTTCTGGTGGCGTTCCAAGCCGCCACGATCAATCGAATGCAGCAGAGGACTGCTACAGAAGAGGGGGGGGACAAGGCGTCACTACAGAAGAGGAGCCTAAAAACGTCCATAGGGCCGCATCCGCGCAAGTCCACGATCGCCGTAAGGCGATCGCATGGAGGGCGGATGGCACTGCACTCGATGAGAAGGTGGGGGAAGGTCTCTTTTTCCCCGCACCGGTCACAATAAGGATCCACAGCCCCCCGGGTTGTGTGATGAAGGCGCGCTTTGAATGGAAGTCCCCAAAGGACCACAAGCAACGCCACATCCTGCCATTTCAGGGGGAGGGATCCACTGTTCCAGGACGCCGGGGGCCACTTCATCTCCTCCGGAGATAGTCCGAGTAGCTCGCCTTAGCGTCGAATTCCGTTGGGCGGGACTCTCGGCGTCGCCGCGTCCGCTAGCTGCCGAGATATCCACGCCATAATCGTTTGCGTCCTGCCTCCAACGGTGCAGGACACGTTCCATTTCCCAAGCTCCCTTCTGTCCATGGCGTCGATGAGGAAGGGCAGCACTGGGGCAAAGGGGGTTATCAAAGCCCACATGCGCTTTTCGTGGGACTGCACGATCTCCTGCAGTTTCCAGCGGGCGTGCCTTTGCAGGCAAGTGTTTCTTGTGCCCGCCGAAATGTGGATGTTTACCCAGGTGCACACTGACTCGTGCAGCCATGCAAAGTATTTCCCTGGGCGGCAGGAGATCCAGGCGTTCTCCCGTACCGCAACTTGCATGCGACGCAGGATTAAGCAGCCGTATGCTTCTCTGCGGTCGCGTGCTAGCAGAAACGACAAAAGTCCGTCGAATCCGCAGGCTCGTTGGGCCAAAAGGCGTGCTGGAACGCACCAAGGCGTGTCCAACAATTCCGCCGCAAGGGCGAGAGTCCTGAATCTGGGTTGTAATTCAATGCGCTCCAGCGTAAGAACGCCAAGTCCTCCGTCCTTACGTGGAGCGCACAAGACTTTGAGCCTCACACGGGACCTCCCTTCGCCCCAAAGAACTGTCCTCAGGATTCCCGCTGCTCGTTTACGGATGAAGTAAGAAGCGGGGCACACAAAAAGTAGGGGGCGAAGAAGGGGGGCCGCAAACGCGTTCCACACCGCGGCCTGTTCCTGCAAGTAGAGCTTGATTTCTTGGAACGGACCGGTCGCCAACGCTGCCTTTTGGAGACGGTCCGACCAGGCTTCTGCTGCGCAGAAGTCCCCCATTGGAACGCCTAGGTACTTGAAGCACCTGTCCGTGGGAATCCCCAAGCGGATCCAGTCCGACCGTCCAGCCCACGCCGAGCCGACGTACATCATAGACGACTTCGCTCTGTTCACCTCCATCCCCGTCCCGCGGCGCAGTAACTCGAAGAAATCCTCGAGCGCACTCGCCGGGGTGGACCCGGGAAGCAGTAGCAGAAGATCGTCTGCATAGGCCGACACGGCAGGCGTGCCGGCACACGAGCTCGGCAGCGTTGCCAGAGTTACCCTGTATGCCCTCAGCAGCAACTCGAAGTAGATGCTGAAGAGCAAGGGTCTCAGGCTGTCAGCCTGCCGGATGCCGCGGCGTACGGGCACGCCGTACACGTGCCGGCCGCTGAAACAAATATTGATTGACGCGTTGAGCCAGAAGGAGCGCAGGTAAGATTGAAGCACGGCAGGGAAACCCATGCGTTCCAGGAGCTCCAGAAGGAGATCCTGGTCGACGCAGTCGAATGCTTTGTGCGCTCTAGGGTGGACGTGCTTTCTCGGTGCTCCTCGTGCCACGAAGTCTCCCCCAGTGCAAGCGTCGTGTGGTTCGGTGGTCGATCAGGCAGCGATGCCTGACGCGACCACCAGGGATGGCCAGGGGGCAGCGGCAACGCCGCCCCCAGAGGCGATGGAGAGCCAGGGGGCGGCGGCAACGTCGCCCCCAGAGGCGATGGAGGTGAGGGCATCCGCCCCCACAGAATCGGTCCCCGCTGCAGCGCGGGCGTGGAGCGCCGTTGTGTCGGCGCCATCGCCTGCAGCCGCGGCGGAATTGTCGGCCTATGTAGAGTAGGGGTACAACCCCTCACTGTTCTACAAGGTAGGCAATTTATATTCTTGAGAGAGCGCGCGCGCCTTCTCGAAGAGCACGCGCGCTCTCGATGTGAAAGAGGAGGAGCTCAGCGCTATGACAATCCGCAGCGGGGGTCAGTATGTTGAGGTCATCTGCAAACATGCAGAGCTGGCCCAACGACTGCTTAAAACCCCCGTTGTGATGGGGACGCGCAGGGTTCTCCTCACTACGGCAGACCGCAGCATGGTGGTCCACCTGTTAGGCGTGACCGCGCGAATGCGCAAAGAACAGGTTCGCGCCGCTTTGGAACAGTTTGGAACGTTCCACGCGCAGTGGACGAAAGTTAGTCCTTTCGAGGACTACACGAGGCTGCAACACGGCCTCACTGCTGAGCGCGTGACCGTTCGGGAGGGCTGCACTCTTCCCCACAAACTGGTGGTCGAAGGCGAAACCGTCGACCTCTGGTATGTGGGGAAGCCGAAATACTGTGGCTTCTGCAATACGTCGGGCCACCTCAAAAAGAGGTGTCCCAATGTGAAGTGCCAAGTATGCGGCACAATGGGCCACACGAGGGAGGTGTGCCCAAAAGCAGCAGTGCGGGTGGTTTCCAAGAGAAACCTTAAAAAACGCGCCCGGCTTCTGCAGAAAAGACTGGCGGCGAAAGCTGCCGCGAAGGCTGTGCCACCCGCGCCCAAGACCCAGGCCGCACCCGAGACTCCGGCGACCAACGCCGAAAAAGTTGAGGGAGCCGGCCAGGAGACTGAGTGGCAAGTGGCAACAGCCAAAAAATCAAAGAAGGAGAGGAGGATGGAAAAGAAAATCGCCTACCAACAGAAGAAGAAAGAGCAGGTTAGCGCGATAATTAAAGAGTGCAGCGTCGTTGTCGAACGCGTTCTCGATGTTGCCGAACGCTGCCGGAAAGAACTCGCCGCTACCGACGACCTCCCCTCTGTTGACACAGTCAACAGCGAGGGAAGCGAGCGGGCGGCGGCGTCCGTCACCGACACCACCATCGATGACGTAGCCTTCGCGCGAGCCGCGGAGGAGCTGGCAGCCTCGTTGCAGCCAGAACCCTCCAAGGCTGGCAAGAAGGCCGTAAGGCGTCCGGCCTCCCCTCAGGAGTCCCCCACTTCCGACCCCGAGGTGGAGGCCGGAAGCGCAGCCTCCGTTTCTACGGCACCGCGCAAGAAGGCTGGACGTAAGTCCACAAAGCCAAGGAAGCTCGTCTTCCCCGTCGAAGGGGAAGAGATGGCCTCCGCAAGCGAGGGTGCCATGAGCGTGGGAAACTCTCGGGACCTGTCGCCCGAGAGACTCCCACGCACGGACACGGAGGGGATGGAGGGGGTGGAGGCCGAACAGGTGCCTCAGGTGTCTGAGAAGGCCGAAACCCCCATGGACATCCCGCCCGCCTCGCAAGAGGAGGGCTCCCCCACACCTCAATCTTCCCAGCAGTAATGCCGGGAATCTCCTCCCGCCGTCGTCTGCGCATCGCCGTTTGGAACGTGAACGGCATGACAGACGCCGGCAGGAGACGAGACATGGCCGCCCTTCTGGAGTCCTACGACCTTGCGCTGCTGCAGGAGATCCACGTGATCTCTGCAGAACAACCGCAAGAGATCGAATGGATCTCCGGAGAGCAGCTATGGTACAGGTGTGGGAGAGCGAAAAGTTGCGGTGTCGCCTACCTGCTTCGGCCAGCCGTCGAGGCCGCGGCTCGGGGCGTGCGGTTCGACGATCACGGTCGTGTCGGCCAGCTGACTCTCAGGTGGTCCGACTCGATCGATCTGATCGTCACGAACGTGTACGCACCGAGCGGCAAGCACCTGATGAACAGGAGGGAGAGGAAAGAGTTTTTCCTTGCCCTCCGGCGAGACTGGCTGACCGAAGCAGGCGTGCGGAATGCCCATCTGGTTGCAGGCGATTTCAACTTTCGCCTGAAACCAGATGAGCAGAATCCCGAGCGTGACCTGGTCAACGAAGTGTTCATGGCGGTGCACACCTGTAATCTGTTGGCCAGTGCACCGGGGATGGAAGACAGCATTGACCACGTGTTTCTTGACGAGCACCTGTGCCCTCGCGTGGGCAGGCGCGGCAAGTTACCGTGCGAGCTGTCCGACCATCGCCCGCTAGTCCTCGAGATCCATCCGCGCGACATGGGCCCTCCCTCGTCAGCGTGGCGTCTCCCAGGGGACTGGCTGAAGCTCCCGGACGCGGCGGAACATCTCCGTACGTTCATACGGAGCTTCAGTCTGCGGACACTCCAGGATTGGGACCGCTTCAAGCGGTCGGTCCAGGAGTTCTGCGACCAGTTTCCTCTGCACCGCCTACCTACGGGTTTTGGGACCGGGGTCCGTAACGAACGAGCCTACCTGCAGGCCCGTCGTTACGCCAGCACCGCCGACATCCGCAGGCTGGCGGAATACAAAGCGGGAGCCGAGAGGCAAGCCTGGCAGTCCGGATCGGCCAGCTTACTGGACGATCAGGGCCAGGAGCAATCGGCACCTTCCCAAATCCGCGGCCTGATGCGGAGTTACTACTCCTCCCTGTATGCCAGGGCACCTACGGAGAGGAACGTCTCACGACTCCTGCTTCCGGAAGGCACTCCAGCGATCGGGGAGGAGCAGAGATAGACCCTCGACGAGCCTTTCACGATGGACGAGATCCTCTTGGCCATCGGAAAGCTCAAGAGGCGAAAGGCTCCAGGGGAGGACGGCTTGCCCGCGGAGTTTTATCAAACTTTCGCGGCTGAGCTTACCCCCCTGGTACAGCAACTCACCTTGCTGATACGCGAAACAGGTGACGTTCCCGCCTCGTTTCGTTCGGCAAAGGTGCGGCTTCTCCCTAAGGGAGGAGATCTGAGGAGTATGAACAACTGGCGTCCCATCACAATAGTGAATGCGGACGCCAAGTTGGTGGTCAAGGTTTGGGCAGAGCGTCTGGGACGGGTTGCCAACATCTTCATCAGCCCGCAACAGACATATGCTGTTCCCGGGCGAAGCATGGAGGCGAACCTGTTTCAGGCTTCCACCTGGCTAGAGCTCCAACATGAAAGGAGCTTGGTGCGCTGCCGGAATTCCGGTGCGTGCGCCGGCAAAAGGTTAAATGGTCGGGTGGTGGAGGGAACCCTTGCGGTCGCAATGGACTTGCAGAAAGCATTCGATTGCGTCGACCAGAATCTGCTTCTGGAGCTTCTAGAACGCTTGGGCTTCCCGGCCTTATTAGTGGCCTATCTGCGCTCCTGCTCGCGCCACTTGCTCATCAATGTTACTTTCAGCGGGCAGACGGTGCACGGCGTGCCGGTGCGGCGTGGGAACCGGCAGGGAGACAGCCTGAGCCCCTTGCTCTTCAGTACCTACTTTGAGTTGGTACTGAGAGCGTACAGGGGAACTCTGGCGCACCTGCCGCACGACTGTGCTGGTACGCCGGCCGTTTCGGCATACGCGGACGACCTTCTGCTGCTGCTCCCTATGTCCACCCCGGCTGCGGCGGTAGAGAAGTTCTTCGACCTGCTGCATCGGGGAACCGGACTTACGGTGAACAGGGCGAAGTCATCCGTGGTTCCAGTTGGTGCGGCGTGGGCAGGGCAGCAGGACTGGGTCCGTTTGGGGATCCCCACGGTGAGGTACTTCAAGTACCTTGGTGTGCCGTTGAGGGACTACTTCCCTGCGGAAGCGTGGTCCGGCAGCCTTCAAAAAGTAGAGACGGCGATCGGTCCATTCCGAGGCGGCAGGTTTTTCCTGCCTGAACGGGCCGCGGTTTGGAACACGTTCGCGGCTCCTCTCCTCCGCCGCCTGCTTTTTGTTTGCCCCTCCACAGAGAGAATTAAAAAGCGGACAAAGGACCTCCTCCGTATCGCCCTTTGGGGCAACGGGAGGGCCCGAGTCCGCTTAAAGGACTTGTGCCCTCCTCGTCGGGATGGTGGTCTGGGCCTCCTGCCGCTGGAGCGGCTGGAGCTTCAGCTCCAGTTCCGCTTGTCGGCACTCGTTCCAGAGTTGTGGTGCACCTGTTGGTGCGTCCCTGCACGTCTCCTTCTCCAGCAAGCCACCGGCAAGTCGGGACTGACGTCGTTTCTTGCACTCCGTCGCCGCGTCAACCGATGCGGACTCCAGCTACGGAGGGTGGCTGCGCTGTATCGGAAAATCCTAGGAGTGCTCACCTGTCGCCCGTTTAACGGTAGTGCCTGGTTGCAGGAAACCGTTCGAACGTGGTTACAGTTCAGCATGCAACGCTCCCAACAGGAACGAAGGTTCCTGTTTGGGGGTTACAGAAGTTGCACGCTCCGCGAGATCCTGGAGGATCCAAAGAAGAGAGCGTGGGCAGGAAGAACCCCCTTTGCTGCTGCGCTGCCCTCCCTGATAAAACATCTGGACAGCGATGTTGCGGCGAAGTGGGTGGTTACAGTAACAATCTCCGGAAAGGAGAAGAAGATAGGAGAGTGGAAGACGGGACAGTTTACAGATGCTGCGACCCCGAGTACGCCTCCCAATGGACTTCTGCGCTGGGGCGCGCTGCTCGATGTTCCCATTGAACATCTGAAGTGGTCCCCGGTTCTCATGAACACTTCCGCCCTCCCCTTGAAATGGCAGGAGTCGGCTCTCCTGTTGCAGCACTGGGGACTCCCCTGCAACGCCTGCCGACACCACTGGACGTGGAGAGCGGTGGACCCCAATTGCGTCAGGTGTGCGGAACGGGAGTCCCTCCCCCACCTGCTAGTGGATTGTGTTGCCCTTCGGCCCCTTTGGTTTCGCTTTGCCGCGGCCATCGGAATCCCCTGCGGCAACCCCAGGGACGCACTGAAAGCCCTCTTCGTTGCCGACGCCCTTCGGCCAGCGGCCTCGTTAGCAGCTTTGTGCTGCCTACGCGGGATCGTCACCGCTTGGAGCAAAGCTACGGGAGGACAACGCGACCAGGGTGCCATCCAGCGAGCCTCCAAGTTTCTGAGGAGGGCGTCTTTATGGCCCCACCTGGATCCAGGAATACAGAAGGAGCTTGCCGGCATCCTGCAAGGGATGCAACGGCCCCACCAGCAACTGTGATCCCTTCCCTTACCCTCCCAACTTTTCTTTTCTTTTTTGTTTTGTTTTTTTTGTTTTTCTTCCTTCACCCTGCTGCCGTGGTGGACCGTACCGGTCTGCGAAACGGTGACATGGCAGGCTCTGTGTTTCTTCGTGCGTGGCTGGAGCAATGGTCCAGGCATTGCACGTCTTTGTAAAAGTTTATTTTACAATAAACGCCCCGGCGAAATCCGGGTGAAAATCGAATGCTTTGTGCAAATCGACCGCGACGGCAAAGGCTCCCGCCGAGTCCATCTCACCCTCTGCCCGATCTTCTTGGTCAGAGGGGGGCGCGAGGCTCCCTTGACCGTCCTGTGCAACGCGTTGTCGCAACTGCCACCATGAGCTGGCGAGGAGCAGGTTGGCCTCCATGGTTCGTCCGGGAACAGCATAGGTCTGCTCGGGACTCACCACGGAAGCGGCCACCCGCCCCAAACGCTCAGATCAGAACTTGGCATACAACTTTGCGTCCGCATTCACTACTGTGATGGGACGCCAGTTGCCAATGTTGCGTAAGTCTCCTGACTTCGGCAGGAGACGTACTTTAGCTGACCGGAACGAGGCGGGAACTTCGCCGTGTTTGCGAATTAGCGCACTTAACCTGAGCACCAGGGGGGCCAGCTCTGGCGCGAAGCGATGGTAAAACTCCGGGGGCAGGCCGTCCTCCCCTGGTGCCTTCTTTTTCTTGAGCCTGTTGATGGCGGAGATGATCTCCGCCATCGTGAACGGTTCCGCCAATCTGGAACGGTCCTCCTCCTTGAGCGCGGGAGCACCATCCGGCAGCAGGCGTTGCGCGAAATGGCGCTCAGGTGTTAGTGGCACGTACAAGGAGGAATAAAACTCCCGCACGATGCGGTTTACCTGGGCTAGGCTGGAGCGTTCTTGGCCCTGATGATCCAGCAGGCTGGCCGAGCCTGACTGCCAGGCGTGCCTCTCCGCCTCAGCCTTGAATTCAGCCAGGCGACGGACGTCGGGACGCCGTGAATAAAGGCGCGCCTAGAGGTACGCCCGCTCTTTCCTGACACCCTCACCGAAGCCCTTGGCGAGTGGACGTGTTTTTCCTTCGCTCCCGAGTGAGTCGACAGGAAGAGGTTTTTTCTATTGTTGTTTGGTGTGGAACATCGTTGGTGTCCGATGGAAGCGATGCCTGAGGACACCACGATGGAGGTAGGTGTGGGGGAGGCTTGCCCACCCCCACAGCCTACCGAATCAGGGGCGTCCGCCCCGGAATCGCCCTCGCCGTCCAAGGCGAGGAGCTGGAGGGCCATGGTGGCCGCGGCGAGCGCGGAAACCGTGGCCGAGATGGCGGCCTACCGGGCAGCTGGGTACAAGTCCAGCTTGGTGTACCAGGTAGGCCCCTTATTTGACGGAAAACGGCACGCGCGTTTTCGAAAGCTCTGCAAAATGCCGGAGCTAGAGAACAAGGTCTTGACGGTTTGTACGTTCTCAGCGGAGGTCAGCGAGTCGAGGTGGTGTGCAAGGAGATCACCTTGGTTCAGACTCTGATCACCATCCCGTTGAACTTCGACGGCCGCAAGATCTTGCCGGTGACGATGGACCGCTCCGTGGTGGTCCATCTCACTGGAATAACGAGCCGTATGACTCGCTCTGCGGTAGCACAAGAACTTCGGAAGTTCGGCGAGGTGCACGCGCTGTGGCCTAAGCCAACAATCTTTGAAGGCTTCAATAGCCATTTCGGAGGTCAGGCTGAAGCGCGGGTAACCGTGAGTAAGGATTGTGGGCTTCCCCACAAGCTGGAGGTCGCGCAAGAGAGCGTGGACCTCTGGTACGTGGGAAAGCCCCGGTATTGCGGCTACTGCGATACCGTAGGACACCTTCGCAAGAGGTGTCCTAACATCCAATGCCACATGTGCGGGGAGAAGGGCCACGTCCGACGTGTGTGCCCAAAACGCCCCACCCCGGTTCCTCCTGCCGCGAAAAGGCGCAGGGGAAACGCGCACTAAAGGTCGCAAGACCTAAGGCGGACGCTGGCCGGCTGAAACTGCCAGATCCTCAACCTCCAAAAGAAAAGACGGAGGGTAAACCTTCCCAAGAGGCGGAAGGTGAAGATGGCTGGCAACTTGTAGCAGGCAGAAAAGAGAAAAAATCTCCTTTAAAGGAGAAGAAAGAGAAGCCGGCCGGCAAGGCAAAAAAACCCGGGCAGCGTTCGAAAACCTTACGCGAGTGCACGGTGGCACTGGAACGTACCATCGTTCCGGAAGAGGCCACCCGGGGCGACGAGCCTCCCCTCGCCGTTTCCGTCGCGCCCGAAGTTCGCGACGGCGAACACTCTGTGCAAACAGAGGGTGAGCCGCGCGACGCGCCGGTCGACACCGAGGACGCCGCGTTCACAAACGCGGCGGAGGAGCTCGCGGCCACGCTGGCGGAGCGTGAGAACCCCTCACGCAAGGCCGTGCGAAGGCCGGCTCCCGCGAAAACGGCCCCCACAGGTGAGTCGGACCTGGGGGCCGGAAGTGCATCCTCCTCCTCGGAAGCACCCTCCAGGAAGTCGGGACGCAAGTCCCAGAAACCCAGGAGGCGCCTCCCCTCCACCAGCGAAGAGGAGAAGCAGGAAGGTAGCGGTAGCGTAGGAATCCCGGAGGGGGAACTCCCACGCTCGGAAGCCGTCGAGCCGGCCACCCCCATGGAGGAGGGTGAGCAGGGGGACGAATTCCTCCCTGCAGTCGCCGAGCCTGAACAGCCCGCCCCCATGGAGGAGGGCCAACAGGAAGGCGCGACCCCACCTAAGGGTGACCCGCTCGACGCGCCGTTACCCATGGAGGAGGGGGACCAGGTGCCCGCAGCGCCTGACCCTCCTCCTCCACCTAGCGTCCCGCCCCAACAGGTGGCGGACGCCGCATCGCCATCTTCCCAGGAATAACACCTTGGCTCGCCAGTCGCCGTCGGATTCGCGCCGCCTGTTGGAACGTCGACGGGCTGCGCGACGACGGTAACAGGCGAGATACGGCCGACACCCTGCGTGAGCTCGACCTGGCCCTGCTGCAGGAGATCCACGTGATCACCGCGGCAGACGCCCAGGAGATCGAGACGATCGCGGAGGGTCGGTTGTATTGGCGGTGCGGCCTCCGCAACACCTGCGGGGTCGCGTTCTTCGTGAAGCCGGCCATCGACGCTGCCGTAAAGGGCGTGCGGTTTGATGACGACGGTCGGATCGGTCAGCTGATTCTCAGCTGGTCCGGCTCGATCGAACTAATCGTCACAAACGTGTATCGCCCCAGCGGCAAACAGTGGTACCGCGACCGTACCAGGCTGCTGGAAACCCTGAAGCGCGATTGGCTGGCCGACATGAATGTGCGGAAGGCACACCTGATAGCTGGAGACTTCAATCTCCGTCTGCTGTCAGGTTATCCCGAAGCACAAGAACGCACAGCCAACGAGTTGTGCGCTGCCATGCGCACGCCCAACTTGTTGGCGGACGCGGAGGGAATGGACCGCAGCATCGACCACTTCTTCCTGGATGTCGACCTGTGCTTGCGGGTCGGCAAACGGGGAAAAGTTGCGTCGACGCTGTCGGAACATTCCAGGTTAATCGCCGAGGTATACCCGCGCGATAAAGGACCCCGGCCAGGGCGTGGCGGTTGCCTGGGGACTGGACGCGGCTCTCAGGTGCGAAGGAACACCTTCGCGAATTCCTGAGAGGCGTCACCCTCCGCAGTCTCAAAGATTGGGACCTCTTCAAGGCCTCGGTCCGCGAGTTCTGCGAGGAGTTTTCCCTGCACCGCCTGCCCCTTGGATTTGGGGAGGGGGCTCGGAACCATAGGGCCTATTTACACGCCCGCCGGTACGAGAGGACACCCAGTGTCCGTCGCCTGGCCGAATATCGGGCCAGGGCCGAGCGCCAATCCGGTTCGGCCAGCTTGCTGGACGACCAGAGCCGGGAGCGATCGGCCCAGCCCGCGATCAGGCACATCGTGCGGCAGTATTATTCCTCCCTCGACACTAAAGCACCCCCAGAGCAGGACGCCTCGCGGCTCCTGCTTCCGGACGGAGGCCAGGCAATAGGGGAGGAGGAGAGGATCAGCCTCGACGAGCCTTTTTCTACCGGTGAAATTCTCGCCGGTATTAAAAGAATTAAGAGGCGTCAGGCGGTAGGGAAGGATGGCCTGCCTGCAGAATTTTTTGGATGCTTCGCGACAGAGCTGGCCCCCCTGGTGCTCCAGTTGACCGGGCTGATCCGAGACGAAGGCGAAGTTCCCGCCTGGTTTCGGTCAGCCCGTGTGAGGCTCCTCCCGAAGGGAGGAGATCTGAGATCCCTAGGCAACTGGCGTCCGATTACAATTGTGAATACGGACGCCAAGCTGGTCGCTGGACTGTGAGCTTCGCGTCTAGGACAGGTGGCAGACTCAATAATTAGCCCGGAGCAGACGTACGCTGTTTCCGGGCGAAGTATGGATGCCAACCTCTTCTTCGCAAGTACATGGTTCCATGTGCAGCGCTGCCTGAACGACACAGGGGGAAAGATTGGCAACCCCACTTTGGGACCGCCAGCTGGGCTGGAAATGGATACCCGGGCTGGGAAGAGAGCCCTAGCGATCGCGGTCGATCTCCACAAGGCGTTCGACTGCGTAGACCAGGAGCTACTTTTGGAGCTCCTGGGTCGCATGGGCTTCCCACCCTCCCTTCTCTCCTACCTGCGCTCATGCTGGCGCAATGCCATTGAAAACATCGTTTTTTCCAGCCAACAGGTGTACGGCGTGACGGTGCGGCGGGGCATACGGCAGGGCGATAGCCTCATTCCCCTGCTCTTCAGCACCTACTTTGTGCTGGTGCTGAGAGCGTACAGGGTGACTTTGGCTGCCCTGCCCAGCTCGTGCCCCGGCACGCCCGCCGTTGCAGCATACGCCGACGATCTTCTGCTGATGTTGCTTATGTCCTCCCAGGCAGCCGCAGCGGAGGATTTCTTCGATCTGCTCAGCCGTGGGACAGGATTGCAGGTAAACAAGGCGAAGTCGTCTGTGGTTCCGGTTGGTGCGACGTGAGTCGGACGGCCTTAATGGTTCCGCTTGGGGATTTCAGCGGCCAGGTGCCTAATGTACCTGGGTGCTCCTTTGGGGGAATTCTGCCTCGCAGAAGCCTGATCAGGTCGTCTCCAAAAGGTAGAGTTGGCAATCGGCCCGTTCCTGGAAGGCAAGTTCCTTCTGCTGGAACGGGCCACGGTGTGGAACGCGTTCGCGGCTCGCATCCTCCGCCCCCTGCTTTTTGTGTGCCCCGTCCCCCGTAACATTAAAAAGAGGACAAAGGACCTACTCCGCATCGCCCTCTGGGGCAGCGGGAGGCCACGTGTGCCTCTGGATGATTTATGCGCTCCTCGTCGGGACGGCGGTCTCGGTCTCCTGACGCTGGAGCGCCTGGAAATAGAGCTGCGATGGCGCACCCTCGCCATCGCAGCAAAGTCATGGAGCACCCCTTGGTGCGTTCCGGCCCGAATCCTTGCGAGCCGTGTGTCCAGGACGCAAGGACTCGCGTCGTACCTTCTGTGCTCCGGCAGGAAGGTGAGAAGATGCGGCCTTCTTCTTGGGCGCATGGAAACCCTGGTCAAAGCCAGCGGCTGGACGGTATGCAGCTTCGCCAACTCCTCCGCCTGGCTAAAGGAATCAGTTGCGACGTGGGCCAAGCTGAACTTCCAGACCTCCCCGGAATAGAACCGCCTGCGATTCGGCCCCAACGCCCGCTGCACACTGCGGACAACTTTGGAGTGTCTCGCCAGGAGCACGTGGGCGGAGACCATCCCTCTAGCTTCAAATCTGCCCTTCTTCCGGAGGGCTTTAACCAGCGGTTGCAAGCCAAAGTGGCAAGTCTCCTGCCGAATCGCAGGCAAGGAGAAGAAGATGAGCGGTTGGACCATGGGAGAACTGGCAGATGTCACAACCCCGAGTGCCCTCCCTCGTGGACTTCGTCGATGGGGCGAGCTGCTCGGCATCCCGACGGATGACCTGAAGTGGCCCCCAATATTAATCGGATCCAGGCTTCTCCCTTTTAAGTGGCAAGAGTCGGCGCTGCTACTGTTGCACTGGGGTCTACCCTGCAACGCGCGCCGCTTCCAATGGACGCGGGGGAGTGTAAGGCCTGAGTGTGCCAGGTGTGGGGAGGGGGAATCGCTCTCCCACCTACTAGTTGACTGTGCTGCCCTCCGACCCCTGTGGGAACGGTTCCGGACGACCTTCGGGCTCCCAGCGGGCAGCGCGCCCAGAGACGTTCTTCGGCCCCTCTTCGTGCGGGACGCCCTGCAGCCCGCCGCAGCCATCGCAGCCCTCTGCTGCATCCGGGGCATCGTGGCGGCATGGAGCGACATTCGCGACGAAGGAGTGGATGCCAACGTGAGGGATGTAATCCCGTATGCGGTCTGCTTCATGCGGAGAGCAGCGAGACGGCCCCATCTGGTAAAGATGAAGATGGACCTAGAGGGCATCCTACGAAGGATGGACCCTCCTCTAAGTGGAACGTGATCCCTTCCCCTCCCTCCAAACTCTTTTTTGTTTTCCTTATCTTTATTTTTCTTTTTGTTTTGATCCCTATCCCCCTCCACTGCCGAGGAGCGTCACGCCGGGCTGCGTCCCGGCGTCCCGGCAAATCCGGTGTTGTGTGGCCGTTAGTGGGGCCTTGTACCACGTTTTCTTGTAGAGTTTCATACAATAGACGCCCCGAGCGAACCCGGGTGGAAACCCCAAATCCCGTAGGTAGGCGATGCAAAGGGAACCGGTCGCAGAACTCCTAAACCGACCACTTGCAGCGGTCCCAGTCCGGAAGTGTCTGCATCCTGAAGCTCCGAATATACGCGCGGAGGTGCTCCGCCGCGGCGGGAAACTTCAGCCAGTCCCCTGGCAGACGCCACGCTGGCGAGGGGGGCCCTTGTCGCGCGGACGGACTTCGAACATGATCCGACCATGGTCCGACAGCTCGGATGGCACCTTGCCGCGCTTGCCCACCCGAGAGCATAGGTGCTGATCAAGGTACACGTGATCGATGCTGCTTTCAATGGCCGTGTCCCCGGCCAACAAGTTGAGCGTGTTTATTTCTGCGCAAAACTCGTTGACGCGGTCGTTCAGTGTATCCGGCGCACCTGAAAGCAGGCGCAGGTTGTAATCACCTGCGATC
Organism: Raillietiella orientalis; assembly: GCA_036172245.1. NCBI lineage: Eukaryota > Metazoa > Arthropoda > Ichthyostraca > Raillietiellida > Raillietiellidae > Raillietiella > Raillietiella orientalis. Next base: position 196,759 of record JAYWIR010000096.1, on the reverse strand, counting down.
AGGTGCACTTTGCGAACTCCTGCATCGGTCAGCCAATCGCGTCTCACGGCAAGGTAGAACTCCCTTCTTGCCTTCGCCCTCAACGCAGCGTTTCCGCTAGGAGCGTATAGGTTACTGACGACCAGGACGATAGAGTCGGACCAGCTGAGAGTCAGCTGACCGACGCGACCAGCGTCATCGTACCGAACGTCCTTTATTGCGGTCTCGATTGCTGGCCGAAGAAGGAAGAAGACACCGCTTGATTTCGCGGTGCCGCAACGCCACAACAGCCGCCCACCCGTGATCCGTTCGATCTCTTGCGCTCGTACAGTGCAGACGTGTTTCCGCGTCTATCCGTGCCAACGATCGGGCAACTTTGTGCCTGCGTTTTTGCTCGCACTTGTGTGTTCCTGTGCAACCTGCCAAGTAGCATAGTGCAACATGGCTAGTACACAGGATAGTGTGAAGGAGCAAGCCACTGGGTGCACTTCAGCTGCACTTGAAGTGGCCGCATCCTCCGTAATGGTTTCCTTGCCTCCGGTGAGGAGTTACGCCGCCGTTACCTCCCAAAGACCAGGAACCTGCGATGCGAAGTTCCAGGCATATGTGTCATCAGGATACATGCCTGCATTCCGTTATAAGGTCAGTGGGCCACTTAACGGGAGAATCGGTCGTGAGCTCAATGATGAGCTCGTCCGGATAGGCGTTCGCGAGGAGGAACTCCTTGCCATAATGCCTGCTGGCAGGATGGAATATACGAAGATTCGGTGCAAGAACGCAGCACTTGTGCAGCGCCTTCTCCATACGCCGTTGACCATCAATGGCAAGGAAGTCCTACCTACCGCGATGGACGACTCTTTTGTCGTTCAATTGTGCGACATCGAACCGGAAATCTCCGACCGCGATGTCGCAAGTGTGCTGGCGAAGTTCGCCACCGTGCACGCACTGTGTAGGAGGCCAAATCCTTTAAAGGATTTCCCCTCTGTCCACATTGGACAAGCCTCCGCGCGGATCACCGTCGCGAACAGGCGTGTTGTGCCTGAGCAGCTGCAATTGAACGGCACGGTCGTTCACCTGTGGTTCATAGGCCAGACTCGTGCGTGCGAGCAGTGCGGCAAGGAGGGGCACCGAATTAAAGAGTGCCCCTCTCCAAGATGCCGCTATTGCAAAGATTCCGGGCACGAAATCAAAAAGTGCCCGGTACCTGCAAGAAAAAGAGCCGCAGTGGAAATTCGTCGGGTTCAAGAGACCACTGCACGAAAAGCCGCAGCAGCAAATAAAAAACGTCGTCCGCAAAAACTCGCAAAAAACTACGAGCGATCCGCGGATCAAAAGAAAGCATCCCCGCCCGCAACGCCCCGAAAGGGGAAAGTCACGGCGGGGAAGACAATTAAAAAGGGGCGCGAGGGTTTGACGCGTGCCATGGCTTCCCTCTCTGCCGAGCTCGCAGGCACCTCTCCGAGCCAGGAACCAGGAAATCTCCGTAACACCCTGGAGGGAATGGTAGGAAAACAGGAAGATCGCAACAGTGCGAAGACTTCTTGCCCCGTTTCGTTGTCCCTTCCGAGTTCCGGACAGCGCCACTGCAGCGCAGGCCCCACTGCAAAGGCTACGAAAGCCGTAAAAAGCAGCGTCGCGACGAGCAAAAGCACGCTGCATGCAGTCGCTTCATCGCCGAGTCGGAAGGTTTCCCCAAGTCCCACAAGGTGTGGGGTAAGTTTATTTTTCTACAAAAATACAAAATTTACATTCGCACTCTCATTCACTCAATACAAACATTTTGCACTTGGGGGTCCTTGGGTTGCACTAGTGTTCTGCTTTTCAGGGGGAAATTCCAGCTGGATGGTCCCGGGCGTCGTCCCGGATCCTCTTCAGGATGAATCGGTACGTCCAGGAGTGGATCTTCCCGCAGTTCCTGATGCCGATTTCCCTCTTCAAGTGCCCTTGTAGGATCTCCATCGGTGGTGCGACTCTCCTGGCTTTCCTCATTTTCCACCACCGCACAAGTATGGCGGTGATGAAGAGGGCTATGGTCGTCCTCACCATGGGATTGTAACAGGGAACATTACCATCCCCATGAAACATCCCGGCGAGGATCTCCATAACGGACTTGTTGGTAAGTCCTATGATCCTTTCCAGGATCAGCCAGACATGCAGCAGTGAGGGAAACGTCAAGACGTGAAGTCTCTTGTCGTCGTCTCCACATGCTGCGCAGTCTCGGTCTTCCCGTCTTCCTGTGAAGTGCTGCAATCGGGACCCACTCTGGATTCCTCCGTGATAAAACATCAGGAGGTCATCCTGGGTGCCCGGCGGAAGGTCACTCCTCCAGAGCGTCGTGCCGATCGCTAACAGGTTGAACCGTTCACTCCCGTAGCGTTCGGTGACTTCCTGGAGGGCAGTGGTGTCACGTTCGTTTTCTTGGATAAGCCTTCGGAGGTTTGTTCTGGTTACCCTCGACCATGCGAAGTCGTTGTGGTTGAACCACACTTCGCGGGTCCTGTGGGTAAACCTTCCTAACATCATCTCTGTATACCGAAGTATACGTGTTTGATGTAGGTAGCCTCCTCGCCTCCACTCCTGGATTTGCAGTAGGGTAACTCTGGACCGCTGGTAGATCCAGCTTCTCGTGTCCGGCGGGACAGGAAGCAACCAAGGGATCACCAGGATGGACTCGTCCTGCCAGAGTTTTCTGCTTCGCGGCACGATCTTGATTTGGTGCTTCCGCACCAGCCGTTGCTTCCTCCTCCAGGTCGGGTCGATTGTTATCCAGTCCCCTACTTTGCCTAGCAGCGCAGTCATCAGGCCTTCCGAGTTGTTAAGCAGCAACGCGTATGCCCCGTGCGCCGCATACGGCCAGTCATCCCACTAAGTGGCAATGTCCAGGATGTGTCGCGTATCCATGATTTCCATGGAATGTGCAAGCGACTTTATCCCGGAACCGCCTTCTTCCCTGGGACGACACAGGGGTTTCAGTCTTACTCTTGGGCGATAGTGGCCCCAGAGTGTTTTTCTTTGCAGCTTGTCGAACTCCCTAGTAGTGTCCTTGTTCATCCTCGCGAAGGCCGCCCCGAAGAGCACTTTCGGAAGGAGTACTCCGTTCCATATGATGGCCTTTCGCTTCATCCCAAGGTCCGTTCGGGTGTACTTGGCTGCTTCTTTGGCCGTTTTCCCCAGGATTTCCTTCCACAGCAGCTTCGACGCAGAGCCGTCGCCGATGTAGACTCCCAGGTACTTGGCCGTGTCGACCGTACGGAATCCACTACCCGTTAGAGTGGAGAGATCCAGTATTCCGTCGGGCAAAAGCTGGCTCTTCTGGGAATATATTTTTAAGCCCAAGCCCTGTTCCATCTGGTCCACCACATCCAGAAAGGCACGCTGATTTTTCTCTCCCTTGATGAAGAAGAGTAGATCATCGGCGTATGCCAGATGGGTAAGACGCTGGCTATCGATGGTAATCCCGCTTAGTCGTCCGCTCTTCTCGATAAAGGACGACAACGCCTCCATATAGATGACGAACAGCATCGGACTCAGCGAGTCGCCCTGTCGGACTCCTCGTTCCATCCTGATTGCTGCCATCTCCTGGCCGTTGATCTTGATCCGGCAGTACTGGTTCTGGAGTACCGCCCTCACGAAGTTGCTGAAGTGTTTCGGAAGCCCTAGCTTCTCCAGAACCTTCAGCAGCATCCCATGGTCGATGGAGTCGAAGGCCTTCTCCATGTCAGTGAACACCAGCACCAGGTTCTCGCCGACGTATCGACTGAGTCCAACAGTGGCCTGGGCACATTTGACATTGTCCGACATGTGTCGTCCTGGGACTGCACATGTCTGGACCGGAGAGATCAGCCTCGACATGACCTTGCCTAAGCGGTTGGACCAGATCTTTGCCAACCACTTGGCATCGGAGTTTAGGATCGAGATTGGCCTCCATTGGGCGATCTGGGTAGAGTCGCCTCGTTTCGGCAGCAATCTCATCCGACTCTCGTACAAGGACTGAGGTAGTCTGCCTTCTTCCCGGATGCAGAGGGTCAACTGGTGGAACAAGCGCAGGTAGGCGTGCAGGTACCGCTGATAGTGCGTGATGTGTACACTGTCAGGGCCCGCTGCCACGTCCTTGCGAAGTTGCCCAAACGCAGTCTTCACCTCTTCTTCGGAGAACTCCTCCTCCAGTCTGTTCCGCTGGAGGTCGTCGGTCCTCTTCTCGAGATAGCTCAAGAATGCCTGTTGACTAGAGCGACACAGCTGTTGTCGCCTGAAGTGTTTCGTGTAATGCCTGTGAAAGGCATCCACGATGTCCTCAGACGACTGTCGCTTTTGGCCGTCGTACTGGATGCAGAAGATAGCTGTTGCCAGATTTCTCTTCTCCAGCACGCCGACTTCCCCTATTATGTTATTGAGGACGTACCGACTCTCGTACTGATCGAAGTACTTTGAGAGGGAGCGATCTTGGATGTTCAGCTCCCGGTACGCCTCTTGCCTCAAGCGCCTATCCCCGAACTGCATGTTCGCAAACAGGTGTATCCTGTGTTTCAGGCTGTCCCAGTCGGCGACTCTTCGGATTGTTGTTGCCCTCAGAATCGCCTCCAGGACAGCCTGATGTCCGGGATGGGTTTCGAACCAGGCGGGCATGCTGATGAGCGCTGCCCTGGTGCCTTGCCTCCGCCGAGGATTCTCCGTTCTTAGGGAAAACCGCACCAGGGGGTGATCGGACACCGTAGTCATAGTGTCGCGAAACCCCTGGATGCGGTTCCCAAGTTCGGTGCTGTGCAGGACGTGATCGATCGGCTTGTGACTTGCAGTTCGCCACACCAGTCCGAACTCGTCGGATAATCGCCGATACGGCGTCCTTCCTCTGGCGTCTTCGGAGTGAGTGATCTCATCCAATATGTTGAGATCGCCAGCAACAATCACGACGTCCTTTGAAGCAACCTTTCCACGGAGTGCTGCATGCAGCGCCTCCGCACAACGATGTTTTAGCCTGTGCGGCCCGCACACGTTCACCAGGATGAGGTGAACAGTAGCGGACCAGGCGAGTCGCACGCCGATGATTCGTCCGGGTTGGGGACAGAACACTTCCAGAATAGTGGGGGCCAAGTTGTCCTTGATTAGGACCGCCACACCCTGCGTGTTCCGTTCTCCCTCGCTGACGAAAATCTGCCCGTTGAATCGCCGTTCCATTTGCTGACTAATCTCGAGACCCATCTTGTGGGTCTTCTGCAGGCACACTATGTCTTGTTGTGCGATGGTCCGCACAATACTTCTTCTTTTTCCCTGGTCGACCATACCGTTTACATTCCAGGAGGCGATGTTCAGCCTCCTGGCGGTCGATAGGGAAGAGGCCATAAAAAGGGAAGACCTATTTCTTGGCCTTCCTGAGCTTCTTCTGTCTGAGATAGCGTGCTCTTCCAGACAATGAAGAAGCAGCGGGCTTCTCGCTGCCGGCGTCACTCTCTGTTCCGGTGAGGTCGGTTACTTCCGCCTCCTCCGTCGAGTGTTCGGCCCGCTCGATCAGTTTTCGAGATAGCGTCTTTATCTGGACCTTGGCGCAGAAGTTCGCCTTTACATCGAGAAGCTGTTCCTCTAGCTTTTCGCGCTCGGTGACCTCCACAACCTGGTTGACCTTCTCCTGTGCATTGCAGATCTTCTGCAAGATTTTCTCTTGCTGGGGACCGCTCTGCACCTCTAGGACTACACTAGCCAGTGATGCCAACTCCTGCGTAGATTGCAGGGCCTCCTGCGACACCGGAGTGGCTTCGCCTATTTCTTCTTCCGCGCCTTCCTGCGCTACCTCCATCTTCTCGCCTTCTTGCTCTTCACCTTGTAGGGTGAGAGGGGTTCCTTGCTCCTTGACGAGCATCCTCCTGTTTCCTTTCTTCCCTACATGTATGAAGCCGTCTTTCGATACCGGGACTGCTTCTTTCACCTTCTTCGGCCTTCCTGCCTTCTGAGGCTGTTCCGCCCCCTTCGTGTTTCTCTCTCTCACGGGAGAGAGACCTCGAATCCTTCTGCAGTTTGCAAACTCCGGACAGCTCGATTTCGCATGTCCGTGTTTCTTGCAGAAGGAGCACACCTCCGGCTGCGGCAGTTTCGGACTTGATGTCCTACTTTGCCGCAGCGGAAACAACGACACGTTGGGCAAGCGCCGGCCCTGTGGCCGAACTGCTTGCACCCGGTGCAGAATATCGGCTGTTGCCGGTAACGCACGTTCACTCTCTGGGATTGTTCGTCAAGAACGGCTAATCCAGGGATCACAGCTCCCTCTTTTAACTTCATTTTGGCGATCATGTCGCCAGAAAATATTTTTCCAGAGAAGTTTTGGAGTTCAAGGTCCAGAACTTCCCCATACTGCTCCAAAAAGTTCCACACCGTTAGTTGCGGTGTGAGGATGGAGATGCCGTACTGAAACACGGTTGTGTATGGCATCTCGCCAACACCACAAACCATCCTCCTTTGTATATTGATCCCCTTATGGATCAATCGCTCTCTTATCTTTTCACAGTCTGTGAAGACTGTGAACCCGTTGTTTGCTGGTATGATCGCCTGTATGCGATCAAAATTCATGTCCGTTTTATCAAGGGACAGATACACCTCCCTAATATTACTGAACTTGATCAGTCCAATCTTGAAAATGATGGGCTTCACATTCGTCCCTAACTCCACGATCGGCCGATCCACCATTTGGACTTTACCGCATAGCGGCTTCCCGAATTTTCTTGGTGGGTGGACACTCGCTTGTCCAGCCGCCACCGACGCATAGGAAAAGGGCTGCGCCACCGCAGCCGAACAAGATGGCGTCTCGCCCTGAACCGCGTGGATGCCCGCGGGTCCACACTGGGACGCCGCCGCTCCGAGCGCAACCCTCGACGTCGCCACCGTTGCCGCCGCGGGCGGCACCCTCTGCATCGCGGCCGCAGGCGCGACCTTCCCCGCCGCGGGCACGATCCTCGGCGTCGCCGCCGTGGGTACGACCCTTGGCATCGCCGCCGCCGGCGCAGCAAAGCCCGCCGCGGGCGCGATCCTCGGCATGCCTGCCACCGCCTCGCCGTTGCCGCACGTTACCTCCATGGCTTCCATGGGGGACGACGGTCTCTCCACTCCTCCTCTAGGTGCCTGCATCCTGGCAGCTGGTCTTGCTGCACGGGACAACTGCAGGTCTTTTGCCGCGATCTCCTCCCCGCTTCTTATTGTTGGTTTCGTCTGGAAAACTTCCCCTCTCCGGGTACACACGAGCACAATTAACTGATTACTTTGTCAATCGCACAATACTTTGAGCCGCGGAGCAAGTTCACCGACACGGCAGGAGAGGAGCAATCTCCCGACTGTCAAGAAGGTGACTCCATTGCCGCCTTTTAAAGGCGTAGCGAAAGCAACACCTCCAGAGAACGCAGCGGAAATCCCGGAGGTTTCCGCAACTACTGTCGCGGAAGCCTCCGAAAATCGCGAAGGCGAATAGAAGGTTGTGGAGAGCAGGAAAGAAAAATCTCCAAAAAAAGCTCCGCAACCTCCATCCCTGAGCCTTTCCAAAGGAGAAAGCAGTCGCGGGAATACAAGAACTCGCGCGGCTTGTGACTCTTCCAAGGAAAAAGCCAGCGCCTTCAACGCGTGCAAGTCCGCTTCTGTGACCGCCTAGAAGACCATTCCGTTGCAATCGGACGGATGCAAGCGCACGTCGATCATGCGAGCATCAGACTCCGCAAAGGAGTGCGTGTACGCAGCTGAACGACGCGTTACTCGCGCGGGAGCGAGCGCCCGCAGGGCTGAAGCCCTGAGGCGTGACACACTCGCCGCGGAACGGCGAGTGCTCACCCCGGAACCCACAGGTTCTGCACCTTGGGAGGAGCACCCGATTACGTGCAGCACAGTTGAGACCGGTGGCGACCGCGCCCTCCAGCCCTTCGTGCTGCTTACTGCCCGCTCGACGGGTGAGGCGAGCACCACGGCCTCGCTTTCCCAGCCGTGATGAGGGCAATCGCGTCTTCTGGTCGTGTTGCCGTAACGTCTTGGAACGTCAACGGGCTCCAACATGAGGAGAAGAGGCGACTAGTGGCTCACGCTCTGCGCGCTTTCGACTTGACGCTCCTGCAGGAGATTCACAGCATCTCCGGAGAGCAGGCTGTAGAAATCTAACGGCGCGCGGGCGGAACGTTACTTTATAGGTGCGGCGTTGCACGTACGTGCGGCGTCGCTTTCCTCGTGCGATGAACTTTGGCGAAAGCGGTGCGCAGCGTTCGTTTCGACACGGAAGGCCGAGTGGGACAGCTTGTACTCAAGTGGTCCGACTCGATCGACCTTGTCGTAACCAACGTGTACGCGCCGAGCGGTGCTGGACGATGGGCCGAAAGTATTGAGTTTTTCGGTACGCTTCAAGGGCAGTGGCTCTTTCGATCTCACCCTACTGTGGCCCATCTCATTGCGGGGGACTTTAACGTCCACCTCCATCGCCTCTGGGGGCGACGTTGCCGCCGCCCCCTGGCTCTCCATCGCCTCTGGGGGCGGCGTTGCCGCTGCCCCCTGGCCATCCCTGGTGGTCGCGTCAGGCATCGCAGCCTGATCGACCACCGAACCACACGACGCTTGCACTTGGGGAGACTTCCTGGCACGAGGAGCACCGAGAAAACACGTCCACCCTGGAGCGCACAAGGCGTTCGACAGCGTAAACCAGGAACTCCTTCTGGAGCTTCTGGGACGCCTAGGGCTCCCGACGCACCTCATCGCCTACTTGCGCTCCTGTTGGCGCCACGCGTTATGCTGTATCTCTTTCAGCGGGCGTCACGTGTACGGTGTTCCCATGCGGCGGGGTATCAGGCAGGGAGACGGCTTAAGCCCCCTGCTCTTTAGCATCTTCTTTCAGCTGGTGCTGAGGGCGTACAGGCTGACGCTGGCCAACCTGCCGAGCTCCTGCCCGGGAACATCGGCCGTGGCCGCCTATGCTGACGACCTTCTCCTGCTGCTGCCCATGTCCACTCCGGCGTCCAGGCTCGAGGACTTCTTCGAGCTCATTCGTCGGGGAGCGGACCTGAGCGTGAACAGGACGAAATCAACCGTTCCACCGGTTGGCTTTACGTGGGAGGGGCAGTCCGACTGGATCCGCCTGGGGATCCTCACGGGCTGGTGCTTGAAGTACCTCGGCGTTCCGTTGGGCGCCTTCTGTCCAGCAGAATCGTGCTCGGACTGCCTTCATAAGGCCGAGACTGCTCTGGGCTCGTTCCAAGGCGGCAGGTTTCTCTTGTCGGAACGGGTCTTTGTGTGGAACATTTTCGTTGCCTGCCTCCTCCGTCCCCTCTTTCTTGTTTGTCCGCCTCCCCACTCGGCTAAGAGCCGGGCGCAACGCCTGTTGCGTAACGCCCTCTGGGGACCGGCGAAGTCAAGGATACGCCTGAAGGACTTGGCGGCTCCTCGGCGGGATGCAGGATTGGGCATCCTCACGCTGGAGCGGATCGGACTGCTAGTGCAGTTCCGCATGCTGGCACTCTGTGCGCAGCTCTGGACTACTCCCTGGTGTGCTTTAGCGCGGCTGCTGCTGCGGCGCAGCACGGGTGGCGACGGACTACGTTCGTTGAATCTGCGCGCGGAGGGCGCCCAGAGAGGATTCGGCTTCCCTTTGAAGCAGCTCGCCACGCTTCTGGGAAAGCATGAGTGGATCTCCTGCCGGTTGCGAACTTCAACGCCTAAAGGCAGGAAGCCTTATCGTCCTGGGCAGCGCAACAGGATGTGTCCCGTTTGGAACTCCGTTGCGTGGAACTTTCCCCATACTGTCCAGTAAGGGAGGTGCTGGAAGACCAGGACCAGTGGACACGCCTAGCCGCTACGCCACTCGCCGAAGCACTGTGTGCACTGATGGTGCGAGATGACAGTGACCTGCCGGCGAGGTGGGAGATCACTTGCGAAATCGCAGGCGAAACCCGACTGCTGGGCGGCTAACGGACTTGCGAAGTGGCAGACGCTGTCACACCTCGCATTCTTGCAAAGGGGCTTCTCCGGTAAAGTGAGCTTCTCGGGGTGCCGACCGATGAACTTGTGGTCCCTTCTGCGTGTTTGGACGCGACTCTTTTCCCCCTTTGGTGGAAGCAGGACGCTTTTCTGCTGGTGCATTGGGGTTTGTACTGCAACCAGCGGGCGCACCTGATTCCCGGGGGAGTTGCGTCTCCGAACTGTGCCAAATGCGGAGCGGTGGAATCGCTTCCGCATATGCTGTTTGAGTGCGGTGCCCTCCAGGAGCTGTGGCAACGGCTGTCTTCAGCGCTCCTGCACCCTGGACACACCGCACTGGATTGGATGCGCCGCTTGTACACGCGTGGCGGACTTTCTCTTGGAGCGGTCGTCGCAATCATCCGCTGCGTCCGCGCCATTGTCAGGGCCCGTCACGTATTGCAGAGGCGAGCAGTCCTAACATCGGTCCCCGACACCGCAGCCTGCAACCTGCAAATGGCTGCTGGGTGGCCACATCTTGGAGCAGAAGTGAGGACGGATATCGGCGGCATTCACCGCCGGTTCTGAGAATAGGAACGGTTAAACAGTATACACCTATCCCCTCCCTCCCAACCAATTTATTTATTTATTGTTTCACCCCCTCCCGTTGCGAACTCTCAGTGTGCCCGGACTGCGTTCTGGGAAATCTACTCCCCATTTTCTGTTCTTCTTGCCTGGGAACACAGTTCTTAGTTGATATTTTAATAAACGTCCCGGCGCAACCGGGTCATAAACGACGACGCAGCAGGTTTTGGTTTTTTCGTGGCGCGGAGCGGTTTCGCTCCGTTTCTGTACGTTTTCGCCCTTCTTAGAGGACTTCTTCTTGGAGTCGACCTTCTGCCAACCTGGCTCTTGACCCTCGCCCTCGACCTTTTCGGCGTTTTTCGCCGGGTTGTCGGGGCTGGCCTTCGCCTTGGTGGCGTAGGTGAATTCCTTAGCAGCAGCACGAGCTGCCAACTTCTTTCTTTTTTTAGCCGTGCGCTTACTCGCGTTTTTTGCGGACATAACGCGGACTGTGTTTTGGGGGCACATCAGACGGGTGTGCCCCGCTAGTTCACATTGATGGCACTGCACGCTCGGACAACTCATTTTGAGGTGACCAAAGCTGCTGCAGCAGCCGCAGAACTTGGGTTTCCCCACGTACTACACGTCAACGGATTCACCGTTGAAGGTGAGTTTGTGGGGAAACTCACACCCTTCGCGAACCGTCTCTCGCGCTGCACTCAGGCCGCCAAGCACCTCGTCGTAATCGACAAAAGGAGTAGGCTTTCCGCTGGCGTAGGTGCCGCAGCCACGGTGTTCCAAGCCCTGGGTAGGGCCGGGGGCGCATCCGTGGTCTCGGGAGCCTCCACTGATGCGAAAGCCCCATCTCCAGCTCCTCCGGTGGCAATGAGGTCATCGCTTTCGGATCCTCGTCGGTGGTGGTATCAGGCATTGCTGCCTAATCCTCCACCCACACCACGCACAAGCACCAATGGAAATGAAACTCAGGAGCAGCGAAAAGACACGTCCGCTCGACGCTCCAGAGTCTTACGGATTGGGACCTTTTTATGGCCTTGGACCGGGAGTTCTGCTAGCAGTTCCCCTTAAACCGCCTGCCCCCGGATTCGGCGAGGGTCCTTGCAAGCATCGGGCTTATTTACAGGCTCGTAGGTACGAGAGAATCCCTAATGTCCGTCGCCTATCCGAGTACCGCGCCGGGGCCGAACGCCAAGCCTGGCAATACGGGTTACCCAGCTTGCTGGACGACCAGGGCCGGGAATGTTCGTCCCCGGCGTCGGTACGGCATCTCATGCAAGGTTTTTATTTCTCCCTTCACACCAGGGAGCTTCCGGATCGAGACGCCTTTCGGCGCTTGCTTCCGGATGGTGCCCCGGCAATAGTGGAGGAGGAGATGGAAAGCCTCGACAAGCCTTTTACCACCGGCAAAATTTTCACCAGTATGAAAAGGCTTAAAAGGCGTAAGGCTCCAGGGGAAGACGGCTTGCCCGCGGAGTTCTTTTAGAGCTTCGCGGGAGCGCTGGAACCCCTGTTGCTTAAGTTGTTCAGGCTGATCCGAGACGAAGACGATGTTCCCGCCTCATTTCGATCAGCCAGAGTGAGGCTCCTTCCGAAAGGGGGAAACCTCAGATATGTAAAGAACTAGCGTCTTATCACGATCGTGAAGACGGACGTCAAGTTAATAGCAGGGCTATGAGCTTCGCGTCTGGGGCAGGAGGCAGCATCCGTAATTAGCCCGAAGCAGACTTATGCTGTTCCCGGGAGAAGTATGGATGCCAACCTCTCCTTCGAAAGCACATGGGTGCACCTGCAGAGAAGAGAGAATAAAGGGATAGGGAAAGTCAGCAACCCCACATTGGGCCCGCAATCCAGACTGAAAAGAAAACCTTGAGCGGGGAAGGGTGCCCTCGCACTCGCAGTCCATCTCCACATGCTGTTCGACTGTGTAGACCAGGAACTACTTTCAGAGGTCTTGCGTTGCGTGGGCTTCCCACCCTCCCTGCTTTCTTACTTGCGCTCTTGCTGTCGGAATGCGATGATGACCGTCTGTTTCAGCGTTCACAAGGTGTATGGCGTGCCGGTGCGGCAAGGCATAAGGCAGGGAGATAGCCTCACATCCCTGCTCTTCAGCACCTACTTTGAGTTGTTGCTGAGAGCGTACAGGGTGACTCTGGCGCACCTGCCGCCCGACTGTGCCGGTACGCCGGCCGTTTCAGCATACGCGGACGATTTTCTGCTGCTGCTCCCTATGTCCACCCCGGCTGCGGCGGTCGAGGAGTTCTTCGACCTGCTACATCGGGGAACCGGACTTACGGTGAACAGGACGAAGTCGTCCGTGATGCCAGTTGGTGCGGCGTGGGCAGGGCAGCAGGACTAGGTCCGTTTGGGGATCCCCACGGTGAGGTACTTCAAGTACCTTGGTGTGCCGTTGGGGGACTACTCCGTTGCGGAAGCGTGGTCCGGCTGCCTCCAAAATGTAGAGACGGTGATCGGCCCGTTCCGAGGCGGCAGGTTTTTCCTGCCTGAACGGGCCGCGGTTTGGAACACGTTCGCGGCTCCTCTCCTCCGCTCCCTGCTTTTTGTTTGTTCCCCCACAGAGAGGTTCAAAAAGCGGACGAAGGACCTCCTCCGTAACGCCCTTTGGGGCAAAGGGAGGGCCGGAGTCCGCTTAAAGGACTTGTGCGCTCATCGTCGGGATTGTGGTCTGGGTCTCCTGACGCTGGAGCGGCTGGAGCTTCAGCTCCAGTTCCGCTTGTCGGCACTCGTTCCAGAGTTGTGGTGCACCTGTTGGTGCGTCCCTGCACGTCTCCTGCTTCAGCAAGCCACCGGCAAGACGGGACCGACGTCGTTTCTTGCACTCCATCTCCGCGTCAACCGATGCGGACTCCAGCTACGGAGGGTGGCTGCGCTGTATCGGAAAAACCCAGGATTGCTCACCTGTCGCCCGTTTAACGGTAGTGCCTGGTTGCAGGAAACCGTTCGAACGTGGGGACAGTTCGGCATGCAACGCTCCCAACAGGAACGAAGGTTCCTGTTTGGGGGTTACAGAAGTTGTACGCTGTGCGAGATCCTAGAGGATCCAAAAAAGAGAGCGTGGGCAGGAAGAACCCCCCTCGCTGCTGCGCTGCCCTACCTGATGGAAGATCTGGAAAGCGATGTTGCGGCGAAGTGGGTGGTTACAGTAACAATCTCCGGAAAGGAGAAGAAGATAGGAGAGTGGAAGACGGGCCAGGTAACAGACGCTGGGACCCCGAGTACGCCTCCCAAAGGACTTCTGCGCTGGGGCGCGCTGCTTGATGTTCCCATTGAACATCTGAAGTGGCGCCCGGTGCTCATGAACACTTCCGCCCTCCCCTTAAAATGGCAGGAGTCGGCTCTCCTGTTGCAGCACTGGGAACTCCCCTGCAACGCCCGCCGACACCACTGTACCTGGGGAGCGGTGGACCCCAATTGCGTCAGGTGTGGGGAACGGGATTCCCTCCCCCACCTGCTAGTGGATTGTGTTGCCCTTCGGCCCCTTTGGTTTCGCTTTGCCGCGGCCATCGGAATCTGCTGCGGCAACCCCAGGGACCCACTGAGAGCCTTCTTCGTTGCCGACGCAGTTCGGCCAGCGGCCTCGTGAGCAGCTTTGCGCTGCCTACGCGGGATCGTCACCGCTTGGAGCAAGGCTACGGGAGGACAACGCGACCAGGTTGCCATCCAGCCAGCCTCCCAGTACCTGAGGAGGGCGTCCTGATGGCCTCACCTGGATCCAGGAATACAGAAGGAGCTTGCTGGCATCCTGCAAAGGATGCAACGGCCCCACCAGCAACTGTGATCCCTTCCCTTACCCTCCCAACTTTTCTTTTTTTTTTTGTTTTGTTTTTTGTTTTTCCCCCTTCCCCCTGCTGCCGTGGTGGACCGTACCGGTATGCAAACCGGTGACCCGGCAGGCTCTGTATTTCTTCGTGCGTGGCTGGAGCAATGGTCCAGCCACCGCACGTCTTTGTAAATGTATATTTCACAATACACGCCCTGGCAAAATGCGGGTGAAAATCGAACGCCTTGTGGAGATCGACCGCGACCGCCAAGGCACCTAGCGTTCCCTCCTGCCGTCGGCGCCTGTTCTTTTTGCTTGCGGCAGTGACTTTCGCAGCAGCCTGGCTTTGCTGCGTCACAACTTTTTGCAGCTGCATCCATGTACGCGCGAAAAGGATGTTCGCCTCCATGGATCGTCTTGGAACCGCGTAGGTTTGTTCCGGGCTCACCACAGATTCCGCGATTCTTCCTAACCGCGCGACCCACACCTTGGAAAACAACTTGACCTCCGAGTTCACCAAGGTGATCGGACGCCAGCTGCTAAGTTGGCGCAAGTCTCTGTCTTTCGGCAGGAGACGCACCTTCGCTGAGCGGAAGGAATCAGGGACATTCCCGGATTCACTCATCAGCGTCGCGAGCTTCAGCATCAAGGGAATGAGCTCCACTGCAAAGCACTGATAAAACTCTGCAGGGAGCCCATCCTCGCCTGGCGCCTTTCGTCTCTTCAGCCCAGCGATGGCGGACGAAAATTCATCCGCCGTGAAGGGCTCGTCGAGACGTTCGCGTTCCTCCTTGCCGACAACACGAGCATCCTGAGATAGGAGTATCTCAGAAAGAATATCCTCCGTCGGGGATTCCGCGTAGAGCGAGGAGTAGTAGCGTCTCACAATGCTGCGTACTTCGGCTGGGGCCGAACATTCCCGGCCCCTGTCGTCCAACAGGCATGCTGCTCCGGACTGCCAGACCTGGCGCTCGGCCCTCGCCTTGTACTCTGCGAGACGCCCGACATCGGCGCGTCTTGAAAACGTGCGGGCCTGCAGAAAGTCTCTACTGTTGGCCACACCCTCTCTGAAACCGCGTGGAAGCCGGTGCAAGGAGAATTGGCAGCGAAACTCGCGGACAGATCTTTTGAGATTGTCCCAGTCCGCAAGTTCTTGTATGGCAAAGCCTCGGAGGTATCCACGTAGATGTTCCGCAGCCTCAGGTTGGCTAAGCGAATCCGCCTGCATCCTCCAGCTTTGCAACGGAGGCCCCTTGCCTGGCGAAAGGATCTCAAACTCCAACCTGAGGTGGTCAGAAAGCTTAGTCAACAATCTTCCTCTCCTACCCACACGCAAATACAGGTTTTCATCGAGGAAAACGTGATCGAGCGATCTTTCCATTCCAGGTTTGCTGACCATCAAGTTGGCGGCGTGCCCGGAAGCGCACATCTCGATGGTCAGCGCGCGCTCCCTCGGGCGGCTCCAATCGTCTGAGAGCAGGCGGACGTTGAAGTGCCCAGCGACGAGTTGCGCCAGTCGGAAGCTGGAGTTGTTGAGCCAGTGGCTCTGCACCTCTCCAAAGAAAGCTACTCTTTCTTCGAGGTAGCGAGAGCCTCTCAGCGCGTAGACGTTCGTAACGACGAGATCGACGGACACGGACCACTTGATGACAAGCTGGCCTATCCGTCCGTCGTCATCAATACGAACACTACGCACCGCTTCCGCCATTTTTCCTCTTACGAGGAACGTGACGCCGCACGTGTGTGCGCCGCCGCACCGCCAATGTAGCGTTCCGCCTGCGCGCTCCTCGATTTCGGTTGCCTGCTCGTCGGAGATTACGTGAATCTCCTGCAGGAGCGCGAGGTCGAAGGATCGCAGGGCATTGGTTACTAATCGCCTCTTCTCGTCGTTCTGTAGTCCGTTCACGTTGGAACACGTTACGGACAGACGACGAGAAGACGCGATTCCCCGCATTACTGCTGGGAAGGTGGCGGATTGTTGCTCGCTTTATCCGGCGAGCAGCACGACTGGCTGGAAGGGACGGTCGCCACCGTCCTCCGTCGTGCTGCATGCATGTAATTTCTCCACGCCAGGCTTAACCTTGTCGGATTTCGTGAAGACTTCGCGTGGCTTCGCGGCTGGCGTTGCCTGGCTGCCTACTTTTGATCGGCGCGCACCCGCTTTCGAAAGAGTTGTCCTTGTCTCGGTGATCGGAACGGCATCCATTTCGGAGTCCGATTAGCGCATGTTCGATCGGGTTTCGGGCTTCCGCGAAGTAGTGACAGGTTCTGCTGGATTGACAGCTGTCCTGTTTTCGTTTTCCGTCACCAGAGCATCGCTTTTGGTGACTGCTGCTTTCGCGGCGCACGCGTTTTCAGCGTGCCCACGCGCAGTTGCACGAGGGACCTTTGCTGAAGTCTTCTTTACTTCATTACGGTTCCTCACTTCGCGTGGCGCCGTAAATGGAGATTGTGCTCCATTGCCATCTTTGAAGCCATCCGCGTCTTTGGACGGAAGCACTTTCGATGGCTTCGACACGCTCGTCATGGACGCTGCCTTCGGAAGCGCATTTAATCCCTTCGTTGGCATGGCATCCGCGTTAGTCGAGAGCTTGCTCTCCAAACGCGACAACGTGAGATTTTTTTCCGCTTTCGGGGTGTTAAATCGCGACGCGGATTTTTTTTTGCCGACTTTCGAAGTCTACACGGCACAACCCTTCTTACCCGATTTGGGCTTCTCAGCCACTGCAGGAGGTGAAGGATTCGATCTGACGGTACTGGAAGTGTCCTTACCGCCGTTGTCCATTGACGTCCCCGCCGGTTGCTCGAACTCCGAAAGAGCCGGGCGTGCTTGGGAAGGACAGCTATTGCGCCTAGGGGGACTTACCATTGCCCCGGATTTTCCGCACCCTTTCTTTTGCGGCTCAGCTGCCGCGAGAGGGGCGTGCGAGGTTTCCTGCTGCTTTGGGGCGACATTCCGCCTCGCGTTTTTTCGGAATTTCTGCCGTGGGGTCTCCAGGTTTTTCGCTGAATTTTTCTTTTGATCCGCGCTTTGTTTTCTAAGATGGAGCTCCGCGGCTGCCTTTTTTCGCAAAAGATCCGGGCAATTTTTCAAGTGGTGCCCGGATAGTTTGCAATAACGGCATTTTTCCGAGGGGCATTTATCCAAACAATGCCCCTCCTTCCCGCATTGCTCGCACGTTCTTACTTTGCCTACGAACCACAGGTGAACGACCGTGTCTTTCACCTGTAGTTTGGTGGGCAGCAGACGGCGGTCCGGCATTGTAAGCCGGACTCTAGCGACTCCGCTGTGTATGGACGAGAAGTCCTTGAGGTTGCTACCCACCCTCCACAGCGCATGGACCGTGGCGAATTTCGCCAACGCGTTCCGAATATCAGTATCGGGGATTTCCGACTCGATGTCGAAAATCTCCACCACAAATGAGTCGTCCATGGCGGCCGGGAAGACCTTTTGGCCACGGATCGACAACGGGGTGCGCAGCAAGCGTTGCACAAGTGCAGCGTCTTTGCAACGCACCTTGAAATAGCCCATGTCTTTTACGGGCATAATGGCGAGAAGGTCCTCCTCCCATACGCCAACACGGGTCAGTTCATCGTTGAACTGATTCCCCTCGCGCGCAGAAAGAAAGCCACTTACCTTATATCGGAGAGCAGGTCTATAGCCTTGGGCTCCGTATGCCCCCAACTCCGACTCATCGAGTGGTTTCTCATTGACGGCTGCTGTGGCAGCAACGTCAGCAAAACTTTTCTCCATTGGCGAGAAAGACGAAGTGGAGGCTGCCGTCGGTTCCGCGATTGCAGTTCCGGATGCTGTTCCTCCAACTTCAGTAGCTCTGGGTTGGGTCGACATCGTCGTCAAAATCTACCACGCCAAAATGAAGCGGATGAATGCACGGAGACGAGAGCGAACTAAAACACGTCCGCACTCGATTGAAATCTCCCGCTATCATGTGAACCTTTCACAAATTGGTATCCGCCATCCAGTCGCGTTTCAGGGTTTCCAGCAGCCTGGTGCGGTCGCGGTACCACTGTTTGCCGCTGGGGCGATACACGTTTGTGACGATTAGGTCGATCGAATCGGACCAGCTGAGAATCAGCTCACCGATCGGACCGTCGTCATCAAAGCGCACGCCCTTTACGGCAGCGCCGATGGCCGGCTTCACGAAGAACGCGACCCCGCAGGTGTTGCGGTGGCCGCATCGCCAATACAACCGACCCCCCGCGATCGTCTCGATCTCCTGGGCGTCTGCCGCGGTGATCACGTGGATCTCCTGCAGCAGCGCTAGGTCGAGCTCACGCAGGGTGTCGGCCGTATGTCGCCTGTTGCCGTCGTCGCGCAGCCCGTTAACATTCCAACAGGCGGCGCGAATCCGACGGCGACTGGCGAGCCCAGGTGTTAGTCCTGGGAAAACGGCGATGCGGCGTCCGCCACCTGCGTGGGCGGGACGCTAGGTGAAGGGGGAGGGAGGACAGGTACTGAAGGCACCTGTTCCTACTCCTCCATCGCTGCCGGAGCGGCGGCCGGATCACCCGCAGGTGGAGCCGCGCCTACCTGTTCGCCTTCCTCCATGGGTTCGGGCTGCTCAGGTTTCGCGACTGCAGGGAGGACTTCACCCCTATGCTCATCCTCCTCCATGGGGGTGGCCGACTCGACGGCTTCCGGGCGTGGGTATTCCTCCACCGGGATTCCCACGCTGCCGCTTCCTTCCGGCTTCTCCTCCTCGCTGGTGGAGGGCAGGCGCCTCCTGGGTTTTTCGGACTTGCGTCCCGACTTCCTGTGGGGTGCCTCCGAGGAGGAGGATCCGCTTCCGGCCCCCAGCTCGCACTCACCTGCGGGGGCCTTCTTCGTCGGAGCCGACCTGCGTACGCCCTTGCGCGGCTGGTTTTCGCGCTCGGCGAGCGTTGCTACGTGCTCCTTTGCCGCATTCTAGAAGGCCTCGTCTTCCCCAGCGGGGACCGGTGCCGCGGGCTGTTCCGCGACCTTATCGAGCGCGGAGTCATCGCTGACGGCGAACGTTGCCGCGGGCTCCTACGCGACTTTATCGAGCGCGGCGTCCTGGCTGTCGGCGCGCGAGTCTCGCGTCTCACCCTCTAAACGTAGAATGGGCTCGTCCACGCGAGTATTCATCGCGTCCGCATCAGCTGTTCCGCGAACATTGCCGCGGGCGGACTCGGCATGAACGGCTAAGCTTTCCAGTGCCACCGAGCATTCGCGAAGTTGTTTTTTTTTTCTTGAAAGCGGCGCGGCTTTTTTCTTGTTGCCGGCAGTTTTCTTCTCGGAGTTTTCTTGTGGCATTAATTTCTTTTTTTTTTTTTTTCTGGCCTGAACCAGCTGCCAACCCTCCTCAATTTCCGCGTTCACGGGAGCTCTTTCTCCCGACGTCTGTACGGGAGGAAGGGAGGCTGGCAGTTGGAAACGGCCATTTTCGCGAGCTGGTCTTTCTACCAGCTTTCCACGTTTGCCCTGCGCCTTTTTGGCGGCAGGGGGCACCGGGGTGATGCGCTTGGGGCACACGCGCCGAACGTGACCCTTTCCGCCGCATAGGTGGCACACAATGTTCGGGCACCTTTTTCGTAGATGCCCTACTGCATTGCAGTAGCCACAAAATTGGCGTTTCCCCACGTACCAGAGGTCCACCGCTTCTTGGCAGACTTCCAGCTTGTGGGGAAGCGAACCACCCTCTTTTACGGTGATACGCGCCGCAGCTTGACATTTGAAAAGGCTATTGTAGCCTTGGAAAATCGTGGACTCCGGCCACAACGCGTGCACTTCTGCGTGCTTTTGTAGCTGTTCTCGAACCGCTGACCTAGTCATTCGACTGGAGATCCCAGTGAGATGGACCACCACCGAGCGTTCCATCGTCACCGGCAAGATCTTCCGAGCATCAACGATCAGCGGGTCGGTGATCAGGTGTCGGGCCAAGGTTATATCCTTGCATACCACCTCGATTCGCTGCCCGCCGCTGAGGACGCAGAGGCCGTCCAGATCTTTTTCGAAGATATTGGCGTTCTGCAGCGCCTTCGTAAAGGCGCGTGCAGTTCGCCTATGGAAAAGGTTGCCTACCTTGTAGACTAGCGAGGGTTTATACCCCGCTTTCTTCTAGGCTTCCATCTCGGCCATGGCTTCCACGCTAGGCGCGGCCATCATGGCGCTCCATGACCTCGGCGTCGCCGGGGACGATTCCGGGGCGGATGACCCTGCTCCAGTAGGCTGTGGGTACGAACAAGCCTCCATCACGCCTACTTCCATCGCGGTGTCTTCTGGCAACGCTGCCATCGGACACCGAGGATGTGCACGCACAAATCACTCAAGAAAAAAAAAACACTCGCTTTGCTACGCATGCGGAGCGCAGGAAAAGCACGTCCTCTCTCCACAGCCGGGATTCGGCGTTGTCACCCGGGTACGCCCGGGGCGCTTATTTGTAAACTCTACATGCGTGGTACGAGGCCCCACGACGGCCGTAAACACGCGACCAGTCGGGACACCAGGACGCAGCCCGGCGTGGCACTCCCCGACAGCGAAGGGGGATGATGATAAGACAAAACGAAAAATAAAAAGAAACGAACAAAAAGAAGTTGGAGGGCGGGGAAGGGATCAGTGGTCGCTGTGGGGAGGGCCCATCCGTCCAACAAAGCCCTCGAGGTCAGTCTGCATATTCCCCAGTTGGGGCCATACGGCAGCTCTTCGCAAGGAGCGTAGGGCATATGGGATGGCATCTCTCGCCTGTGGACCTACTTCTTCGTTGCTGCCGTCGCTCCATGCCGCCACGATGCCACGGAAGCAGCACAAGGCTGCGATAACTGCGGCGGGCTGCAGTGCGTCCTTCACGAAGAGGGGCCGAAGAACGTCTCTGAGGGTGCTGCCTGTAGGGAGCCCGAGGGTCGTCCCGAGCCGTTTCCAAAGGGGTCGCAGGGCAGCAGAATCCACAATAAGGTGGGGGTGAGACTTCCGCTCTCCGCACCTCGCATACGCAGGATCCACAACTCCCTCGTCCAGTGGAAGCGGCGCGCGTTGCAGGGTAGACCCCAGTGCAACAAAAGCAGCCCGACTCTTGCCACTTGAGGGGTAGGATCCTGGATTCTTTCATCACTGGGGGCCACTTCAGCTCATCCCTGGGGATGGCGAGCAGCTCGCCCCATCTTAATAATCCTCGCGGCTGGACGCTCGGGGTCGTGGCGTCGGCCAGTTCTCCTGTTGTCCAGCCGCTATTCAACTTCTCGCGTCCTTCGATGCAGCAGGAGACTTGTTACCTCGGCGTCCGTCTGCTGTGAACTGCCCTCCTCAGGAAGGGCAGCGCCGTAGCTAGGCAGGTCGCTTCTGTCCACGTGAATCTTGCTGGACTCTCCAGGAGATTGCGCAGCGTGCAGCGGGCGTGAAGGCTGCATCGGAGACGATTCCACGTCTCGTGGCTTCTCTGGTTAACCACTGCCCACGTTCCAATATTCTCCTCCAGCCAGGAGGGGGAGTTGGCGGGGCAGCAAACCATCCTGCTGTTCTTCTTGGCCAATGTTGCCATGCGTCCGAGTAGTAGGCCGCATCTTCGCATCTTCCGGCCACGGCTCAGAAGAAAAGACGCGAGTCCATCGCACCGGGACACACCGCTGGCCAGGAGGCGGGCCGGAATGCACCAAGGGGTGCTCCACATCTTCGCTGCGATGGCGAGGGTTTGCCATCGCAGCTGGATTTCCACGCGCTCCAGCGTCAGGATGCTGAGACCGCCGTCCCGATGCGGAGCGCACAAGTCCTTCAAAGGGACTCGGGGCCTTTCCTTGCCCCAAAGAGCTATGCGGAGGAGGTCCTTCGTCCGCTTTTTTGATTCCACAGGGGGGGGCAAACAAAAAGCAAGGGGCGGAGGATGATGGCCCCGAAGGCATTCCAAACCGCGGTCCGTTCCGGCAAGTGAAACTTGCCTTCCAGGAACGGGCCGATCGCCGTCCCGACTTTCTGGAGGCAGCTGGACCACGCTTCCGCAGGAGAGAAGTCCCCCAACGGCACACCGAGTTACATGATGCTCCTCACCGTGGGGATCCCCAGAAGGATCCAGTCCTGCTGCCTTGCCCACGTCGCTCCTGCTGGCAACACTGACAACTTCGCCCTGTTAACCTGTAATCCGGCCCCACGGCTAAGCAGGTCGAAGAAATCTCCGACCGCCTTCGCCTGGGTGGACATAGGTTAGAGGAGCAGAAGATCGTCGGCGTACGCTGCTACGGCGAGCGTGCCGGGGCACGAGCTCGGCAATGAGGCCAGAGTCACCCTGTACGCTCTCTGCACCAACTTAAAGTAGGTGCTGAAGAGAAGGGGGCTGAGGCTATCTCCCTGCCTTATGTTCCGCCGCACCGGCACGCCATATACCTTTTGAATGCTAAAAGGGACGGTAATTATCGCATTCCGCCAGCAAGAGCGCAGGTAGGAAATCAGGGAAGGTGGAAAGTCCATGCGACCCAGGAGCTCCAAGAGAAGTTCCTGGTCTACACAGTCGAACGCGTTGTAGAGGTCGACTGCGAGCGCTAGGGCCCCTTTCCCAGCCCGTGTGTCCCTTCCGAGCCCGGCTGGCGGCCCCAATGTGGGGTTGCCGACTTTCCTTATCCCTTTCTTTTCTCTTCTCTGCAGGTGCATCCATGTGATTGCGAAGAAGAGGTTGGCATCCATACTTCGTCCGGGAACAGCATAAGTGTGCTCCGGGCTAATTACGGATTCTGCCATCTGCCCCAAAAAACAGCCGTTGCTCTTCGCGTCACGCGAAGAGCAACGGCTGTTTTTTTGTGGGACAGCGATCGTTTTTGCGCTCTTTGGTAATGTGGCTTCGCTTTGTAAGGAGGCTGTTTCTACAGCTCGCGCGATTTCAGCATCGGAGCGCAATATTGCACCAGGAACTTCCGCGCGAGTCTTTTTCATCACTCGAGAGTTCCTTGCCTTCAAGAGCGCTTTCGACGGATGCTGTGGAGCGTTTTTCGGAGCTTTTTTCTTACCTCTCCTCTGCACCACTGTTTACTCGCTTTCGCTGTATTCGGAGGCGATCTCCTGTTGCGCCGCGAGAACCCCTGCGGTTAACTCCTCGGCCGTCAGCGGCGCTGCGTGCGCCACCGCCGTGGACGTCTCCGTCGGGGTCGCATCCTTTTATGTCGGGAGCTTGCTCTCCGATCGTGCGCACGGAGAACGGTTCTCCGCTGACGGGGCGCTGCTGCGAGGCGCGCGATTATTTTTTCCGGTTTTCGAATCCAGAAAGAAGGCCTCCTTCCTTTTTCGCCATTGGGCTTCTTCGTCTTTGAAGGGCTCAATGTCGTGAAATGATTATTTTTCACTTGACTGCGATCGCCGTTCAGCAGTTCTTTTCCCTTGGCCTTCTTTGGGCCCTGGTCTGAAACCGCGGTTCCGCGATCGTTGACACGAGCTGTAGAGTCGTCCTTTGAGCTCCCGCGCAATTTCTCCAGCTTGCCTGCCGCTAAGTGGGACGCGAGGGGCTTCAACGTTGAGGACCCCTTTTGTTATCCGGCATTTCGATTCGCATCGGAACGAGACTTAGCCCATGCGCACTGTTTTTTCTCTGCCGCGTTTCTCGTTTTCGCGACGTATTTCGCGCGTTTATGCTTTGCGGCTGCCTTTTTTCTAGCAAGGTCCGGGATTTATTAAAGTTGTGCTTGGATTGCTTGCAATAGCGGCATTTACCAGAAGGGCACTTTTGTGAATAATGCCTTTCTTCGCCGCAACTCTCGCATACTCGAGGCTTTCCTGAATGCCACAGGTGAACGACCGTGCCGTTCACTTGTAGCTTAAAGGGTAGAAGCCGGCGGTCCGCCATGGTTAGTCGAACCGCTGCACTACCGCTTACGATGGATGAAAAATCCTTAAGGGTGCTTCCAACCTTCTACATAGCATGGAACGTGGGGATTTCGCTAACACAGTATGCAATTCGCGGTCGGAACTTTCCGGTTCGATGCCGTAAATCTCCGCCACGAATGACTCATCCATGGTTGACGGGAAGACCTTCTTACCACGGATGGAGAAAGGAGTGCGTAGCAATCGTTGCACAAGAGCGGCGTCTTTGCAGCGCACTTTGAAATATCCCATGCTTTTGATGGGCAGAATGGCTAGAAGGTCTTCCTTTCTCACGCCAATACGGGTCAGTTCATCGTTGAACTGATTACCGTCGCGTACAGAAAGAAATCCACTGAACTGGCAGCGGAGTGCAAGATTGTAGCCCTGGACTACGTAGGCCTGCACCTCCTTCTCGTTGGGTTGTACCCCTTTGACGGCTGCCGCGGCAGCAACGTCAGCGAAACATCTCGCCATTGGCGAGGCAGAAGGAGAGGAGGCGGCCGTTGGTTCCGCGATTGCAGATCCTGATGCTATTACTCCCTCTTCAGTATCTTCGGGTTAAGTCGCCATCGTTGTCGGAATGCACGACACCAGGATGGAGGGAATGAAAGCCAGGAGACGAATGCGAAGAAAAATACGTCCGCACTAGATTGAATTCGCCCGCAATGAGGTGCGCCCTTTGCACGCCCGCTTCCACCAACCACTATCGCCGCAGGGATTGGAATAACGCAGTGCGTTCCTTGGCCCTGTGGCTGCCCACTGGAGCGTACAGGTTCGAGACCACGAAGTCGATCGAGTCGAAGCACTTGAACACAAGCTGCCCAACTCGACCGTCCTCGTCGAACCGGACGCTGCGCAGTGAATTGTCGACGGGTGGCTTGAGCAGAAAGTCCACTCCGCAGGAGAATTCCGTTCAGTTCCTCCACAGTAGGCGTCCTCCTGCGAATTTTTCGATTTTCTGGACATCTGCTATGAGAAGATGCGTCTCTTGCAAGAGCACCAGGTCGAAGTCTCGCAGTGTGGCGGCTACGTCTCGCCTCTTACCGTCGTCGTGCAATCCGTTGACATTCCAACAGGTGACGTGCAAGCGGCTGCAAGAGGCGAGCCCACCAATCGGTGTGTTTATGGTGGGGTGGAGGTGGCCTTCTCCCTTCCGGGAGGCGCCTCGCTGGCGGCCGTGACGACGGTCTGCTGCTCACAAGGTAGCACGTTTGCTACCTTGTGAGCACGTTTTCCAGAGAGACTTCAATTTGGCTGGCTTCAGAGACACGGAACGGAGAAGGGTCGCGTGGGGCAACGCACATTGCCTCCTCCTCCGTGCCCGAGGACGTGGCCTCCTCCACTTGCAGAGGGGCGACACGTCTCGGGCAACCGTTCTTCTTGCCAGCCTTGTGGGACTGCACGATCTTTTGCAGCGTCCAGCGGGCGTGCCTTTTCAGGCAAGTGTTCCTTGTGCCCGCCGGAACGTGGATCTTTTCCCAGGTGGAGACTGACTCGTGCAACCATGCCGAGTAGTTCCCTGGGAGGCAGGAGATCCAGGCGTTCTCCCGTACCACAACGTCCATGCGACGCAGGAGAAAGCCGCCGTGTGCTTCTCTGCGGTCGCGCGCCAGCAGAAACGACAAAAGTCCGCCGAATCCGCAGGCTCGTTGGGCCAGGAGGCGTGCTGGGATGCATCAGGGCGTGTCCCACAGTTCTGCCGCGAGGGCGAGAGTCCTAAACTGGAGTTGCACTTTTATGCGCTCCAGCGTAAGAACGCTTAGTCCACCGTCGTTTCGTGGAGCAGAGAAGTCTTTGAGCCTCATACGGGACCTACCTTTGCCCCAAAGGACTGTCCTGAGGAGGCCCGCTGCCCTTTTTCGTCAGAAATTTGAGGCGGGGCACACAAAAAGTAGGGGGCGAAGAAGGGGGGCCGGAAACACGTTTTACATCGCGGCCCGTTCCTGCAAGTAGATCCTGCCTTCTTGGAACGGACTAATCCGGGGTGCACCGCGCGGAAAGCGCTACTACTCCTCGTTGTACGCGGAAAAGCCCACAGAACGCAGTCTCTCCGAGCTACTTCTTCCGACGGGTAACTCAGATATTGACGAGGAGGTACGCGCCAGATTGGATGGGCATTTCACAGCGGAAGAGGTATCTTCCGCCATAGTGAGCCTGAAGGGGCGTAAGACGACTGGGGAGGATGGCCTGCCCGCAGAGTTCTTTCCGTGCTTCGCGGCGGAGCTCGTCCCCGTGGTGCTCATCCTTTGCGCGTTGATGCAGTTTGAACCCGGTTGCGCAAAGACGTTTATTTTTGAAAACAAACCACAATCTTGAAGGAAAATTTATCCCTTGAAGACACCAGAGAAGCCCATACAGAATGTTCAGCCCGGAAGGATCACCGGCACGCAGGCCGCCTTACAAAAGAAAGGAACGGAGGAAGAGGGCTACAAAATAAACAAAACATTAGAGAACAAACAAGAAAACGGTGGAGGATGGGGTACAGGATCTTTGGCATTAAACGTTCCTCATCTTCTTAGAAGCGCAGTCTTACGATGGGGACTTCTCTGGAGACTTTTCTGTGCACATGAGGCCACCTGACAGCTACCTCCATAAGGTTCGCGGCTATCCTGACGGCGTCCATACGCTGCGAGCTTCCTTGTAGCTTACGGCGGGCCGCTACGATGGCGGGGATGCAACAGATTTTTGCGATCACAGCGCCTTTATCCAGTCTGTATTTTCGTTGAAGAAGCATCTCAGCAGGCCGATGACAGTGTCCTAGGGACGTTGAAGTGCCAAAGCAAGTCTCCGCTATAACTCCCGCAAGTCACTGCACTCCAGGAACAGGTGCGTAAGCGAATCTATCGCTCCACACCTTAGGCAGTTCGGGGAGGCGACTCCCCGAAAACCAAGTGTCTGCGCTTATTGCACTGAAATCCCCAGTGCAGGAAAAGCAGAACATCCTGTTTCCATCGAAGCGGGAACGAGGAGGTGTTCACACACAGGAAGGGACCACGAGATCTTCGAAGAGTAATCTAACAACCTCACTCCAACGAAGGAGTCCCTTTGCCGGGTAACGAGGAGTGGCAGCTTCTATCAACACGCTTGTTTTGCAGCCGATCAGCAGTCTCCACACTCCTGCAATGCTGCAGAACTCCCACCTTGCCGGTTGTCTGCTGTCGTTGTTTGCCCTGAGAGCAGACAGCGCTGCGGCGATGGGTGAGACGGCTACCCGGGACCAAAGCGACCAGTCCTGTAGGATCACTCCTAGCGGTTTGCGTTAGAGACCCTTTAGAGTTCGCAGTTGCACTGGACGCACATCCAAAGAAGTCTAGTGCTTCAGACATTCCTGCTGCCAAGCATTTCAGTTGGAGGGGGGGTAAAAAATGCAGGAATGGACTAACAACAACGAGATGCCTTAGTGGGTAACCAAATGCAGTTCTCCGGCGAAGGTTGCACGGCAGCAACGAAAGCAGTCCTGCACTGTTCACACATCGCTGGAGGATACGGCGAGCTGGAGCACACCACTGATTAGGCCACATTTTCCCACATAGGGATAAAGGTCGGAACTGCACTTGCAGTCCAATCTTCTGGATGGTCAGAATGCTCAGGCCTGCGTCCTGGCATGGCGCCACCAAATCTTTAAGTGGAACCTGGGAGCGTGCAGCGCCCCACACGGCTTTGCGAAGGAGATGCTGAGTCCGGAGTTCCACCAAATAGGGAGGCGTACAAACAAAAAACAAAGAGCGGAGAAGCAGGGCAAGTGTTCCATATGAACATTTTTTCTGGCAAGACGAGGTTGCCTTCCAGGAAAGGCCAGAGAGCTATCTCTGCCTTTTGACAACAGGCCGATCACGTTTGTGACGGGCAGAATTTGCACAACAGAACGCTAAGGTACTTAAAGTACCGGACCGCGGGATCCTCAGTCGAATGCAGTAGGTCTGCCACTTCCGCAAACGTCATTCCGTCGATAGGACGAATTCGGAAACCACAGCACGCGGGAAGCGCACAAAACGTTGACCAAGGCAACCGCTCATCCTAATTTAACCTAACCTTACCTGACCTGACCTATGCACTTCCCTGTCTCAGTTTTCTATTGCTCAATATAAGTTCATCACTTCACACCACTTTTTTAAGTTTTTTTATTTCTTTGATTTTTATCATTTTCCTAACAGTATATAGAAGTAGAGTGTTAAGGCCAGAAATATTAGTTGTGATATGGTTTGCTGTAGGTCACCTCCGAGGTCGGCGCGAACCACGATTATAAACAACAGTCCTTCGTAATCGCAATACCTGAGACATTCAAGTAGATCATTGATTCTGGAGAATCCAATCTCTCGTAGTTTCATTTTGAAATTCTGATCTAGAAAGGGTATTGTATCTATGTCGTCATTCCTGCCTGCTAAATTTATGAAACTTGAAAATTCATTGCTGTTCTCAAATTTGTATAATGCTGTCTCCTCTATAAGATCGTACAGTTTACATATCTCTTTCACGATCGTTACACGATCCAAAATTTCCTGATTTCGAAGTTGTGATTCCATGCCGAGAGAACCTAACATTTGAGAATTTTTAGGTTCATGTTAATGTTACATTTAGTTGATTACCTTTTTCGAAGAGAATATCATAAAATTTTCTTTAAGATCAAGCTTTGAAGTGTGAGTGACACAGAACTGAAACTTGATTATTTTAATTGTTTCCTAGGTTATTCCAATGTTACTTCGAGTTCCTCGTTTGTATGCTGCAGTCTGGAACCTGTTTAGTGGTTTATGCCTCAACTATTTCTTGGATTTTTGATGTGGACTTTTGTTTTTGCTTTTTATTCAATATCTATTCGCGGAACGCTTGCTAAATGGAGTTTCGTTGGTAACAGCTGAGAATATATCTTCATTTTCTTTGTTTCTTCTGAAGTTGAACCCATTAAAGAAGTTCCAGAATATATATTTTTTTTCTCGGAAGGGTAATTCGGTTTCAAAAATTGGCAACATTATTCACTTAAAGCTGAACTAGATTTTTTCTGTCTTTCTAAGTTATTAACCGCCTTGCTGATCCATAGCCTTCCCATGTTTTACCTCTGGGCTTTGTTTGTGTGTGTTGGTTCTAGAGCGGATGTTATCTGCATTGGTATATGATTCTTTCTTTTAGTTGACAAAACTGTTAAGAATAGAGGTCACAGTGAATCCATCCTTTACTTAATGGCTCTTTTCTCCTACAATTGCTGACTGACTTTGTTGATTTTTTTCCCTTGGTTTAATAGGTTCCTATCCACATTTATTTCTTTTATCATCGTTGAAAAGATCGTCTTCGAGAAGAAGGCGATCATTCTCTTCATCTCGTGTCTTTTCCTCCGGCGTAGCAGGTCGAAGAAATTTTAGAACTCCGATGCGTAGGTGAACGTAGGCTGCATAAACAGCCGATTGATTGTATAAGCCTACACGGCCACTGTACTTGGGTATCTCCATAGTGTCCCATTTAAAGGGTTTGGACGATGGGGAGTGCTGCTCGATATTTCTCCGGAGGATGTGAAGTGGAAGTGGCTCCCATAGAGTTGTGACAGGAGCACCTTTCTCCTGGATTGACAAGAAACTGCTTTGCTGGGATTGCATTTTGAACTCCTTCAAAACGCACGCTTTGCCCTGTGGACATTAGAATGCGTGAATTTCAATTGTTCAGGATTTAAGGAGAAGCAAAGCTTTTTCTACCTCCTATTCGAATGTATTGCTGTCCACCCAATGTGGAATCGACTATCGTGGAGTTTCTACATGTGTCTTGGTGATCCAGAGAAGATTTTTTATCACTTCTCGATTCAGAACTCTCTTCGAACAGCTGCCTGTGTAGTAGCTCTGCATTGCGCACGCGGAATGCTGGATAAGTTTTCCGCAACGAGCAGAGCCGCAACAGCCAGAATGCCATTCATCAGGCAGCCATCTCCATTCAAAAAGATTTCATATGGCGCCGCCTTTAAACATTCAGATCCGCACTCCTTAGCAAACAGAACCGTATTTGGAGGACCTCTCGAGCTCTGCAGTGGCCCCTTTCTTCCATACCCAGGATACCGTCGACGCCCCCACTCCCTTTCCATTTTTTGTTTCTTTGTGGTTTTTGCGTCCCAACGGTAGCTACTTCACCGGCCTGCAAACCTGTAATTAGGAGTGTTTCATGAAGCAAAACCGCGTGTTCGGCCTAAAACATGCTTTTAGACTTCATCGCATAATTTTATTTATTTTTATTTTAATAAGAAATGCCATAGCATGTCCAGGTAAAAACCTGGGCATACACGCGGCAAGCAAGTCGGATTCTACCGCTGCGCTCAACGCACCAGCTAAAAGTGAATGCTGAAGAGCACGCGGATCAGGATATTGTTCCGCCTGATCCCTTTTCGCACCGACACACCGAACACGATTCTTCCGGTGGGCGAAGGAGAGAGCGCTTCCGCTTCCCGTTGCGGACTCGGAAGTTGCCAGACCTTCGAAATCCGCCGGTCGCCTCACGGCCTTCTTTACAGCCTACGGAGGCTGCATTAACTTCGCTGTCACTTCCACTGCCGCCTTATCGAAAGTCTTCTCATCGCTGCTGCTGTCACCCTTGTCACAGTTTTTCTGTGGCAGTTCCTGGACGGCTAAAGCTTTCGCGTTCACCGATCGACGCTCGATCGACGGAACGCGCTGAATTGTAACGCGGCATTTGTTTATTATTCCACACGTCGAAATTTCATTAGTGCCACTAGCGAGTTTTGTTGGAACGTTCGCGTTTTGCCTTGTGTTTTTTTGCAGGGTTTTTGTTTTATTTCTATTATTGTTCAGTTTTTTGTTTACGACCTTTTTCCCGTCGTTCACGCCGACATTTTGCTTAGAAGTCTACCTTTGAGACTCCTGCTCCGCCTGTTCTACTTCTTCTGGGATTGGCCATTAGTCGCCTCTACTTGTTTTTTTGCCTTCTAGCCCTCTTTCTTGGGGGTTTCCGGCGGTGAAACGACGATATTCAAACAAACGACGCTTGTATGGCCCTTTTCGACGCATGTTGGTCAATTTGCTTAAAGGCATCGTTGTTTCAAATACGCGAGCATTTTGCACTGCTTGCATCATTTTTCCTTCACCACGTACCCGATGTCAACCAGCTTCATGTTGATCTCTAGTTTGTGGGGAGGTTCAATGTTGTGAAGAGCTACCCAAGAGGCCACTCGCCCACTAAATGACCCTCTAAAGGTGAATGAGTTAAACTCCTGAAGAATTGCGTAAATCTTTGCGAATTTGTTTAATTCTGTGCGGATGGCTTCCTCGCTAAACCGAGCAATTCTGCCAGATAAGTAGATCACTTTAGAGTCATCCAACATATGTATGAGGACATTAAGTTCATCGGAAGGTATAGGCGTGCAGAGCAGTTTGTGCGTGAGCGCTGCATCTCGGCAGATGAGCTCGGCAAACTGTTGCCTCTGCAAACAAAGAAATAGAAAATCTACTGGTCTCTAATGCCCATCTTCCGAATGGCATTTCCAAATTTTCGCGTGGTAAGAGGAGAATTGAGGTTACCTGCCTTATAATGAAAGGCATGGTTGTAGCCCTCCTTAAAGCGATTCCTTTCCGTCTTTTTTGTGTGTTGTGTGCCCGAGTGCGTACACTAAAATGTCCACGGAGCTCACGCAGGAGAAGATGGATGTGGAGGCTGCTGCCGGCAATGAAGACTCCACTCCGCATGCCCGGTCCGCCTCTGCTACTTGTGTCTCGCCACCGGCGAGAAGCTTCGCCGCCGTCGTCAAGGCGGCGGCAGCCAACGGAGCACCGCCCGACGAAGCGAAGCTGCAGGCATACGCAGCCCATGGCTGCAAGCCTGCTCTCTGATATCGGGTGAGTGCTGCTATTTCCGACGGGGCCGGAGATATTCTGTGGGAAGAGCTTTTGCGCGTCGGGGTCCGGCAGGACGACCTCCTAGCCGTCATGCCGGTTAACGCGCTCGGACACTGGAAGGTGCACTGCAAAGAGACATCCCTAGTCCAGCGCCTTCTCCGCACCCCGCTTAACATACGCGGGAAGAAGGTGGTCCCTTCGGCGATGGACCAGTCGTTCGTGGTCCGAATGTCCGCCGTCCAGGTGGACACGCCCGATCGCGTGCTAGTCGGTGCACTTAGTTCATCCGCCACGGTGCACGCGCTGAGGAGAGCAGATAATCCGATCAAAAGGACTGCATCTCTCCACAGCGAACTTGCCATGGCGCGTGTCACCATGGCGGATAGGAGGCAAATGCCTCCGCACTTGCAGGTGGGCGATGCGATCGTCCACCTTAAATTTGCCGGTCAGCGACTGGCTTGCGGCATTTGCGGTGCCGAGGGCCACCGTCCGTGGACGTGCCCTTTACGCAACTGCTGCTATTGTAAACAGCTCGGCCACTCCATCAAAGAGTGCGCCGAGCTGAAGAGAAAGTGGCAGGCGATCAGCCGCCAACAATCAACCCCGTACGCGCCGAAAAGATCCCCCGTTGTGCCACGGGAGAAATCGGGCTCCAAGGGCGGGGCATCTTCGAGTGCCGGTCCCGCGAAAAAAGGCGCGGTTGCTTCAGGAAAGCCACCATCGCAGACAACCGCCAAGACGGGAAAGATGCCACGTCGCCCTAGGGGCAAATGGTCCCCTTCGAAGCAGCCTAAGAGTGCGGGCACGCACTCAATCAAGGCTGCTGAACCGTCCGCGTCCGCTTGCGCGTCCAGCGGAGCATACGGGAAACCGTGCGCGGGTACCCTCGGAGCTACCTCTGAACGGCAGTCTCCTCCTACGGCGGTGGAGATCACGTCTTCCACGCCGAAGGCACGAGCAGCGAAGGCTGCAATAGCGCCTCGCGGGACGACGGCAATCACCGCCGTTTCGCTCGCATCGGCTAAGAAGCAGGTGCAGTGCGTAACGGGGACGGAGCCGTCTCCCGCCGCGAGCGCGAAACGTGAGCCGGTATCTCCGGCTAAACAATTGAGGGAGGCGTCGGCCTCCCAGGAGGGTGTCCCCGACGCGCGCTGGACTCGAGTCTCCAGGACGCCCACAAAGGGGAAGAAGAAGGTTGACCCTTCAATATTCCCCATCCTTAAGGTAGGTAGGAGACAGAAGTGAAGCACGCCGAAGAAGGTGCGTACCCAGGTACGCACTACGGCTGCGTGCTCTGTCTCTCGCTTCGCGCGAGTAGGAAGCTGCGAAAGCCAAAGCTCTGGAAGCGGTGTCGGCGTTGGCGACTGCGGCGGCCCCGCGCAAGCAGGGCAAGACCCACCTGCCGCAAAAACAAGAGACAGGCGAAACGCCAGTCTCGTTCTCGGCATTCGGACTCCGAGGTGGAGTCCGATTGCAAGTAAAGAGTGCGCGCACCCTGGGGTAACCCGCAAGCGCGCCAAGCTAAAGTGCGAAAGCACGAGCCTGTTGCCGGAGGCGGTTCCGGCCTATGCACGGAGCCCCAGCCGATGATCGTCGTTTTTCAGGACTCAGCTGGGTGCGATGTGACGGCAAACGGGAGCGATTCCGCTTCCCAATCCGCTCTCCTACCAGCTGACTTCTCGCCGAACGGGGCGACGAGCACGTCGTGATGTCCGCAGCACTAAAGCATGGACTCGCGTCCGCTCGTCGCGTCAGCGTGGCCTGTTGGAATGTCAACGGGCTACGTGATGCTGAAAAAAGGCGGACGGTAGCCAACGCTTTGCGCGCATTCGATCTGGTTTTGCTGCAGGAGATACATAGCATCTCCGAACGGCAGGCATCGAATATGGAAGAACACTCGGGCGGGACGCTACACTGGCGGCAAGGCTCCGCACACACGTGTGCAGTCGCGTTCCTCGTCCGGGGCAGGGTGGCCTGCGCGGCCGTTGGCTCTCTGACTCTGGCTCTTAAATGGCAATCCTCCTTGCAGGAGACTTCAACGTCCACTTGCTAACAGAGAAGAGATGCCGCTCGAGGGAGAAGCAACTGTTGAGCTAGGTATGCGCGTGCGTGCGTGTGCAAAACTTGCTTGCTGGTGAACCCAGGATGGAGAGTTCGCGGACCATGCGTTCCTCGATGAACACTTGCTCTCACGAGTAGATCGGATAGGGCGCCTGGCGTCCGACATTTCGGATCATCCGATACTGGAGTTCCAGCTTCTACCGCCTGTAAAAGGGCCTACGAAGAATGTGTGGAGGATGCCGTGCTATCAACTGAGCAATTCGGAAGCGTTGGAGCACCTTCGTCAGCACCTCCGGGGCTTCGCCGTCCTTGAAGTCGCTTCTCACCCGGTTGCGCCGGGTCGTTTATTCTTGCGGATAAAACGAGATTCTGTGGCTCAACTGGTGGTTTAGCCACATAGAAATACACAGCAACAATCCTGCTGGGTCACCTGTTCGCATTCTGGTACGGTCAACCACGACAGTACAGGGGGCTGGGACAAAACAAAACGATATGAATGAAAATAAAAACTATATAAAAACAAGATCTGGTGGGCACGGGAAGGGATCACAGTCTGCTGCGGGGCCGCTCCATCCTTTCTAGAATTTTGGCAAGCTGTCCATTACTTAATTAATCCAGATGGGTCCATCCAGTCGCTGTCCTCATAAATTCGACTGCGCATTAAATGGTACCCTTATCGCGTAGTCCTTCTATTGCCTTGCTCCGAGCAGCGACGATCCCTCGAAAGCAGCACATGGCTGATAACAATGCCGCTGGCCAAAGGGCGTCGGAAACGAAGAGGGACCTAATAGCGTCTCTGGGGTTGCCACAGGGGATACCGATTGCCGCGGCGAAGCGGTTCCAAATGGGCCGAAGAGCAACGCAATCCATAAGGAGGTAGGGGAGGGACGGTGTTTCCCACACCCCAAACAATTAGGGTCCACCGCAGCCCAGGTCTAATGATGTCAATGGGCGTTGCAGGGGAGCCCCCAATGCGGCAACAGTAACGCCGAGTCCTGCCATTTTAGGGGGAGGGTAAAGATGTTCATCAGCAACCGGGGCCTCTTAAGTTGTTCCGTCGGAAATTCCAGCAGCTCGCCTCAGTGCAAAAGTCCAATTGGGGTGATAATCCGGGCAACAGTATCACAGAGAATGCCCGTTTTCCATTCCCCGATCTGTTTCTCCGTACCGGAGATTTTCACGGACACTTCCCATTTCGCAGCAGTGTTGCTGTCCAAATGTTTAGCGAGGGAAGACAGCATTGCGGCGAGGGGATTATTTTCGCCCACGCTTGTTTCTAGGGATTCTGCAGAATCTCAATAAGGGTGAAGCGTTCGTTGCAAGCAAACAGTTGTCTTCGATCTTGTCCGTCGAGGTGATCGTTGCTTCACGCCCACATGTAAACGCTTTCCTGGATTCAAACGGTTCCGTTAGAGGGAAAATAAAATGCCATCCCGCGTTCATCCTCATCAAATCAGACACTCTGCGCAGCTGCAACCCGCAGTGACCGACATGACGGCGACGACGGAGCCCAAGGAAGGATGACAGTCACACCTTGCCTGTAGCTTGTTCGTCGAGAAAAAGTGCGGGCTCGAACCAACTGCAACTCCAATACTTCGCCACTAGTTCGTGTAACGGAAACTGGAGCTGGAGTTCCAGCCGCTCTAGCGTCAGAAGACCTAGACCGACGTCCCGACGCGGAGCGCTCAAGTCCGAAAGCCGGAATCGGGCCCTACCTCTACCCCAAAACGCAATCCTTAGGAGGTCCTACGTCTGCTTTTTAGTCTCTTTGGTGGACGGGCAAACAAAAAGTGGTAAACGAAGAAGGGGGACCACGAACGCGTTCCGCACCGCGGCCCGTCCTGGCAGGAAAAGTCTGCGGCCTTGGAACGGGCCAATCGCCATCTCTAC
Organism: Raillietiella orientalis; assembly: GCA_036172245.1. Lineage (NCBI taxonomy): Eukaryota > Metazoa > Arthropoda > Ichthyostraca > Raillietiellida > Raillietiellidae > Raillietiella > Raillietiella orientalis. The sequence goes on along the minus strand of JAYWIR010000096.1, from coordinate 160,923 downwards.
ATTCTGAAGGCAGCTAAGTTACGCATCCGAAGGAAGATAGTCCCCCATCGGTACATCAAAGTACTTGAAGTACCGTATTGTGGGGATCTCCAAACGGACCCAGTCCTGCTGCCCTCCAACGCCGCTCCGAATGGCGTTACGGACGTCTTCGAAGTGTTCACCTTAAGTCGGGTGTTCACCTATGCAGCAGGTCGAAGAACTCCTGGACCGCCGAAGCCGGGATGGAAATAGGGATCAGCAGCAGAAGGTCGTCCGCGTACGCTACAACGGCCGGCGTACCGGCACAGTCGTGCGGCAGGTGCGCCAGAGTTCCCCTGTACGCTCTCAGTACCAACTCAAAGTAGATACTGAAGAGCAAGGGGCTCAGGCTGTCTCTCTGCCGGATCCCACGCCATACCGGCACGCCGTGCACGGTCTGCCCGCTGAAAGAAACGTTGATGAGCGCGTCGCGCCAGCTAAAGCGCAGATTGGCCACTAATAAGGCCGGGAAGCCCAAGCGTTCCAGAAGCTCCAGAAGGAGATTCTGGTCGACGCAATCGAATGCTTTTCGCAAGTCGATTGCGACCGCAAGGGCTCCCTCCCCCACCCGACCATCCAACCCCTTGCCGGCGCACGCACCGGAATTCCGGCTGTGCACCAAGCTCCTTTCATGTTGGAGCTCTAGCCAGGTGGAAACGAGAAACAGGTTCGCCTCCATGCTTCGCCCGGCAACAGCATATGTATGTTCCGGGATGATGAAGATGTTGGCTACCCGTCCCAGGCGCTCTGCCCACAGGTTGGCTAGCAACTTGGCGTCCGCATTCACTATTGTGATGGGACGCCAGTTGATCATGCTCCTCAGAACTGCTCCTTTAGGAAGGACCCGCAACTTTGCCGAACGAAACGAGGCGGGAACGTCACCTGTCTCGCGTTTCAGCAAGGTGAGTTTCTGTACCAAAGGGGTAAGCTCAGCGGCGAAAGTTTGGTAAAACTCCGCGGGCAGGCCATTCTCTTTTGGAGCCTTTCGTCTCTTGAGCTTTCCGAAGGCCGAGAGGATCTCGTCCATCGTGAAAGGCTCGTTGAGAATCTTTCTCTCCTCCTCCCCTATCGCTGGAGCGCCCTCCGGAAGGAGAAGTTGCGAGACATCTCGTTCCCGTGGAGAGCGCCCGTACAGGGAGGAGTAGAATTTTTTTAATGAGCCTTTTACCTGGGCGGGGGCCGAGTGCTCCGAACCGTGGTCGTCCAGTAAGCTGGCCGACCCGGATTGCCACGCCTGCCTCTCGGCTCCCGCACGGTATTCGGCTAGCCTTCGTACGTCTGTTCGCGCGTAACATCGAGATCGTAAATACCATCTCTCGTTACGCAAGCTTTCACCGAACTTAGGAGGCAGAAGGTTCATAGGGAATTCGTCGCAAAAATTCCGGACCGAGCGCTTGAAGCGGTTCCAGTCCTGAAGCGTCTGCAAACTGGAACCTCATGTGAATCCGCGGAGATGCTTTGCGGCTTCCGAAAGTTTCAGCCAGTCCCCCGGTAAGCGCCACGCAGATGACGGCGGGCTCCTATCGCGTGAGCGCAGCTTGAGTATGATCCGGTCATGGTCCGACAGTTCCGAAGGTAACTTGTTGCGCCTGCCCACGCGTAAGCATAAGTGCAGGTCGAGAAACACGTGATCTATGCTGTCGGTTATTTCCGAATCTCCCGCGAACAAGTGCCGCGTGTGCATCTCTGCGCACAGCTCGTTCACGCGGTCCAGAAGTGTGTCGGACGCACCTGACAGCAGGCGCAGGTTAAAGTCACCTGCGATTAGGTGCACCTTGCGCACACCCGCTTCGTCCAGATATTCGCGCCTCAGGGTAAGAAAGAAATCTCTCCTTGCCTTTGCCCTTAGCGCGTCGCTGCCGCTTTGGGCGTACACGTTGGTAATGACCAGATCGATGGAGTCGGACCAAATGATGGTCAACTGCCCGACGCAACCGGCACAATCGAACCGTACGCCCTTTGCCGCAAGATCGACAGCTGGACGAAGCAGGAACGCGACATCCTAAGATTTAACGGTGCCGCAACGCCACAGCAGCCGTCCACCGGAGTTACGCTCGATCTCCGTTGCTTGATCTGCGGAGATCACGTGGATCTCTTGCAGCAGCACCAGGTCGAACGATGCCAGGGTAGAGGCCACGTCTTGTCTCTTGCCGTCGTCGCTTAGCCCGTTGACGTTCCAACAGGCAATTCACACACCGAGGCCAGAGGCGATTCCCGGCATTAAGGCTGGGAACGTGCCGTTGCAGCACCTGTCAACGGACAGGTGGGAGGGACGAGTAAGGCGACCGCGGCCGTCTCAGGCACTTGAAGCACCTGGGGCACAGACTCTACCCTTTCCCTCCCTCCGAAGTTGCAGGGTGAGGTTACCTCTCGAGGATAGTCCCCGGAGTTCCCCACTTTATTGGCACGCTCGCTTTCCTCAATTATCTCTTCCTTTTCCACGGAGTGGAGAATTTTGCGGGTAGCCTCTTTCGTGCAATTGGCCTTTGGTCGGGAGACCGCGATGCCGCAGGCTGTTTTCCGCCTCTGCGTCAGAGTTCGGAATCTCCGACTTCTTGATCGAGGTCGGACGCCATAAGGCCTTTTCCGCGGATTTAAGGGGACGCTGCAAGGATGCAGCGAGCTTCTCCGCCGCCCGCTCAAAGGCGACATCGTCGAGCATGCGTTCGACGACGGACGCCACCGCCAAGTCGATAGCCTCCGGCATGAATTTGCCGGAGGGCTGAATGTCGGCAGCGACGTGTGCTATTTAGCCGCTCTGTTCGACCGCAGGAATGCGCTTGATGACGACAGAGCAGCGTTTGATATTTTCGCGACGCGGCAAATTCTCGCTACGTTTCGCGACATTTTTTCTTACCTCCTTGAGGCTTTTCTGCCTCTTGGATTTTACTACCTGCCATCCAGGATCCTGGCTGTTCTCCTCGATCTTGTCCGAGTTTTCCGAGATCTCGAAGCTGACCTTCAACTGGGACACGATAGTTGTTTTTCTAGCGGCTTCTCTCTCTTGGGCTGCCTGAACTCGTGTTTTTCTCGCCGCGCGCTTCTTGTCATTCCGTGCGGACGCGACGCGGACTTCATCTTGCAGGCACACTGGAAGAGTGTGCTCGGGTTGCTTGCTTTGCTTGCACTGCAATTGGGGGCACCTTTTTTCAGGTTCCCTGAAGTGCTGCAATGCCCTCAGAATTGCGGCTTACCAACATACCAGATGTCAACGGGTTCGCCGTTGACCTCCACCTTTTTTCGTAGGGTACAACACTAGCGGACAGTGATGCGCGCGAAAGCAATAACGCAATTGAGGAGATCGTACTTCCAAAACGGAGTCGGCCTTTTTCACAACGCGTGAACAGTTCCAAATTTAACTAGTTCCTTTCGGACAGCCTCTTCGGCCATCCGGAAGGTGATTCCGAGGAGGTTGATCACGATAGATTTATCCTCCGTGATGAGGAGGAGCCGGCGATTCCCTAAAGGAACAGGTGTACGGAGCAGACGCTGGGCAAGACTTGGTTCTTTGCAAATCACCTCAACGTACTGTCCACCACTCATGATGGTCATCGCCATGAGCTCCTTCTGTGGTACTTTGAGGGAGTGCATCGCTTTTGAGAAAGCGCGTGCACTCTCAAAGGAGTAAAGGTTGCCTACCTTGCAGAGTAGAGGGGATTGTACCCCTCCTCCAGGTAGGCTTTTAACTCAGCCGCAGCCGCTTGCGTTGGCGCCACAACCACGGAACTCCAGCTTCTCCCTAGCGAGGGAGTGGCTTCTGTGGAGACGGTTGTCCCCACATTTATTGATTCAGAAGGCGACATGGACGTCGCCCCGTCCTTAACATTGGTGATGGTTGCAGGCATTGCTGCCTAACCACCACCGAATTAACTGGCACACCAAGAAAAAAAAGAAAAAATAAAACCACTAACGCTCAAGAGCGAAACAAAAACCCGTCCGCTCTTACTCGAGGACCCTCTAAACCTCTAAACGGCAGCAGAACTCGCGGCACGATCTGAAAAGATCGGTCCGCGAGTTCTGCTGCCGGTTTCCTTTGCACCAGCTTCCGCGCGGCTCCGGAGAGGGCGTAGGCAACAGCAGAGATTTTCTGCAGGTCCGCACCTTTTCCAGGCGTGCAAACGTTGGTCGATTATCCGAGTACAAGGCCAAAGCCGAGCGCCAGGTCTGGCAGTCAGGGGCGACAGTTCTGCTCGACGACCAGGACCGCGAATGCTCTGCTCCAGCCGACGTTTGTCACCCGGATATGCCGGGTATTTATTATTCTAATTTTTTACAAAAATTAGATAATGAAGTCTTTAAAAAAGATGTTTTCTGTGGGGAAGCACTAGGTTCTCCCACCTTGCTCGACGTGTCGGTTGCCGGTTCATAGACCGGTTAGGTCCTTTCCCGAGGCGCATGGGAAGGGAAAACTAGAACAAAAACAAACAAAAAGAGGGATAACGGGGAGAAAAACAGTTGTAAGGGGAGAGAAGTAGGCAGGGAAGGGATCACTGGGCGCCTGGGTCGGTCCTCCGCAACCTGTTGAGGATGCCGTCAAGTTCGGTTTTAATTGTGAAAGGTAGACGCCACCTTGTCGCCGTTTCTAAAGAGATCGTCGTCCAGTGGATGGCGTCCCTGCATCTTGGGCCTCTTCATCTTGCGTGCCACCTTTGCACAATGCCGCGCACTCAGCTGAGGACTGCTAGAGACGCAGCGGGGCGCAGGCCGTCACGCAGAAAAAGGCGACGGTAAATTTCCTTAGGGTTGCCTATTGGAAAATGGAGGATTGGGGCGATTCGAATCCAGAGTCCATCCAGCTCGACACAGTCGAGGGTGAGATGCGGGAAGGTTTCTCTTTCTCCGCATTCGACACAGCGGGCATCCACATTCCCCAGTGTCCAGTGAGACATGCGTGTTCTGCTTAACAGTCCCCAGTGTAGAAATAGCAACGCCGTCTCCCGCCACTTCAACGGAAGTGTGCCGCAATCCCAACACGCAGGGGGCCGCTTCACCTCCTCCGAAGGTATTGCGAGCAGCTCTCCCCAGCGCGCAAGAACGTGAGGCGGGACGCTCGGGGTAGCAGCGTCCGTGAGCTCCCGAGTCGTCCACGCCTTTAAAGGTTTTTTTTTGCCTCGGATGAGGCAGAACACTTCCCACGATGCCAGCTCGTTGCTGCTCCTAGTGTTCTTCAGGGAGGACAGAACGGGGGCAAGAGGACTGAAAGAAGCCCACAGAAACTTCCGAAGCGTGTTGAAAATCTCCTGCAGCCGCTGTCGAGCGTACGGTCCTCGTCGTAGGCAGTTGTATTTTGCCTTGCTCGTGCCGTTGATCTTAACCCACGCGGAAGCTGACTCCTGAAGCCAGGCAGTGCACTTCGCGGGTAGGCAGGAGATCCAGGTATTCTCCCTCATCAGGGCGACCATCTGGCGCAATCGGGCCACAGTTGGAGATGCTGCTCTGGTAGGCCACGAGGATCGAGGACAATCCATCGCAGCCGGTCGCTCTTCTGGCGAGGAGTCGTACCGAATCGCACCATGGCGTCATCCATAAGCTAGCCGCAAGGGCTAACTTCCGAAGTGTTGTTTGTAGTTGGATGCGCTCAAACGTAAGGAGGCCCAAGCCACCATCCCTGCGTGGAGCGCACAAGTCTTTCAATCTGACTCGCGACCTTGCTGTGCCCCAAAGGGCAGTCCTCAAGAGGGCTTTGGTCCGTCTCTGTATGATGGGAAAGGCGGAACAAACAAAAAGTAAGGGGCGAAGGAGGGGGGCCTCGAACGCGTTCCACACCGCGACCCGCTCCTGCAAGTAAAACTTGCCGTTCCGGAACAAGCCGATCGCCAACTCCACCTTTTGGAGACGGTCGGACCAGGCTTCTGCAGAGCAGAAGTCCCCCAACGGAACGTCAAGGTACTTGAAGCACCTGCCCGTGGGGATCCCCAAGCGGATCCAGAACAGCCGTCCGGCACACGCCGTATTGTTTAAAAGTAGTGGTGATGTTGGAACGATGGAAGATTTCTCTCTGTTCACCTCGAGGCCCGTCCTCCGGCGCAGCAACTCAAAGAAATCTTCGAGCGCCGACGCCGGGGTGGACGCGAAGCCCATAGGCCTGCCATCAACTTGGTGTCCGTATTCACGATCGTCATCGGACGCCAGTTCTTTAAATTCCTGAGGTCTCCCCTTTCGGAAGGAGCCTCACTATGGCTGACCGAAACGAGGCGGGAACATCGCCTTCGTCTCGGATCAGCTTGATCAACTTAAGCAACAGGGGTGCCAGCTCTTCCGCGAAGCTCTGAAAGAACTCCGCGTGCAAGCCGTCTTCCCCTGGAGCTTTACGTCTCTTGAGCCTTTTGATACCGGCGAGAATTTCGCCGGTGCTAAAAGGCTCGTCGAGGCTGTCCATCTCCTCCTCCCCTATTGCCGGGGCGCCATCCGGAAGCAAGCGCCGAGAAGCGTTTCGATCCGGATGCTCCCTGGCGTAAAGGAAGGAATAAAAACTCCGCACGAGATGCCGTACCGACGCCGGGAACGAACATTTCCGGCCCTGGTCGTCCAGCAAGATGGCCGACCCAGATTGCCAGGCTTGGCGTTCGGCCCCGGCTCGGTACTCGGCAAGGCGAGAGGCAATAGGGGTTCTCTCGTACCTACGAGCCTGTAAATAGGCCCGACGGTTGCGAGCACTCTCGCCGAATCCGGAGGGCAGGCGATCCAGGGGGAACTGCTCACAGATCTCGCGGACCGATTCCTTGAAAAGGTACCAGTCCTGGAGATTCCGGAGCGTGGAGCGGACGTGTCTTTTCCTTGCTCCTGAGTTTCATTTCCGTTGGCGCTTGTGCGTGGTGTGGGTGGAGGATTAGGCAGCAATGCCTGATATCACCACCGGTGGGGATCCGGGGGCGATGACCTCATTGCCCCAATGCAGTCCAGAAGTAGGTGCGAAATCGACTCCGTCGATCCGCACCGAACGCAGTTCGCAGACGCAAGTCCCCTGGAGTGACGATGCCAACGCTCGTTGCACTGAAAACCACAGTGAACGAAAAGCAGCATGGCTTGTTTCCAAGCAAGGGAAAGCAGCGAACTGTCGACACACTGTGGAAAGACTACAAGTTCGAAGGGGGTGACACAAAGTTCTTTTGCCCACCGGAGGGGTCCCTTTGCAGTTACACGAGGAGTGGCGGCGTCCGCCAACTTACTCGTCTTCCAGGCGCCAAAGAGTTTGGTTTTTTCCTCTATCGTGCAGGAAACCTCCCACCTCGCCGGTTGGCAATTGTCGTTTCTTCCCCCCAGGGCATACAGCGCTGCGGCAAGAGGCGTGGCAGTGAGGGTAGAAAACTTCACCTCGTCCTGCAGTACTTCTTCCAAGGATCGTGGAAAAAATTGGCGCAGGGGACGAAGATCTTCAGGGCGTATTCCTTGGAACGCCGCCCAGGATTCAACAGACTCCTGCCGCTAAGCTTCAAAGTTTATTGGGCGGCGGGAGATCCTCGAGTGAGTTTCCAGAAGGGCGGTCAACTGCCGCAATGGAAACCCGAAACCCCGCTTCCTGTATTGGGTGCCCGGCAAAAGCGAGAGAAATCCTCCGCTACCGGTGCATCTTCGCAGGAGAATGCGTGCTGGCACACACGGGGGGGATGTCCATAGCTGGGCACACAGTGCCAGCAGTTGGAGCTACACCTGCAGTCCGATTTGCTCCATTGTCAGGGTACCCACACCAGCATCCCGACGCGGAGCAACCAAATCTTTAAAACGGATCCTGGATCTCGCCTGACCCCAGAGAGCCTTCCTGAGCTGGCTTTTAGCCCGCTGTTTCGCCGCATAGGGGGTGTCGAAAACAAAAAACAGGGGACGGTTGAAGTCTCCCGCTATCAGATGCGTCCGCCTCACGCCTGCTTCGGCCAACCAGTCTCTCCTCAGGGCTTTGAAGAACGAAGTGCGTTCTCCGCGTTTGTGGTTGCTACAGGGCGCGTATACGTACGTCACCACGAGGTCGATCGAGTCGGACCACTTGAGAACAAGTTGCCCAACTCGACCTTCCTCGTCGAATAGTACGGACGTGTTTTTCCTGCACTCCTACCGCTTCAGCTTGGGAAGTCTCCTTTATTTCTTTCCGTTTGATAGAGTGTGTGGCGCATCGTCGGTGTCTTATGGCAGAAATGCCAGCGAGCACCGCGATGGAGATTGGACTCGGAGAGGCTAGTGTCTCTTCCCAGCTTATGGTGGTGGGGGCGATTTCCTCCACGGAGGCGAGGGCATTGTTTCCCTTGAAAAAGGGTGGAAGCGTGTCCTGGGAGCCATTCTCGCCAACGACGAGGACTTGGAGCGCCGTGGATGCAGCACCATCCGCTGATGTAATGGCCGAACAAACAGCCTATAAAGAACAAGGGTACAAGCCGTCCCTTATCTATAAGGTAGGCAATATCTTTGTTGGAAATACCGCTCGCAACTTTAAGAGGGAGTCGCAGCGGCTTAATGTGAAAGAAGAAGAGTTGGAAGGTCTTTCAGTGTTAAGCGGTGGTCAGCGGGTGGAGTTGACTTGTAAGGATGCAAGCCTGGCTCAACGCCTGCTAAACACCCCTATTACGCTGGAAGACAGAAAGCTCTTCCCTGTAACTAAGGACCGCTCCGAAGTAGCGCATTTCACGGGAGTTACCCTCCGTATGTCGACGAAGGGCGTGCAGGAGGAACTCAGCAAGTTCGGCACGGTTCACGCGCTTTGGAGCAAGCCCAACGTCTTACAGTCCTATGGAAGGCTGTTTAGTGGCATGGCCGCAGCGCGTGTAACCGTGCATGAGAACGGTGGGTTACCCCACAAGCTAGACGTCGCCAACGAAAAGGTCGATATCTGGTACGTAAGGAAACCCAAGTTCTGTGGACACTGCGATGCGACAGGGCACCTGTGCCCCCACATCGAGTATTTATCGTGCGGAGAAAAGAGCCACCTCCTGAAAGTGTGCCCAAAGCGCGTAACTTTGGCTCGCCCTGCTTCGAAAAGAGCTCATGGGATACGCGCGGAAAAAACGTCGAAGCCCAAAAAGGCTACAGTAAGGCGTAGCTAGAAGCCAGACCCCGATATGACTAAGCAAACACCGGTCGAGGAAACTCCCGACGGCGTTGATGAGGATGGCTGGAGGACGGTGAAGCAAAAGAAACCAAAGAAAACCGTAGCCACGAAAGCGGAGCCAGCGACGAAACCTCTGAATAGGAGAGAGCGCTGCGCACTACTTCGCGAAAGCTCGGTCACTTTGGAGCGCGTGGAGGCCTTAGAGGTCTCCACCGGTGAGATATCCCCCACCTCGTTTGCGTGGAAGCCGCGATCACCGAAGGAGAACCCTCTCTGACAACAGTGGAGTCTCACGACGCGCTGTCTGTAATCAAGGACGCCGCCTTCGAGCAGGCGGCGGAAGAGCTCAAGGCTGCACTCGTCGACCACAAGATCCCCGCGCGAAATGCCTTGAGAAGGCAGGCCGCGGTGAAGGCACCTGAAGAAGGTGATACTGATCCGCATGCCGGTAGTGCGTGCTCCTCCGCGAGGGCGCCTCCAAAGAAGACGGGACGCAAGTCCAAGAATCCTAGGAAGCGACTCCCGACAAAGAACGAGGATGGGGACGCACCGGCAGCCTGGGGGGGAGCCGACAGCGCGGTAACGGAGGGAGCTAATATTCCACTCCCTGTGACCGAGCAGCTGTCAACCCCGACGGAGGAGGGGGAGCAGTTAGGTGACAACCTCCCACTTCCACCGACCGTCCCAGCCGGCGAATTGGACCTCATGGAGTAGGAAGCGCTGGTAGGAGATACCTGCCTGCCCACCGCGATGTGGCCTGTATCCGAATCGGCCTCGATGGAGGAGGAAAAACTTATACGCTATGCACCCACTCCTCCATCCGTCCCGCCCTATAAGGTGGCGGGACTTGCACTGTCACGTTCGCAGGAATAACCCCTGGGCTCGTCTGTCGCCGAAGGATCCGCGTGGTCTGTTGGAATGTCAACGGGCTGCGCGACGACGGCAACAGGCGAGATAGAGCCGACACCCTGCGAGAATTCGACCTGGCGCTTCTGCAGGAGATCCATGTGATCACTGCAAGAGACGTCGAGGAGATCGAGAGGATCGCAGGGGGACGGTTGTATTGGTGATGCGGCGACCGCAACACCTGCGGTGTCGCGTTCTTCCTGAAGCCAGCCATCGACGCCTCCGTGAGGAACGTACGCTTCGATGACAACGGTCGTGCTGGACAGATGACTCTATGCTGGTCTGACACGATCGATCTCATCGTTACCAACGTGTATGCTCCAAGCGACAGCAAAGGATACGCAGAAAGAACTCAGTTCTTCTTGTATCTGAAGCGCGTCTGGCTGACGGATGCAGGAGTGCGCAAGGCCCACCTGATAGCCGGAAACTTTAACCTCCGCCTGCTCTCAGGTGCGTGCTGCACGCAAAAGAACGTGCCGATCGAGTTGTGCTCCGCCAAACGCGCGCGCAACTTGATGGAGGGACACCCGGAAATGGAGAAGAGCATCGACCACGTTATCCTCGACCACGACATGTGTACTCGTCTCGGTATACGAGGAAGGCTCCTGTCGACGCTGTCCGACCATTTCCGTCTGATGTTCGATGTCTGGCCACGCAATAAAAGACCTCCATTCAGGGCGTGGCGTCTACCGGGGGATTGGACGAGGCTCTTAGTGCGGCGGATCATCTCCGCCAATTCCTGAGAGGCGTCACCTTCTGGAATCTCGAGGATTGGGACGTTTTCAAGCGTTCGGTCCACGAGTTCCGTGAGGAGTTTCCCCTGGGGCGCCTATACTCTGGGTTAGAGGAAGGAACTCGCAACGAAAAAGCTTATCTATGCGCACGTCGTTACGCGAGAACCCCCAACGTCCGTCGCCTGGACGACTACCGAGCCAGGGCTGAGCGCCAAGCTTGGAAGTCCGGGCCGTCCACCCTTCTGGACGACCAGGACCGCGAACACTCGGCCCCGTCAGCAATTCGACACATGGTGAAAAAATTTTATTCCTCCCTGTAAGCCAGGGCGCCTCTCGAGCAGGACGCTTCGCGACTGTTGCATCCTGAAGGAGCCCCGGTCATAGAAGGGGAAAAGAAAGAAAGCCTCGACGAGCCTTTTACAACCGGTGAAATCGTCACCACGATGAAAGGGCTCAAGAGGAGGAAGGCACCAGGGGAGGACGGCCTGCTTGCGGAGTTTTTTCAAGGCTTCGCGGCAGAGTTAACCCCTTTAGTTCACAGATTGACACAGCTGATCCGGGAAGAAGGCGATCTTCCCGCCTCGTTCCGGTCAGCTAGGATGAGGCTCCTTCTTAAGGGAGGAAACCTCCGTAAGCTAACCAACTGGCGTCCGATTACTGTCGTGAATACGGACGTGAAGTTGGTGGCGAAACTGTGGGCTGCGCGGCTCGGACAGGTAGCCGAATCCGTAATTAGCCCGGAGCAGACATACGCTGTTTCCAGGCGAAGTATGCAGGCTAACCTGTTCTTCGCCAGCACATGGTTTCATGCTAAACAAGAAAGTACGGAACGCAAAGGATCTCTCGGCTACCCGAATTTAAGGGTGAGCGCCAGTCAGAGTGCGGAAAGCCGGGCGGGTAAGAGTACCCTAGCGATCGTAGTTGATCTTCATAAAGCGTTCGAATGCGTGGACCAGAAGCTCCTTCTGGAGCTTCTGCATCGCATGGGTTTCCCTCCTACATTAACGGCGTACCTGCGCTCCTGCTGGCAAGCCGCGTTAATAAATATCTCTTCCAGAAGTCAGAACGTGTACAGCGTGCCAGTGCGCTGCGGGATTCGGCAGGGCGATAGCCTCAGTCCCCTGCTCTTTAGCACCTATTTTGAGTTGGGGCTGAGAGCATACAGGATGAATTAAGCTGCCTTGCCAAGCTCGTGCCCCGGCACGCCTGCCGTGTCCGCATATGGCGAAGATCTCCTGCTACTGCTCTTAATGTCCGCCCCTGCAACGGCAGTAAAATATTTATTGGACCTGCTAAGCCATGGGACAGGGTTACGGGTCAACAGGGCAAAATCGTCGATGGTGACAGTTGGAGCGACGTAGGTCGGACGGCCTGACTGTATCCGCCTGGTGATCCCGACTGACACACATCTGGAGTACCTTGGCGTTCCGCTGGGAGACTTCTGCCCGTCAGAAGCATGGTCAGGCCGTCTTCAGAAAGTGGAGTCAGAGATCCGCCCGTTCCTGGACGGCAAGTTTTACTTGCCGGAACGGTACGCGGTGTGGAACGCGTTCGCAGCCTTTCTTTTTCGCCTCCTACTTTTTGTTTGCCCCGTACCCCGTGAATTAAGAAAAAGAACGAAGGACCTCCTACGTATCGCCCTGTGGGAAGGCGGGAGGCTTTGTGTGCCTCTAAAAGACTTGTGCGCTCCACGTAGGGACGGAGGTCTCAGCGTACTGACCATGGAGCGATTATAAACACAGCTGCGGTGGCGTACTCTAGCCATCGCAGCGAAAATGTGGAACACCCCGTGGTGCGTACCGGCCAGCCTTTTTGCCAGACGTGTGTCCGGGACTAAAGGACTCGCGTTTTTTCTTCTGTGCCCCGGACGGAAAAAAAGAAGATACGGACTTCTCCTGGGACGCATGGCCACCCTGGCAAAGGAGAACGCGTGGATGACCAGCAGCCTCGCTAACTCCAGCGCATGTCTGGAAGCAACAGTTGGAACGTGGGCAAAGATGAACAATATCAGTGAACAATCCTGCAACGGCCTGCGTACCGGCATCTACACCCGCTGCACGCTGCGGAACATGATCGTGTGTCCCGCCAGAAGCACTTGGGCGGAGACGACCCCACTGGCCACGGCACCCCCCAGAGATGTTATAAGACTCCTCTTCGTGCGACACGCCCTGACACCAGCCTCAGCCCTGGCAGCACTTTGCTGCCTCCAAGGGATTGTGGCCGCCTTGAGCGCAGCCAACAGAGGAAGCAGCGACAGGGATCCCATCGTACACGCTGGTCGATACCTGCGAATCACGATCGGCTGTTCCCATCTGGGAACAATTAAGAGGGACCTCGAGTACATCCTCGAAAGGATGATCTCTTCCTCCAGCGGGCTGTGATCCCTTCCCGGCCCTCCAAATAGTTTCTTTTCGTTTATTTCTTTTATTTTCCTTTTCGTTTTTACCTCCTACCCCCTCCGCTGCCGAGGAGAGTCAAGCCTGCCTGCGAGCCTGCTTTCTGACATGTCCGAAGAAGTATTGGCCGTAGCGGGGCCTCGTTCTGCGAAAACAAAGTGTTTAGGAATAAACGCTTTGGCGTGACTGGGTGAAAACTTCTCCGTGTCCAGTGTTGACGGCGTGAATTGCAGGGCTGTCCCCAGTGCAACAGCATCAGCGTCGAATCCTGCCATTTTAGGGGAAGGATTCTGGTTTCAGTTATTACCTGGGGCCACTTCAAGTTAACAGTCGTGATGCCGAGCAGCTCGCCACATTTTTGGAGTCCTTGCGGAAGGAGGCTATGGGTTGTGGCGTCCGCTAGCTGCCCCATTGTCCAACTGCTTAACAGTTTTTCGCTGCCTGCGATACGGCATGACACTTGCCACCTCGGCGTCCGGCTGCTCACGATTGCCATACGTAGGTAGTATAGCGTTGTCGGCAGGCAAGTCGCCTCTGCTCACGTGCTTCTGGCTGGACACTCAACGATCTTGCGTAGAGTGCAGCGGGCGTATCGGCACCGTCGCAGGCTAGTTTATGTCACGTGGCTCCTCTTATTCACTACAGTCCACGTGCCAACTGTTTCATCCAGCCATGCGCTGGAGTAGACGGGGCTGCAGATCATCCAAGCATTCTCCCTCGTCAGGGTAGCAACTCTTCCGAGCAGATGGCCTCATCTTCTTGTCTTCCTTTCACGACATAAAAGAAGAGATGCGAGTCCTCCCGTTCCGGATACACGTCTGGCGAGTGGCGGGAGGAAGCACACCAGGGGGTGCTCCACAGCTTGGCTGTGATGGTCAAGGTTCGCCATCGCGGCTGAATTTCCATGCGCTCCAGCATCAGGAGGCCTAGACCACCATCACGACGCGGAGCGCACAAGTCCATCAAGGGGAATCGGGGCCTCCCCTTGCCCCAAAGGGCAATGCGCAGGAGGTTCTTGTTCCACTTTTTTATTTCGTAGCTGTGATCTGCAAACATGCAGATCTGGCCGAACGTCTCCTTAAAACCCCCGTAATAATAAGCACACGCAGGCTCCTTCCCGTTACGGCGGACCACAGTATGGTGATCCACCTTTTAGGAGTAACCGCGCGGATGCGGAAAGAACAGTTACGCGCCGCGTTGGCAAAAGAAAGCACGGTCCATGGAGTATGGACCAAGCCTAGTCCTTTCGAGGACTATACCACAGTTCAGTGCGGCCTCACGGCTGCCCGTGTAACCGTTCAAGAGAGCTCTACCCTTATCCACAAACTGGTGGCTTCAAAAAGGGGACAATCGCAACCCTGGAAAAGGGCGCAACCGCCTCCTTGAAAAAGGGGGCACCTGCACCCTCGAATGCGTCTTCGGCATCGCCGAAGACCTGGAGTTCAGTGGCTGCAGCCCCATCTCCTGCAGCCCTCGCCGAGCAGAAAGCCTACCTGGAGCAGGGATACAAGCCGTCTCTGATATACAAGGTAGGCAATCTGTTTGTCGAAAACACCGCTCGCAACTTCGAAAGGGAGTTGCCGCGGTTGAACGTAAAAGAGGAAGACTTGGAAAGTCTTTCCGTGTTGAGTGGTGGTCAGCGGGTGGAGCTGACTTGCAGGAATGCAAGCTTTGCTCAACACCTCCTGAATACGCCAATCACACTGGAAGGCCGAAAAGTTTTCCAGGTAACGGAGGATCGCTCCGTGGTAACGAACCTCACGGGAGTCACCCTCCGCATGTCGAATGCCGACGTACAGGAGGAACTCGGAAAATACGGAACGGTTCACGCGCTATGGACCAAGCCCAACGTCATCCAGAGTTACGGAAGACTGTTTAGTGGCATGGCTGGTGCGCGAGTAACCGTCCACGAAAACGGTGGGCTACATAACAAACTAGACGTCGGCAACGAGACAGTCGACGTCTGGTACGTGGGCAAGCCCAAGTACTGTGGACACTGTGATGCCACAGGGCACCTGAAAAAGCGGTGCCCTCACATCCAGTGTTTTTACTGTGTAGAGAAGGGCCACCTCCGCAAAGTGTGCCCGAAGCGCGAACCCCCCACTCCCGCTGCCTTGAAAAAGGCCAAAGGGAAACGCGCGGGCGCTACGGAAAAGTTTGCGAAGGCACCCGTGAGGCGGAACCCACAGCCGGAGCCCAAGCCCGTGCAGCAAACGCCGATCGTGGAATCTACCGACGACGCTGAAAAGAGCGAAGGATGGCAGAAGGCGAAGCCTCAAGCCAAGAAAATTAAGAAAACCGAAGGGTCGACAGCGGAACCCGCGACGTCTCTTTTAAATAGGAGACAACGCCGCGCGTTGAACCGCGAATGTTCGGTCGCTTTGGAGCGTGTGGAGGTACCCGAGACCGCCACCGGGGGAGATATCCCCTGAGTCGACGCCGACGATAACGCGATCACGGAAGGCTTCCCCTCTGTGCGAACAGAGGGGGAACCGCGCGACGCGCTCGCCGCGATCGACGAGGCCGCCTTCCAGCAGGCGGCGGAAGAGCTCGCGGCCAAACTCGCCGACCGTGAGAACGGCGCGCGCAAGGCCTTGCGAAGGCCGGCCGCGACCAGGGCATCTCCGACAGGTGACCACGACACGGACGCCGGAAGTTCGTCCTCCTCCACGGAGGCGCCTCCGAAGAAGACTGGACGGAAGTCCAAGAATCCCAAGAGGCGCATCCCGACAAAGAGCAAGGGGGACGCACCGGCAGCCGAGGGGGAAGCCGGCAGCGTGGGAACAGAGGGAGGAATTTTCCCACCCTCCGCCACCGAGCAGCCGGCCACCCCCATGGAGGAAGGGGAGCAAGTAGGGCATTGCCTCACCCTTCCACCGGTGGAGCCTGCGGAGGAGATGGTCATGGAAGAGGGAGAGAAGACAGCTGAGAACCGCTCCCCCCTGCCGTCCAACGCAGCCGAGGAATCGGCCCCCATGGAAGAGGGGAAGCAGGTGCGTGAAGCATGCTCCCTTCAATCGTTCCGGTCCGCCGAGGAATTTGCCCCCATGGAGGTGGGAGAACCGCTGGGCGGTTCCCCTATGCCTCCATCCGTCCCGCCCGACCAGGTGGCGGGAGCCCCATTGCCACTTACCCGGGAATAACACCTGGGCTCGCCTGTCGCCGTCGATTGCGTGTGGCATGTTTGAACGTCCACGGGCTGCGCGACGACAGCAACAGACGGGACACGGCAGCCACCCTGCGTGACTTCGACCTGGCACGCCTGCAGGAGATCCACGTGATCACCGGGGAGGACGCCCAGGAGATCGAGAGGATCGCAGGGGGCGGCTGGTGTGGCAATGCGGCACCCGATTCACCTGCGGCGTCAAGTTTTTCATGAAGCCGGCGGTCGACGCTGCCGTGAAGGGCGTGCGCTTCGACGAAGCCGGTCGTGTCGGCCAGCTGATTCTCAGATGGTCCGACACGATCGACCTCGTCGTAACAAAGGTATACGCCCCGAGCGGTTATAACAGGTACCGGGAACGCGCGGCGTTCCTGGAAAGCCTGAAGCACGACTCGCTGGTGGAAGCGAACGTTCGCGTGGCTCACCTGATAGCGGGAGACTTCAATCTCCGCCTGCTATCAGGTGAGTTACGCACACAGGAACGGACGGCTAACGAGTTGTGGGCTGCAATGCGCACGTGCAACTTGTTAGGGGAACTCCCGGAAATGGTCAGCAGCATCGACCACCTCTTGCTGGACGTCGACCTGTGCTCGCGGGTCGGCAAACGGGGGAAAGTTGCGTCGGAACTGTCTGACCATTCCAGATAGATATTCGAGGAGTGCCCGCGCGACAAGGGACCCCAGTCCAGGGTGTGGCGGTTGCCTGGGGACTGGACGCGCCTCTCAGATGCGAAGGAACACCTTTGCGAATTCCTGAGACGCGTCACCCTCCAGAATCCCGCTGATTGGGACCTCTTTAAGGCCTTGGTCAGGGAATTCTGCGAGGAGTTCCCCTTGCATCGCCTGCCCCCGGATTTGGGGAAGGGGTCCGTAACGAACGCGCGTATTTGTACGTTCGTCGTTAAGCGAGGACCCTTAATATCCGTCGCCTGGTGGAGTATCGAGCCGGGGCGGAACGTCAAGCCTGGCAATCCGGGTCTGCTAGCCTGCTGGACGAGGGCCAGGAGCACTCGGCCCCGGCTCGAATACGGCACCTCGTGCGGTGTTTTTATTCCTCCCTTTACGCGAAGTCCTTCCCGGAGCGGGACGTTCCCAGTGGTTTGTTCCCGGAGGGAGCCCCGGCAAAACGGGAGGAGGAGAAGGAAAGCCTCGACGAGCCTTTTACGACCGGCGAAATTCTCGCCGGGATTAAAAGGCTCAAGAGACGTAAAGAGCCAGGGGAGGAAGGCTTGCTAGCGGAGTTCTTCCAGTGCTTCGCAGCAGAGTTGGCACCCCTGGTGCTTTAGTTGACAAGGCTGCTCCGAGACGAAGGCGATGTTCCCGCCTTGTTTCGGTCAGACAGAGTGAGGCTCCTTCCGAAAGGGGTAGACCTCAGTAAATTGAACAACTGGCGTCCCATCACAATTGTGAATACGGACGCCAAGTTGCTGGCAGGGCTATGGGCTTTGCCTCTGGGACAGGTGGCAGAGTCCATAATTAGCCCGGAGCAGACTTATGCTGTTCCCGGGCGAAGTATGGATGCCAACCTGTTATTCGCAAGCACATGGATGCACCTGCAGAGAAGAAAGAAGAAAGGGAAACGGAAAATCTGGAACCCAACATTGAGGCCGCCAGCCGGACTAGGAAGGGACCTCGGAGCGGGAAAGAAAGCCCTAGCGATCGCAGGCGATCTCCACAAGGCGTTCGATTTTCATCCGGATTTCGCCGAAGCGTTTATTGTAAAATAAAATTTTACAAAGACGTGCGGTGGCTGGACCATTGCACCTGCAACGCACGAAGAAACACAGAGCCTGCCGGGTCACCGGTTCGCAGACCGGTACGGTCCACCACGGCAGCAGGGGGAAGGAAGAAAAACAAAAAAAAAAAACAAAAGAAAAAAGAAAAGTTGGGAGGGTAAGGGAGAGGATCACAGTTGCTGGTAGGGCCGTTGCATCCTTTGCAGGATGCCGGCAAGCTCCTTCTGTATTCCTCGATCCAGTTGGGTCCATCGAAACGCCCTCCTCAGGAACTGGGAGGCTGGCTGGATGGCACCCTGGTCGCGTTGTCCTCCCGTAGCCTTGCTCCAAGCGGTGACGATCCCGCGTAGGCAGCACAAAGATGCTAACGAGGCCGCTGGCCGAAGGGCGTCGGCAACGAAGAGGACTTTCATTGCGTCCCTGGGGTTGCCGCAGGGGATTAGGATGGCCGCGGCAATGCGAAACCAAAGGGGCCGAAGGGCAACACAATCCACTAGCAGGTGGGGGAGGGAATCCCGTTCCCCACACTTGACGCAATTGGGGTCCACCGCTCTCCAGGTAAAGTGGTGTCGGCGGGCGTTGCAGGGGAGTCCCCAGTGCTGCAACAGGAGAGCCGACTCCTGCCATTTTGAGGGAAGGGCGGAAGTGTTCATGAGCACCGGGGGCCACTTCAGATGTTCAATGGGAACATCGAGCAGCGCGCCCCAGCGCAGAAGTCCATTGGGAGGCGTACTCGGGGACGCAGCATCTGTTAACTGGCCCGTCTTCCAGTCTCCTATCTTCTTCTCCTTTCCAGAGATTGTTACTGTAACCACCCACTTCGCCGCAACATCGCTGTCCAGATCTTCCATCAGGGAGAGCAGCGCAGCAGCGAGGAGGTTTTTCCTGCCCACTCTCTCTTCTTTGGATCCTCCAGGATCTCGCGGAGCGTGCAACTTCTGTAACCCCCAAACAGGAACCTTCGTTCCTGTTGGGAGCGTTGCATGCCGAACTGTCCCCAGGTTCAAACGGTTTCCTCCGATTAGGCACTACCGTTCAAAGGGCGACAGGTGAGAAATCATGGGTTTTTGCGATACAGCGCAGCCATTCTCCGTAGCTGGAGTCCGCATCGGTTGACGCGGCGACGGAGTGCAAGAAATGACGTCAGTACCGTCTTGCCGGTAACTTGCTGGAGAAGGAAACGTGCAGGTACGCACCAACAGGTGCACAACAGCCCTGGAACGAATGCCGACAATCGGAACTGGAGCTGAAGCTCCAGATGCTCCAGAGTCAGGAGGTCCAGACCACCATCCCGACGAGGAGCGCACAAGTCCCTTAAGCGGACTCGGGCCCTCCCGTTGCCCCAAAGGGCGATACGGAGGAGGTCCTTTGTCCGCTTTTTAATTCTCTCTGTGGGGGGGCAAACAAAAAGCAGGGGGCGGAGGAGAGGAGCCGCGAACGTGTTCCAAAGCGCGGCTTGTTCAGGCAAGGAAAACCTGCGCCTCGGAGATGGCCGATCGCCGTCTCTACTTTTTGAAGGCAGCCGGACCACGCTTCCGCAGGGGAGTAGTCCCCCAACGGCACACTAAGGTATCTGAAGTACCTCACCGTGGGGATCCCCAAACCGACCCAGTCCTGCTGCCCTGCCGAAGGCGCACCAACTGCCATAACGGACGACTTCGCCCTATGCACCGTAACTCCGGTTCCTTGATGCAGCAGGTCGAAGAACTCCTCGACCGCCGCTGCAAGGGTGGACATAGGGAGCAGCAGCAGAAGGTCGTCCGCAAGGCTGAAACGGCCGGCGTACCGGCACAGTCGTGCGGCAGGTGCGCCAGAGTTCCCCTGTACGCTCTCAGTACCAACTCAAAGTAGGTACTGAAGAGCAAGGGGCTCAGGCTGTCTCCCTGCCGGATCCCACGCCGCACCGGCACGCCGTGCACGGTCTACCCGCTGAAAGTAACATTGATAAGCGCGTTGCGCCAGCAGGAGCGCAGATAGGCCACTAATGAGGCCGGGAAGCCCAAGCGTTCCAGAAGCTCCAGAAGGAGATTCTGGTGTATGCAATCGAATGCTTTCCGCAAGTCGATTGCGAACGCTAAGGCTGCCTTGCCCACCCGACCATCCAATTCCTCGCTGGCTCACGCACCGGAATTCCGGCTGCGCACCAAGCTCCTTTCATGTTGGAGCTCTAGCCAGGTGGAAGCGTGAAACAGATTCGCCTCCATGCTTCGCCCAGGAACAGCATATGTCTGTTCCGGGCTGATGAACATGTTGGCAACCCGTCCCAGACGCTCTGCCCAAACCTTAGCCAGCAACTTGGAGTCCGCATTCACTATTGTGATGGGACGCCAGTTGTTCATGCTCTTCAGATCTTCTCCCTTAGGGAGGAGCCGCACCTTTGCAGAACGAAACGAGGCGGGAACGTCACCTGTTTCGCGTATCAGCAAGGTGAGTTGCTAAACCAGGGGGGTAAGCTCAGCCGCGAAAGTTTGATAAAACTCCGCGGGCAAGCCGTCCTCCCCTGGAGAGTTTCGCTCCTTGAGCTTTCTGATGGCTGAGAGGATCTTGTCCATCTTGAAAGGCTCGTCGAGGGTCTTTCTCTGCTCCTACTCGATTGCTGGAGCGCCTCCCGTAAGCAGAATTCGTTAGACGTTCCTCTCCGTAGGTGCCCTGGCATACAGGGAGGAGTAGTAACACCGCAGCAGGCCGCGGATTTTGGCAGGTGCCGAGTGCTCCTGGCCCTGATCGTCCAGTAAGCTGGCCGATCCGGACTGCCAGGCTTGCCTTTTCACTCCCGCTTTGTATTCCGCCAGCCTGCGGATGTCGGGGGTCCTGGCGTAACAACAACCCTGCAGGTAGGCTCGTTCGTTACGGACCCCGGTCCCAAAACCCGTAGGTAGGCGGTGCAGAGGGAACTGCTCGCAGAACTCGTGGAACGACCGCTTGAAGCGTTCCCAATCCTGAAGTGTCCGAAGCATTAAGCTCTGTATGAACGTGCGGAGATGTTGTGCCGAGACCGGGAGCTTCAGCCAGTCCCTTGGGAGACGCCACGCTGACGAGGGGGGGCTTTTGTCGCGCGGATAAATCTGGAGGACTAGCGTGCGATGGTCGGACAGCTCGCACGGTAACCTGCCGCGCCTGCCCACGCGAGGGCACAAATGCTCGTCAAGAAACACGTGGTCGATGCAGTCTCCCATCCCCGGCGCACTGGCCAACAAATTGCAGGTGTGCACCGCCTTGCACACCTCGTTGACCAGGTCACGCTCGGGATTCTGCCCATCTGATTTCAGGCGAATGTTGAAACGGCCTTCAGCCAGATGGGCATTCCGCACGCCTCCTTCGGTCAGCCAGTCTCGCCGGAAAGCAAGGAAAAACTCTTTCATCGCCCTTTTGTTCATCAGGTCCGCGCCGCTCGGTGCGTACACGTTCGTCACGATTAGATCGATCGAGTCCGACCACCTGAGAGTCAGCTGGCCGAAACGACGGTGATCGTCGAACCGCATGTTCCGTGCCGCGGTCTCGACGGCTGGCCGGAGCAGGTAGGCGACACCGCAACTTTTCGCTCTCCCACACCTGTACCATAGCCGCATTTCGGAGATCCGTTCGATCTCTCGCGCTTGTTCTGCAGAGATCAGGTGGATCTCCTGCAGCAGCGCAAGTTGGTAGGACTCCAGAAGGGCGACCATGTCTCGTCTCCTCCCGGCGTCTGTCATCCCGTTCACGTTCCAAACGGCGATGCGCAGACGACGGCGGGAGATTTCCGGCATTACTGCTAAGAAGATTAAGGTGTGGGGGAGCCCTCCTCTTGCGAGGCGGGCGGGATGTTCATGGGGGTTTCGGCCTTCTCAGGCACCTGAGGCACCAGTTCGGCCTCCACCCCCTCCATCCCCTCAGTGTCCCCGCGTCGGAGTCTCTGGGTCGACGGGTCCCGAGAGTTTCCCACGCTCATGGCACCCTCGCTTGCGGAAGCCATCTCTTCCCCTACGACGGGGGAGACGAGCTTCCTTGGCATTGTGGACTTACGTCCAGCCTTCTTGTGCGGTGCCGTGGAAACAGAGGCTGCGCTTCCGGCCTCCACTTCGGGATCGGCAGTAGGGGACTCCTGAGGGGAGGCCGGACGCCTTACGGCCTTCTTGCCAGCCTTGGAGGGTTCTGGCTGTAACGAGGCTGCCAGCTCCTCCGCGGCTCGCGCGAAGGCTACGTCATCGATGGTGGTGTCGATGACGGACACTGCTGCCGGCTCGCTCCCCTCGCTGTTGACACTCAGCAGAGCGGTGGTCGTCGGTAGCGGCGAGTTCTTTTTCGCAGCGGTCGGGAATACACTCGACGACAACAGTGCACGGACGTGTTCTGTGTTGCTCCTCGAGCGTGATTCCTTTCCGTCTTCTTGTGTGTGATGTGCCCGAGTGCGTCCACTGGGATGTTCACGGAGCCCCTGCAGCAAAACATGGATGTGGAAGCCGCCACTTGCAGTGGAGACTTTACTCCAGATGTCCGGTCTGCCTCTGATTCTTGTGTCTCGCCACCGACGAGAAGCTTCGTTTCCGTCGTCAAGGCGGCGGCAGCCAGCGGAGCACCGCCCGACGAAGCGGGGCATCAGGCATATGCAGCCCATGGCTACAAGCCTGCGCTATGCTATCCGGTGAGTGCTGCGATCTCCGACGGGGTCCGAGAAAATTTGTGGGACGAGCTTTTGCGCGTCGGGGTCCGACAGGACGACCTCCTGCCCGTCATGCCGGTTAACGCGCTCGGACACTGGGATGTGCACTGCAAAGAGGCATCCCTAGTCCAGCGCCTTCTTTGCACCCTGCTAAATATCCGCGGGAAGGAGGTCGTCTGTTGGCCATGGACCAGTCGTTCGTGGTTCGATTATCCGCCGTCCAGGTGGACACGCTTGATCGCGTGCTCGTCGCTGCACTAAGTGCATTCGCCACGGTGCACGCGCTGAGGAGAGCAGATAATCCGATCAAAAGGACTGCATCTCTCCACAGCGAACTTGCCATGGCGCGTGTCACCATGGCGGATAGGAGGCAAATGCCTCCGCACTTGCAGGTGGGCGATGCGATCGTCCACCTTAAATTTGCCGGTCAGCGACTGGCTTGCGGCATTTGCGGTGCCGAGGGCCACCGTCCGTGGACGTGCCCTTTACGCAACTGCTGCTATTGTAAACAGCTCGGCCACTCCATCAAAGAGTGCGCCGAGCTGAAGAGAAAGTGGCAGGCGATCAGCCGCCAACAATCAACCCCGTACGCGCCGAAAAGATCCCCCGTTGTGCCACGGGAGAAATCGGGCTCCAAGGGCGGGGCATCTTCGAGTGCCGGTCCCGCGAAAAAAGGCGCGGTTGCTTCAGGAAAGCCACCATCGCAGACAACCGCCAAGACGGGAAAGATGCCACGTCGCCCTGGGGGCAAATGGTCCCCTTCGAAGCAGCCTAAGAGTGCGGGCACGCACTCAATCAAGGCTGCTGAACCGTCCGCGTCCGCTTGCGCGTCCAGCGGAGCATACGGGAAACCGTGCGCGGGAACCCTCGGAGCTACCTCTGAACGGCAGTCTCCTCCTACGGCGGTGGAGATCACGTCTTCCACGCCGAAGGCACGAGCAGCGAAGGCTGCAATAGCGCCTCGCGGGACGACGGCAATCACCGCCGTTTCGCTCGCATCGGCTAAGAAGCAGGTGCAGTGCGTAACGGGGACGGAGCCGTCTCCCGCCGCGAGCGCGAAACGTGAGCCGGTATCTCCGGCTAAACAATTGAGGGAGGCGTCGGCCTCCCAGGAGGGTGTCCCCGACGCGCGCTGGACTCGAGTCTCCAGGACGCCCACAAAGGGGAAGAAGAAGGTTGACCCTTCAATATTCCCCATCCTTAAGGTAGGTGAGAGGCAAAAGAGAAGCTCCCCGAAAAAGGTGCGTACCCAGGTACGCACTACCGCTGTGTGCTCTGTCTCTGTCGCTTCGCGCAAGAGGGCGGCTGCGGAAGCCAAAGCTCCGGAAGCTGCGTTGGCGACTGCGATGACCCCCGCGCGGGCAGGGCAAGCCTCCACCTGCCGAAACAGAAAGAGACTGGCAAAACGCCAGTCTCGCGCCAGGCACTCGGAGTCCGAGGTGGAGTCCGAGTGCAACCAAATGGAGCGCGCATCCCGGGGTAAGCCGGTAGCGCGCCTGGCTAAAGTGCGAAAGCACGAGCCTGTTGCCGGAGGCGGTTCCGGCTCCTGCACGGAGACCGAGGCGATGATCCTCGGCTCCCAGGACTCAGCTGGGCGCGATGTAACGGCGAACGGGAGCAATTCCGCTTCCCAATCCGCTCTCCTACCAGCTGACTTCTCGCCCGACGGGGCGAGGAGCACGCCGTCGTGTCCGCAGCAGTGATGCGTGGACTCGCATCCGCTCGTTGCGTCAGCGTGGCCTGTTGGAATGTCAACGAACTACGTGATGCTGACAAAAAACGGACGGCAGCCAACGCTTTGCGCACGTTCGATTTAATGCTGCTGCAGGAGATACATAGCATCTCCGTACGGCAGGCATCGGATCTGGAAGAGCGCGCGGGCGGGACGCTACACTGGCGGCAAGGCTCCGCGCACACGTGCGAAGTCGCGTTCCTCGTCCGAGGCAGGGTTGCGGAGGCGATGCGGAACGTTTGTTTCGACGAGGAAGGTCGTGTGGGCCAACTTGTCCTCAAGTGGTCCGAATCGATCGACCTGGTCGTTACGAACATCTACGCGCCGAGCGGCGCCCGGCATTACGCCCATCGACTTGCATTCCTGGGTGGCCTGCGCAGCCGCTGGCTCCCTGACTTCGGCCCTAACGTGGCGCACCTCCTTGCAGGAGACTTCAACGTCCACCTGCTAACAGAGGAGAGATGCCGCTTGAGGGAGAAGCAACTGGTGAGCGAGGTATGCGCGTCCGTGCGCGTGCAAAACTTGCTTGCTTGTGAGCCCGGGATGGAGAGATCGTCGGACCATGCGTTCCTCGATGAACACCTGCTCTCACGAGTAGGTCAAAGAGGGCGTTTGCTGTCCGCGATTTCGGATCATCCTAGACTGGAGTTCGAGCTCCAACCGCCTGGCAAAGGGCCTCCGATGAATGTCTGGAGGTTGCCGGCCGACTGGCCTAGCAATTCGGAGGCGGCGGAGCATCTCCGCCAACACCTCCGGGGCTTCGCCATCTGTGAACTCGAGGACTGGGACGATCTGAAAAGATCGGACCGCGAGTTCTGCTGCCGGTTCTTCTTGCACATGCTTCCCCGTGGCTTCGGGGAAGGCGTGGCCAACAGCAGAGAGTTTCTGCAGGCCCGCCAATTCTTTCGATGCCCGGACGTCCGGTACCTTGCGGAGTACAAGTCCAGGGCCGAGTGCCAGGTTTGGCAGTCTGGAGCGGCCTGTCTGCTCGATGACGCTGGCCAGGAATGCTCGGCTGCAGCCAAAGTACACCGCGTAGTCAAGCGCTACTACTCCTCGTTGTACGCGTAGGAGCTTACGGAACGCAGTCTCTCCGAGCTGCTTCTTCAGACGAGCAACCCTGCTATCGACGAGGAGGAACGCGGCAAATTGGATTGACCATTCATGGCGGAAGAAGTGTCTTCTGCCATAGCAAGCCTGAAGAGGCGTTAGGCGCCTAAGGAGGATGCCCTGCCCGCGGAGTTCTTCCAGTGCTTCGCGGCGGAGCTCGTCCCTCTGGTGCTAAGCCTTTTCTCGCTGATGCGTGAGACGGGAGATGTTCCCGCTTCTTTCCGCTCAGCAAAGGTGCGTCTCCTGACGAAAGGCGGTGATTTGCGCCACCTCAGCAACTAACGTCCCATCACATTGGTGAATTCGGCCGTCCAGTTGTTCTCCAGGCTATGGGTCGCGCGCCTGGGGAGAATCGCAGAGTCCTTGGTAAGTCCGGAGCAGACGTATGCTGTTCCGGGGCGGTCCATGGACGCGAATCTCTTCTTCGCGCGAACATATATCGAGTTGCAGCAGCGCGTGCCGCAGCAGAGCCAGGCAGCCGAAATCGCTGCTGCCAAAGGAGAGCATCCGTGTTCAAGGCACGATGGAATGCCGGGAGCCTTAGCGGTCGCCGTCGATCTCTGCAAAGCGTTCAACAGCGTAAACCAGGACCTCCTCCTGGAGCTTCTAAAACGCCTAGGCCTCCCGACGCACCTCTTCGCCTACTTGCGCTCCTGCTGGCGTTACGCGTTATGCTGCATCTCTTTCAGCGGGCGTCACGTGTACGGTGTTCCCATACGGCGGGGTATCAGGCAGGGAGACGGCTTAAGCCCCCTGCTCTTCAGCATCTTCTTTGAGTTGGTGCTGAGGGCGTACAGGCTGACGCTGGCCAACCTGCCGAGCTCCTGCCCGGGAATCCCGGCCGTGGACGCCTATGCTCACGACCTTCTCCTGCTGCTGCCCATGTCCACCCCGGCGTCCAGGCTCGAGGACTTCTTCGAGCTCATTCGTCGGGGAGCGGGCCTGAGCGTGAACAGGACGAAATCAACCGTTCTACCGGTTGGCTCTACGTGGAAGGGGCAGTGCGACTGGATCCGCCTGAAGATCCCCACGAGCAGGTGCTTGAAGTACCTCGGCGTTCCCTTGGGCGCCTTCTCTCCAGCAGAAGCGTGGTCGGACTGCCTTCACAAGGCCGAAACTGCTCTGGGCCCGTACCAAGGCCGCAGGATTCTCCTGTCGGAACGGGCCTTCGTGTGGAACATTTTCGTTGCCCCCCTCCTCCGTCCCCTCTTTTTTGTTTGTCCCCCTCCCTACTCGGCTAAGCGCCGGGCGCAACGCCTGTTGCGTAACGCCCTCTGGGGACCGGCGAGGTCCAGGATACGCCTGAAGGACTTGGCGGCTTCTCGGCGGGATGCAGGATTGGGCATCCTGACGCTGGAGCGGATCGGACTGCTAGTGCAGTTCCGCATGCTGGCACTTTGTGCGCAGCTCTGGACTACTCCCTGGTGTGCTCCAGCGCGGCTGCTGCTGCGGCGCAGCACGGGTGGCGACGGACTACGTTCGCTGCATCTGCGCACGGAGCGCGCCCAGAGAGGATTCGGCTTCCCTTTGAAGCAGCTCGCCACGCTTCTGGGAATGCATGAGTGGATCTCCTGCCGGCCGACGAACTTCAACGCCTGGAGGCAAAAAGCCTTATCGTCCTGGGCAGCGCAACAGGATGTGTCCCGTTTGGAACTCTGCTGCGTGAAAGTTTCCCCATACTGTCCAGTGGGGGAGGTGCTGGAAGACCAGGGCCAGTGGACACGCCTAGTCGCTACGCCACTCGCCGAAGCACTGTGTGCACTGATGGTGCAAGATGACAGTGACCTGCCGGCGAGGTGGGAGATCACTTGCGAAATCGCAGGCGAAACCCGACTGCTGGGCGGCTGGAGGACTTGCGAAGTGGCAGACGCTGTCACACCTCGCATTCTTGCAAAGGGGCTTCTCCGGTGAAGTGAGCTCCTCGGGGTGCCCACCGATGAACTTGTGGTCCCTTCTGCGTGTTTGGACGCGACTCTCTTCCCCCTTCGGTGGAAGCAGGACGCTTTTCTGCTGGTGCATTGGGGTTTGTACTGCAACCAGCGGGCGCACCTGATTCCTGGGGGAGTTGCGTCTCCGAACTGTGCCAAATGCGGAGCGGTGGAATCGCTTCCGCATATGCTGTTTGAGTGCGGTGCCCTCCAGGAGCTGTGGCAGCGGCTGTCTTCTGCGCTCCTGCACCCTGGACACACCGCACTGGATTGGATGCGCCGCTTGTACACGCGTGGCGGACTTTCTCTTGGAGCGGTCGTCGCAATCATCCGCTGCGTCCGCGCCATTGTCAGAGCCCGTCACGTATTGCAGTGGCAAGCAGTCCCAACATCGGTCCCCGACACCGCAGCCTGCAACCTGCAAATGGCTACCGGGTGGCCACATCTTGGAGCAGAAGTGAGGATGGAGATCCGCGGCATTCACCGCCGGTTCTGAGAATAGCAACGGTTAGACGGTATACCCCTGTCTGCGCCTACCCACCCAGTTTGTTTATTTATTGTCCCACCCAATCCCGTTCCGAACTCTCAGTGTGCCCGGACTGCGTTCAGGGAAATCTACTCCCCATTTTCTGTTCCCCTTGCCTGGGAACACAGTTCTCAGTTGATATTTAGATAAACGTCCCGGCGCAACCGGGTAATAAACGACAACGCTGCATTCTTTAGTTTGCTCGCTTGCCTGCTGTTTTTTCTGGCGGTACGCGAGCTTTTTCTCCATCCTCCTCTCCTTCTTTGATTTTTTGGCCGTAACCACCTGCCCCCCAGGCTCCTGGCTTGTTCCGTCGACTAGTTCAGCGTTGTTCGCCGGGGTCTCGGGTGCGGGCTGGACCTTGGGCGCGGGTGGCACAGCCTTCGCGGCAGCCTTCGCCGCCAGTCTTTTCTGCAGAAGCCGGGCACGTTTTTTAAGGTTTCTCTTGGAAACCACCCGCAATGCTGCTTTAGGTCACACCTTCCTCGTGTGTCCCAAGGTTCCGCATACTTGGCACTGCACGTTGGGACACCCCTTTTTGAGGTGGCCCGACGTATTGCAGATGCCACAGTATTTCGGGTTCCCCACATACCAGAGGTCGACGGTTTCGCCTTCGACCACCAGTTTGTGGGGAAAAGTGCAGCCCTCCTGAACGGTCACGCGCGCAGCAGTGAGGCCGTGTTGCAGCCCCGTGTAGTCCTCGAAAGGACTAACTTTCGTCCACTGCGCGTGGACCGTTTCGAACTCTTCCAGAGCGGCGCCAACCTGTTCTTTGCGCATTCGCGCGGTTACGCCTAACAGGTGGACCACCATGCTGCGGTCCGCCGTAGTGGGGAGGAGCCTGCGCGTCCCCATCACAACGGGGGTTTTTAGCAGTCGTTGGGCCAGCTCTGCATGTTTCAAATGACCTCAACGTACTGACCCCCGCCTCGGATGGTCATAGCGCTGAGCTCCTCCTCTTTCACATCGAGAGCGCGCATGCCCTTCGAGAAGGCGCGCGCGCTCTCTAAAGAATATAAATTGCCTACCTTGTAGAACAATGAGGGATTGTACCCCTCCTCTACATAGGCCGACAATTCCGCCGCGGCTGCAGGCGATGGCGCCGACACAACGGCGCTCCACGCCCGCGCTGCAGCGGGGACCGATTCTGTGGGGGCGGATGCCCCCACCTCCATCGCCTCTGGGGGCGACGTTGCCGCCGCCCCCTGGCTCTCCATCGCCTCTGGGGGCGGCGTTGCCGCTGCCCCCTGGCCATCCCTGGTGGTCGCGTCAGGCATCGCTGCCTGATCGACCTCCGAACCATGCGACGCTTGCACTGGGGGAGACTTCCTGGCACGAGGAGCACCGAGAAAACACATCCACCCTAGAGAACGCAAGGCGTTCGATTTTCACCCGGATTTCGCCGGGGCGTTTATTGTAAAATAAACTTTTACAAAGACGTGCGGTGGCTGGACCATTGCTCCAGCCACGCACGAAGAAACACAGAGCCTGCCGGGTCACCGGTTCGCAGACCGGTACGGTCCACAACGGCAGCAGGGGGAAGGGGGAAAAACAAAAAACAAAACAAAAAGGAAAAGAAAAGTTGGGAGGGTAAGGGAAGGGATCACAGTTGCTGGTGGGGCCGTTGCATCCTTTGCAGGATGCCGGCAAGTTCCTTCTGTATTCCTGGATCCAGGTGCGGCCATCGGGACGCTCTCCTAGGAAATGGGAGGCTGGCTGGATGGCAGACTGGTCGCGTTGTCCTCCCGTAGCCTTGCTCCAAGCGGTGACGATCCCGCGTAGGCAGCACAAAGCTGCTAACGAGTCCGCTGGCCGAAGGGCGTCAACAAGGAAGAGGGCTTTCAGTGCGTCCCTGGGGTTGCCCCAGGGGATTCCGATGGCCGCGGCAAAGCGAAATTAAAGGGGCCGAAGGGCAACACAATCCACTAGCAGGTGGGGGAGGGACTCCCGTTCCCCACACCTGACGCAATTGGGGTCCACGGCTCCCCAGGTCCAGTGGTGTCGGCGGGCGTTGCAGGGGAGTCCCCAGTGCTGCAACAGGAGAGCCGACTCCTGCCATTTCAAGGGGAGGGCGGAAGTGTTCATGAGAACCGGGGACCACTTCAGATGTTCAATGGGAACATCGAGCAGCGCGCCCCAGCGCAGAAGTCCATTGGGGGGCTTACTCGGGGTCGCAGCGTCTGTTGACTGGACCGTCTTCCACTCTCCTATCTTCTTCTCCTTTCCGGAGATTGTTACTGTAACCACCCACTTCGCCGCAACATCGCTGTCCAGATCTTTCATCAGGGAGGGCAGCGCAGCAGCGAGGGGGGTTCTTCCTGCCCACGCTCTCTTCTTTGGATCCTCCAGGATCTCGCGGAGCGTGCAACTTCTGTAACCCCCAAACACGAACCTTCGTTCCTGTTGGGAGCGTTGCATGCCGAACTGTCCCCACATTCGAACGGTTTCCTGCAACCAGGCACCACCGTTAAACGGGCGACAGGTGAGCACTCCTGGGATTTTCCGATACAGCGCAGCCACCCTCCGTAGCTGGAGTCCGCATGGGTTGACGCGGCGACGGAGTGCAAGAAACGACGTCAGTTCCGTCTTGCCGGTGGCTTGCTGGAGAAGGAGACGTGCAGGGACGCACCAACAGGTGCACCACAACTCAGGTACGAGTGCCGACAAGCGGAAATGGAGCTGAAGCTCCAGCCGCTACAGCGTCAGGAGGCTCAGACCACCATCCCGACGAGGAGCGCACAAGTCCTTTAAGCGGACACGGGCCCTCCCGTTGCCCCAAAGGGCGATACGGAGGAGGTCCTTTGTCCGCTTTTTAATCCTCTCTGTGGGAAGGCAAACAAAAAGCAGGGGGCGGAGGAGAGGAGCCGCGAACGTGTTCCAAACCGCGGC
The DNA here is from genome assembly GCA_036172245.1 of Raillietiella orientalis. NCBI lineage: Eukaryota > Metazoa > Arthropoda > Ichthyostraca > Raillietiellida > Raillietiellidae > Raillietiella > Raillietiella orientalis. Next base: position 130,110 of record JAYWIR010000096.1, on the reverse strand, counting down.
CCGTTCAGGCAGGAAAAACCTGCCGCCTCGGAACGGGCCGATGGCCGTCTCTACTTTTGAAGGCAGCCGGACCACGCTTCCGCAGGGGAGTAGTCCCCCAACGGCACACCAAGGTACTTGAAGTACCTCACCGTGGGGATCCCCAAACGGACCCAGTCCTGCTGCCCTGCCCACGCCGCACAAACTGGCATCACGAACGACTTCGCCCTGTTCACCTTAAGTCCGGTACCCCGATGCAGCAGGTCGAAGAACTCCTCGACCGCCGCAGCCGGGGTGGACATAGGGAGCAGCAGCAGAAGGTCGTCCGCGTATGCTGAAACGGCCGGCGTACCGGCACAGTCGTGCGGCAGGTGCGCCAGAGTTCCCCTGTACGCTCTTAGTACCAACTCAAAGTAGGTACTGAAGAGCAAGGGGCTCAGGCTGTCTTCCTGCCGGATCCCACGCCGCACCGGCACGCCGTGCAAGGTCTGCCCGCTGAAAGTAACATTGATAAGTGCGTCGCCCCAGCAGGAGCGCAGATAGGCCACTAATGAGGCTGGGAAGCCCAAGCGTTCCAGAAGCTCCAGAAGGAGATTCTCGTTGACGCAATCGAATGCTATTCGCAAGTCGATTGCGACCGCAAGGGCTCCCTCATCCACCCGAAGATCCAGCCCCTTGCCGGCGCACGCACCGGAATTCCGGCTGCACACCAAGCTCCTTTCATGTTGGAGCTCTAGCCAGGTGGATGCGTGGAACAGGTTCGCCTCTATGCTTCGCCCGGGAACACCATATGTCTGTTCCGGTCTGATGAAGATGTTGGCAACATGTCTTAGACGCTCTGCCGGAACCTTAGCTATCAACTTGGCGTCCGCATTCACTATTGTGATGGGACGCCAGTTGTTCATGCTCCTCAGATCTCCTCCCTTAAGAAGAAGCCACACCTTTAACGAACGAAACAAGGCGAGAACGTAACCTGTTTCGCGTATCAGCAAGGTGAGTTGCTGTACCAGGGAAGTAAGCTCAGCCGCGGAAGTTTGATAAAACTCCGCGGGCATACTCTCCTCCCCTGGAGCCTTTCGTTTCTTGAGCTTTCCGATGGCCGAGAGGATCTCGTCCATCGTGAAAGGCTCGTCGAGGGTCTTTCTCTCCTCCTCCCCGATCGCTGGAGCGCCTTCCGGAAGCAGGAGTCGTAAGACGTTCCTCTCCGAAAGTGCCCTGGCATACAGGGAGGAGTAGTAACTCCGCAGCAGGCCGCGGATTTGGGCGGGTGCCGAGTGCTCCTGGCCCTGATCGTCAGGGAAGGTGGCCGAACCGGACTGCCAAGCATGCCTCTCGGCTCCCGCTTTGTATTCCGCCAGCCTGCGGATGTCAGGGGTCCTGGCGTAACGACGGACCTGCAGGTAGGCTCGTTCGTTACGGACCCCAGTCCCAAAACCCGTAGGTAGGTGGTGCAGAAAGAACTGGTCGCAGAACTCCTGGACCGATCGCTTAAAGCGGTCCCAATCCTGGAGTGTCCGCAGCCTGAAGCTCCGTATGAACGTGCGAAGATGTTACGCTACGTCCAAAAGCTTCCGCCAGTCCCCTGGGAAATGCCACGCTGACGAGGGGGGGCCCCTGTCGCGCGGATGGATCTCAAGGACTAGCGGGCGATGGTCGGACAGCTCGGTGGTAACTTGCCGCGCCTGCCCAAGCGAGGGCACAGGTGCTCGTCAAGAAACACGTGGTCAATGCTGTCCTCCATCCTCAGTGCACTGACCAACAAATTACAGGTGTGCACTGCCATGCACACCTCGTTGACGAGGTCACGCTTCTTTTTCTGCCCATCTGGATTCAGGCGAACGTTAAAAGCGCCTGCAACCAGATGGGCATTCCGCACGCCTACTCCGATCAGCCAGTCGCGCCGGAGGGCAAGGAAAAACTCTTTCCTCGCCCTCCTGTTGATCAGATCCGCGCCGCTCGGTGCGTACACGTTTGTGACGATCAGATCGATCGAGTCGGACCACCTGAAAGTCAGCTGGCCGACACGACCGTGATCGTCGAACCGTACGCTCCGAGCCGCGGCCCCGACATCAATAATCTCGGGGAGGATATTCAATAATCTGGGACAACTTGTTTCACCTTCTTCGGCCTTCCTGCCTTCTGAGGCTGTTCCGCCCCCTTGGTGTTTATCTCTCTCATGGGAGAGAGACAGCGAATCCTCCTGCAGTTTGCAAACTCCGGACAGCTCCATTTGGCATGTCCATGTATCTTGCAGAAAAAGCACACCTCCGGCTGCGGGCAGTTGCGGACTTGATGTCCTACTTTGCCGCAGCGGAAACAACGACACGTTGCGCAAGCGCCGGACCTGTGGCCGAACTGCTTGCACCCGGTGCAGAATATCGGCTGTTGCCGGTAACGCACGTTCACTCCCTGGAATTGTTCGTCAACAACGACTAATCCAAGGATCACAGCTGCCTCTTTCTACTTCATTTTGGCGATCATTTCGCCAGAAAATATGTTTCCAGAGAAGTTCGTGAAATCAAGGTCCAGAACTTCCCCAAACTGCTCCAAGTAATTCCACACCGCTAGTTGCGGTGTGAGGATGGAGATGCCGTTTAAAAAGACGGTTGTGTATGGCATCTCGCCAATACCACAAACCATCCGTCCTTGTATATTGATCCCCTTCTGGATCAATCGCTCTCTAATGTTTTCACAGTCTGTAAAGACTGTGAACCCGTTGTTTGATGGAATGATCGCCTGAATGCGATCAAAGTCTATGTCCGTCTTGTCGAGGGACAAATAGACCTCCCTGATGTTATTAAATTTTATTAGCCCTGTCTTGAAGATAATGGGCTTCACGTTGGGGCCTATTTCGACTATTGGTCGGTCCACTTTTAGTACTTTTCCGCTAAGCGGCTTACCGAATTTCCTAGGTGGGTGGACACTCGCCTGTCCAGCCGCCACCGACGCATAAGAAAAGGGCTGCGACGCCGCAGCCGAACAAGATGGCGTCGCTCCCTGCACCGCGTGGACGCCCGCGGGTCCCGCCTGGGACGCCACCGCCGCGGGCGCAAACCTCGACGTTGCCGCCGTTACCGCCGCGGGCGGCACCCTCGGCATCGCCGCCGCAGGCGCGACCTTCCTCGCCGCGGGCACGATCCTCGGCGTCGCCGCCGCGGGCACGACCTCCGCCGTCGTCGCCGCGGGCACGACCCTTGGCATCGCCGCCGCCGGCGCAGCAAAGCCCGCCGCGGGCGCGATCCTCGGCATGCCTGCCACCGCCTCGCCGTTGCCGCACGTTACCTCCATGGCTTCCATGGGGGACGACGGTCTCTCCACTCCTCTTCTAGGTGCCTGCATCCTGGCAGCTGGTCTTGCTGCACGGGACCACTGCAGGTCTTTTGCCGCGATCTCCTCGCCGCTTCTTTTTTTTTGTTTCTTCTGGAAAACTTCCCCTCTCCGGGCACACACGAGCACAATGAACTGATTAAGTTGGCAAGCGCACAATACTTCGAGCCGCGGAGCAAGTTCACCGACTCGGCAGGAGAGGAGCAATCTCCCGACTGTCAACAAGGTGACTCCGTTGCCTGCTTTTAAAGGCGTAGCGAAAGCAACACTTTCAGAGAATGCAGCGAAAATCCCGGAGGTTTCCGCAACTACTGTCGTGGAAGCCGCCGAAAATCGCGAAAACGAATGGAAGATTGTAGAGACTAGGTAAGAATAATCCCCAAAAAAAGCTCCGCAAAATCCATCTTTCAGCTCTTCCAAAGGAAAAAGCAGTCGCGAGAATACGAAAACACGCGCGGCTTGTGCCTCTTCCAAGGAAAAAGCCAGCGCCTTCAACGCGTGCAAGTCCGCTTCTGTGACCACCGAGAAGACCATTTCGGTGCAATCGGACCGATGCAAGCGCACGTCGATTTTGCGAGCATCAGACTCCGCAAAGTAGTCTGATAGCACCGCTGAACGACGCGTTACTCGCACGCGAGCGAGCGCACGCATTGCTGAAGTCCTGAGGCGTGACACACTCGCCGCGCAATGGAGAGTGCTCACACCGGAACCCACAGGTTCTGCACCCGGGGAGGAGCACCCGATTACGTGCAGCACATTTGAGGCCGGTGGCGACCGCGGCCTCCAGCCCGTCGTGCTGCTTACTGCCAGCTCGCCGGGTGAGGCGAGCACCAAGGCCTCGCTTTCCTAGCCGTGATGAGGGCAATCGCGTCTTCTCGTCGTGTTGCCGTAACGTCTTGGAACGTCAACAGGCTCCAACACGAGGAGAAGAGGCGACTAGTGGCTGACACTCTGCACGCCTTCGACTTGACGCTCCTGCAGGAGATTCACAGGATCTCCGGAGAGCAGGCTGCCGAAATCGAACGGCGCGCGGGCGGAACGCTACTTTATAGGTGTGGCGCTGCACGTACGTGCGGCGTTGCTTTCCTCGTGCGAGGAACTTTGGTGAAAGCGGTGCGCAGCGTCCGTATCGACACGGAAGGCCAAGTGGGACAGCTTGTACTTAAGTGGTCCGACTCAATCGACCTTGTCGTAACCAACGTGTACGCGCCGAGCGGTGCTGGACGATGGGCCGAAAGAATTGAGTTCTACGGTACCTTTCAAAGCCAGAGGCTCACTCTTTTTTACCCTACTGTGGCCCATCTCATTGCGGGAGACTTTAACGTTCTGCTGCTTTCCAAGAATAGATCCCACAGAAGGAAAAAGTTGCTAGCGGAAGAGATGTGCGAGTCCGTGCACGCGTGTAACTTGTTCTCTCGATTACCTGTTATGGCAGCAACGCCGGACCAAATGTACCTTGACGAACACTTGCTCTCTCGAGTGGGTCGGTGAGGTCCCGTGCTGTCCGTGCTTTCAGACCACAACAGGCTCGAGTTCGAGTTGCTCCCGCCAGGCAAGGGGCCTCCAAACTGTTTTTGGAGGATGACGGCAGACTGGCTAAGCCACCCGGAGGCGGCTGAGTATCTTAGCCAGTACCTCCTCGGCTTTGCCTCAAGTGAGCTCGAGGACTGGGACGATCTAAAAAGATCGGTCCGCGAGTTCTGCTGCCGGTTCCCCTCGCACCAGCTACCGCGTGACTTCGGAAAGAGCGTAGCGAACAGCAGAGATTTTCTGCAGGCGCGCGGACGTTGGTCGATTATTGGAGTACAAGTCCAAGTCCAAGCGCCAGGTCTGGCAGTCAAGGGCGACAGTTCCACTTGACGACCAGAACCGGGAATGCTCGTCTCCAGCCGACGTGCGACGGAGAGTCACGTGCTATTACTCTTGTCTGTATGCAGAGGCACTGACGGAAAGCAGCCTCTCCCGGCTTCTTGTGCCGATTGATGCACCTGTTGTAGACGAGGAGGAACGCGCGCGTCTTGGTGAGCCCTTCACGGCAGAGGAAATTTCCTCGGCCATCTCGGGGCTCAAGAGACGAAAAGCGCCAGGCGAAGATACGCTCCCCGCAGAATTCTTTCAGTGTTTTCCGGCGGAACTCATCCCCCTGGTGCTTCAACTCTCGTCGCTGATGCGAGACTGGGGCGATATCCCCGCCTCGTTTCGCTCAGCGGCGGTGCGTCTACTGCCGAAAGGCGGTGATTTGCGCCAATTGCACAACTGGCGTCCGATCACATTAGTGGATTCGGACGTCAAGTTGTTCTCGAAACTTTGGGTGGCGCGGATGGGTAGGATCGCGGAATCCTTGGTAAGTCCGGAGCAGACGTACGCTGTTCCTGGGCGGTCCATGGACGCGAATCTCTTGTTCATCCGCACATGGCTGCAATTGCAGCATCGTGTGACGGTGGATCGTCGTGCGGAAGCGACGCCTTCGATCTCTCACCGACGGAGGCGCGGGACGCAAAGGGAGACACCGGGAGCCTTGGCGGTTGCAGTCGATCTGCACAAAGCTTTCGATAGCGTGAACCAAAAGCTTCTTCTTGAGCTTTTGGAACGTCTGGGTCTTACGGTATCCCTTTAGGCGTACTTACGCTCCTGCTGGCGCAACGCGATTACATCCATTGTTTTCAGTGGCTGTCGCGTGTATGGCGTGCCGTTACTTCAAGGATTTAGGCTGGGTGATAGCTTAAGCCCGTTGCTCTTCAGCATCTATTTTGAATTGGTGCTGGAGGCTTACAGGCAGTTGCTATCTTACCTCCCGAGCTCCTGTCCAGGTACGCCGTTCGTGGCAGCCTATGCCGACGACCTCCTACTTCTGTTGCCCATGTTTACCCCGGCGACATCGCTTGAAGATTTCTTTGAGTTGATTCGTCGCGGTGCGGGGGTAAGCGTTAACAGTAGTAAGTGAATGGTTGTTTCGGTGAATGTGACGTGGGAGGCGCAGTCCGACTGGATCGATCTGGGGATCCCCACGGGCAGGTACCTTAGGTACCTTGGCGTGCCGTTAAGCGACTTCTGCATCTCAGAAGCGTGGTCGGACTGCCTTCGGAAGGCAGAGCGTGCACTTGGCCCGTTTTCAGGAGGCGAGTTCGTCTTCCTGGAACGGGCTTGCATCTAAAACACCTTCGTTGTCCCCCTCCTCCGCCCCCCGTTGTTTGTTTGTCCATCCCCCCAAGAAGTCAAAGTCTGGGCGCAGCGCCTTCATCGCTAAGCGTTGTGGGGCGCTGCAAGATCCCGTGTTAGACTTAAAGACTTGGTGGCGCCGCGTCAGGATGCAGGCTTGGGCATCCTCGACTTAAACAGCATCGAACTGCAGGTGCAGTTTCGCATGCTGCGGCTCTGTTCCAAGCTGTGGTTTACGCCGTGGTGCTTACCCGCATGCCTCATAATGAGGCGCTGCACGGGAAGCGAGGGACTGCTTTCGTTGCTACCCCACTTTCGGCACACCGGAATAGGGTTTGGCTACCCGCTGAGGCAGCTGTCCTCACTGCTGGAAGCCCAAAGCTGGATCTCCTGCCACCTTAATGAACAATACTGCATGGCGACAGGAATCTTTTTTATCGTGGGTAGCTTCCGAAGGAACGCGATCCGAAGATCTTCGACGCCTACGACTTCTCCTCAGTCATCAAATGGACGAAGTCATGCAGGACAAGGAGTTGTCGGATCGTCTGGCCGCCACACCACTTGTCGCCGAGCTGTCTGCCCTCAGGGCAAGCAACGACGGTTGCCTACAGGCGGAATGGGAGTTCTCCTGCAAAATAGCGGGAGTCAGTAAGCTCCTCGGCAGCTGGACGACAAAGGAGCTGGTGCAAGCCGCCACACTTCGGAATCGGTCGAAGGGCCTGCTTTGTGGACCGAACATTTAAGTGTGCCCCCCGGAAAGATAGTGGTTCCCCCCGTTTGTTTGGACAGCTCCGTGTTCCCCCTTAAGTGGAAACAAGATGTGCTGCTCTTTTTACATTGTGCATTACACTGTAATAGGCAGCGAAATATCGTTTCCGGGGGAGCTGCTTTGCCAAGCTGTTTAAGGTGCGGAGAGATCGAGTCTTTTCCGCACCTTTTGCTGGACTGCGGTGACCTCCGGGAACTGTGGCGAAGGCTCACTTCGGCCATCATGCCACAAGGAGGCACTGCCATTGATGTGCTGCGGCGCTTCTTCAGCAGAAATGGACTTTCGGTTGGCGCGATTGTCGCAACCATGTGTTGCGTTCGCGCCATCGTGAAGGCCCGCTACGCGCTGCAGTTGTCAGCGCAGCAAAAAGAGGCCCACCTGCTTGCAGCTCAATTTATGGAGAAGGTTTCAAGATGGTCTCATCTTCGTGACAAGGTGAATGGGGACATCACCGGCATAGAGCGCCGGTTTACACACCTTTCAGAACGGCGTAATCCGGTGACCCCTGCGACCTCTCTCCCACCCATACCCTGTCTCTGTTCGCTCGGTAAAATTTCCGGTGCCCATGCTTCTATCCCCGTGTATTCCAGAGCGATCCCAAAGAGCCTTATCCCGTCCTCCTTATTCATTGTTTTTATTGTATTTTGGTTACTTTGTGTTCCTAGCCCTGCCCTCACCATTCGCAAAACTGTTACTCTGGCCTGCGTGCCATCAATATTCTCTTCATTCTTGTTCAGTCGTCGGTTGCGAGTTTGGTTCCCAAATGGTTTGTTTTGTATAATGGCTTTTTTTGGTTATGTTCTATGGAATAAACGCCCCGGCATGACCGGGTGAGAAATCTCTTGCGCTTGTTCTGCACAAATTACATGGATCTCCTGCAGCAGCGCAAGGTCGTAGGACTCCAGAAAGGCGGCCATGTCTCGTCGTTTGCCGGCGTCTGTCATGGCGTTGGCGTTCCAAACGGCGATGCGCAGACGACGGCGGGAGGAGATTCCCGGCATTACTGCTGGGAAGAATAAGGTGTGGGGGAGCCCTCCTTTTGCGAGGCGGGCGGGATGTCCATGGGGGTTTCGGCCTTCTTAGGAACCTGAGGCACCTGTACGGATTCCACCCCCTCCATCCCCTCCGTGTCCGTGTGTGGGAGTCCCTCGGGCGACGGGTCCCGAGAGTTTCCCACGCTCATGGCATCCTCGCTTGCGGAAGCCATATCTGACTCTTCGATGAGGGAGACGAGCTTCCTTGGCTTTGTGGAATTACGTCCAGCCTTCTTGCGTGGTGCCGTGGAAACGGAGGCTGCGCTTCCGGCCTCCACCTTGGGGTCGGAAGTGGGGGACTCCTGAGGGGAGGCCGGACGCCTTACGGCCTTCTTGCCAGCCTTAAAGGTTTACACCCGGGTACGCCTAAGGCTTTTATTGTTTGTCACCCGGATATAGCGGGGCATTTATTATTCCAATTTTTAAAAAAATTTAGATAATTAAGTCTTTAAAAAATGTTTTCTGTGGGGGAACACTGGGTTTTCTTACCTTGGTTGACGTGTCGGTTGCCGGTGAATAGACCGGTTAGGTCCATTCCCGAGGCGCATGGGAAGGGAAAACTAGAACAAGAAGAAACTACAAAAAAAATAACGGGGAGGAAAACAGTTATATGGGGGAGTGGGAGGGGGGCAGGTAGGAAAACACTGTGCGCCTGGGTTGGTCCCCAGCATCCAGTTTACGGTGCAGTCAATTTCTGGTTTTACTGTTGGAGGAAGACGCCACCTTGTCGCCCTCTCTAAAGAGATCGTCGTTCAGTGGATGGCGTCCCTGCATCTTGGGCCTTTTCTTGTGGCGTGCCACCTTTCCACAATGCCGCGCACGTAGCAGCGGACTGCTGGAGACGCGGCAGGGCGCAGGCCGTCACGCAGAAAGAGGCGCCGGTTAATTTCCTTAGGGTCGCCTACTGGAAGATGGACGATTGGGGCGATTCGACTCTAGATTCTATCCAGGGCGACACACTTGAGAGTGAGATGCGGGAAGGTTTCTCTTTCTCCGCCCTTGACACAGCGGGCATCCACATTCCCCAGTGTCCAGTGAGAAAGGCGTGCTCTTCTTAACAGTCTTCAGTGCAGAAATAGCAACGCCGTCTCCTGCCACTCCAACGGAAGTGTGCCGCAAACCCCACAAGTTAGGGGCCACTTCACCTCCTCCGGAGGTATTGCGAGCAGCTCCCCCTAGCGCGCAAGTCTGTGAGGCGAGCCGCTCGTAGTGGCAGCGTCCGTTAGCTCCCAAGTTGTCCTCGCCTTTAAAGGTTTTTTCCTGCCTCGGATGAGGCAGAACACATCCCAAGATGCCCGCTCGTTGCTGCTCCTAGTGTTCTTCAGGAAGGACAAAACGGCGGCAACGGAGCTAAAGGAAGCCCACAGAAACTTCCGAGGCGTGTTGATAAACTCCTGCAGCGGCTTTCGAGCGTACGTTCCTCGTCGTAGGCAGTACTTTTCCGCCTTGCTCGTGCCCTCCATCTTAGCCCACGAGGAGTCTGACACCTGAAGCCAGGCAGTGCAGTGCGCGGGAAGGCAGGAAATCCAGGTATTCTATCTCATCAGTGCTACCATCTTGCGCAAATGGGGGCCACAGTTGGAGAGGCTACGCTGGTAGGTCACGAGGATCGAGGACAATCCTTCGCAGCCAGTCGCTCTTCTGGCGACAAGCCGTGCCGGTTCGCACCATGGCGTCATTTATAAGCTAGCCGAAAGCGCTAACTTCCGAAGTGTTGTCTGTAGTTGATGCGCTCCAACGTAAGGAGGCCTAAGTCACCATCCCGCGCTGGAGCGCACAAGTCTTTCAATCGGACTGTCCACCTCGCTGTGCCCCAAAGAACAGTCCTCAAGAGGGGTTTTGTCCGTCTCTGTATGATGGGAGGGGCGTGGCAAACCAAAAGTAAGGAACAAAGAAGGGGGGCCACGAACGCGTTCCACACCGCGTCCCGCTCCTGCAAGTGAAACTTGCCGTTCTGGAATGGGCCAATCGCCAACTCCACCTTTTTGAGATGGTCGGACCAGCCTTCTGCAACGCAGAAGTCCCCAAACGGAACGCCAAGGTACTTGAAGCACCTGCCCGTGGGGATCCCCAAGCGGATCCAGTCCGGCCGTCCGGCCCACACCATCTTGTTTAAAAGTAGTAATCATGTTGGAGCGATGGAAGATTTCTACCCGTTCACCTAGAGGCCCGCCCCGCCGCGTAGCAACTCAAAGAAATCTTGAAGCGCCGACGTCGGCATGGACCCGGAATGAGGGAGAAGAAGGTCGTCGGCGTAAGCCGAAAGGGCAAGGGTGCCGAGACACGAGCTTGGCAGGGTTGCCAGAGTCTCTTTGTATGCCATCAGCACCAGCTCGAAGTAGATGCTTATGAGCAAGGGGCTCAGACTGTCATTCTGGATTATGCCACGCCGAACAGGCATGCCGTATACGTGACGGCCGCTAAAAGAGATGTTTATTACATCGAAGCGCCAACAGGAGCGCAGGTAAGCCCGAAAGACAGCCGGGAATCCCAACCGTTCCACGAACTCCAGAAGGAGTTCCTGATCGACGCAATCGAACCCTTTACGCAGATCGACTGCAACCGCTGGGGCACCGGGCGCGGCTCTTCCATGAAGGGCGTCCTCTGACTGTTCAGAGGAGAATCCAGGATTCCCTTGACCTTTCTGGTTTTCGGTTTGTTGCAACTGCCACCATGTACTGGCAAGGAACATGTTGGCCTCCATGCTTCGTCCGGGAACAGCGTATGTCTGCTCCGGACTCACCACGGATTCCGCCACTTGTCCCAGTCGCTCAGCCCGAAGCTTGGCAAGCAACTTCGCATCCGCATTCTCTACTGTGATGAGAGGCGAGTTGCCTACGTTGCGATTTTCTCCTCCTTTCGGCAGGCGACGTACACTAGCTCAATGGAACGTTTTGGAGACGTCCCCTTGTTCTCGGATCAGCATGCAAAGCCAATGCACTTGGCTGGCCAGCACCGCCACGAAGCCTTGGTAGAACTCCGCGGGCAGAGCGTCTTTCCCTGGGGCTTTCCTCTTTCTGAGCTTTCCGATGGCGGAGATGATCTCCGCCATCGAGAAAGGCTCCTCGATTTGATGTGTCTGCCCCTCCTGTTGCGCAAGGGCGCTTTCAGGCAGCAAGCGCTGCGCCACGGCGCGCTCTGTTGTTCTACGCGCGTAGAAGGAGAAGTAATATTCCCGCAGGATGCGGTTTATTTTTGACGGAGCAAGCATTCTTGGCTTCGGGCGTCCAGGAAGCTGGCCGACACGGATTGCGAGGTCTGTCGCTCAACCCCACCTTTATACTTTGCTAGGCGTCGAACGCCGAGAGTCCTATAATAAAGACGGGCGTGATGGTATGCCCGTTCGTTTCTCAGCCCTTTGCCGAATCCCCGCTGTGGAGAGCGGACGTGCTTTTCCTGCGCTCCGCCTGCGTGGCAAAGCGAGTGTTTTTTCTTCTTAAGTGATTTGTGCGTGCACATCGTCGGTGTCGGATGGCAGCGTTGCCAGAGGACACTGCGATGGAAGTAGGCGTGATGGAGGCTTGTTCGTCCACACAGCCTACTGGATCAGGGGCATCCGCCCCGGAATCGTCCCCGGCGACGCCGAGATCCTAGAGCGCCATGGTGGCCGCGCCTAGCGTGGAAGCCATGGCCGAGATGGAAGCCTCCAAGAAAGCGGGGTATGAACCCTCGCTAGTCTACAAGGTAGGCTACCTTTTCGATGGGCGAACTGCACGCGCCTTTACGAAGGCGCTGCAGGACGCCAATATTTTTGAAAAAGATCTCGACGGCCTCTGCGTCTTCAGCGGCGGGCAGCGGGTCGAGGTGGTATGCAAGGATATCACCTTGGCCCGACACCTGATCACCGAACCGCTGATCGTTGATGGTCGGAAGATCTTGCCTATAACGATGGACCGCTCGGTGGTGGTCCATCTCACTGGGATCTCCAGTCGCATGACGAGGTCAGCGTTTCGAGAACAGCTTGAAAAGCACGGAGAAGTGCACGCGTTGTGGCCGAAGTCCACGATTTTCCAAGGCTACAATAGCCTTTTCGGAGGTCAAGCTGCGGCGCGTATCACGGTAAAAGAGGGTGGTGCGCTTCCCCATAAGCTGGAGGTCTGCCAAGAAGCGGTGGACCTCTGGTACGTGGGAAAACGCCAATTTTGTGGCTACTGCAATGCAGTAGGGCATCTACGAAAAAGGTGCCCGAACATTGTGTGCCACCTATGCGGCGAAAAGGGTCACGTTCGGCGCGTGTGCCAAAAGCGCCCCACCCCGGTGCCCCCTGCCGCCAAAAAGGCGCAGGGAAAACGTGGAAAGCTGGTAGAAAGACCAGCTCGCGAAAATGGCCGTTCCCAACTGCCAGCCTCCCTTCCTCCCGTACAGACGTCGGAGGAAATAGCTCCCGTGGACGCGGGAATGGAGGAGGGTTGGCAGCTGGTTCAGGCCAGAAAAGAGAAAAAAAAGAAAGTGATGATAGAAGAAAATTCGGAGAAGAAAACTGCTGGCAACAAGAAAAAAGCCGCGCCGCTTTCAAAAAAAAAACTCCGCGAATGCTCGGTGGCACTGGAACGCTTAGCCGTTCCTGCCGAGTCCGCCCGCGGCAATGTTCGCGGAACAGCTGATGCGGACGCGATGAATACTCGCGTGGACGAGCCCAATCTACGTGTAGAGGGTGAGACGCGAGACTCGCGCGCCGACAGCCAGGACGCCGCGCTCGATAAAGTCGCGGAGGAGCCCGCGGCAACGTTTGCCGTCAACGATGACGCCGCGCTCGATAAGGTCGCGGAGCAGCCCGCGGCAACGGTCGCCGCTGGCGAAGAGGCGGCCTTCCAGAAAGCGGCGGGGGAGCTCGCAGCAACGTTCGCCGAGCGCGAAACCCCGTCGCGCAAGGGCGTACGCAGGTCGGCTCCGACGGAGAAGGCCCCCGCAGGTGAGTGCGACCTGAAGGCCGGAAGCGGATCCTCCTCCTCGGAGGCACCCCCCAGGAAGTCGGCACGCAAGTCCCAGAAACCCAGGAGGCGCCTCCCCTCCACCAGCGAGGAGGAGAAACCGGAAGGAAGCGGCAGCGTGGGAATCCCGGAGGGGGAATAGCCACGCCCGGAAGCCGTCGAGTCGGCCACCCCCATGGAGGAGGGAGAGCAGGAGGGAGAAGTCCTCCCTGCAGTCGCGAAACCTGAGCAGCCCGAACAAATGGAGGAAGGCGAACAGGTAGGCGCGACTCCACGTGCGGGTGATCCGGCCGACGCGCCGGCACCGTTGGAGGAGGAAGAAAAGGTGCCTTCAGTACCTGTCCCTCCTACCCCTCCACCTAGCGTCCCGTCCCAGCAGGTGGCGGACGCCGCATCGCCGTTTTCCCTGGACTAACACCTGGGCTCGCCAGTCGCAGTCGGATTCGCGCGGCCTGTTGGAACGTCAACGGGCTGCGTGACGACGGCAACAGGCGACATACAGCCGACAACCTGCGTGAGCTCGACCTGGCGCTGCTGCAGGAGATCCACGTGATCACCGCGGCGGACGCCCAGGAAATCGAGACGATCGCGGGGGGTCGGCTGTATTGGCGATGCGGCCTCCGCAACACCTGCGGGGTCGCGTTCTTCGTGAAGCCGGCCATTGACGCTGCCGTAAAGGGCGTGAGGTTTGATGACGACGGTCGGATCGGTCAGCTGATTCCCAGCTGGTCCGACTCGATCGACCTAATCCTCACAAACGTGTATGGCCCCAGCGGCAAACAGGGTTACCGCGACCGCACCAGGCTGCTGGAAACCCTGAAGCGCGACTGGCTGGCGGTTACCAATGTGCGAAAGGCTCACCTGATAGCGCGAGATTTGAATCTCCGCCTGCTAACAGGTGAGCCGGAAACACAAGTGAAAGCGATGAACGAAATGTGCGCCGCCATGCGTGCGCGCAACTTGTTCGCGGGTGAGAAAGGAATGGTCCGCAGCATCGACCACGTCTTCCTGGACGCTGACCTGTGTTCACGCGTCGGCAAACGGGGGAGGGTTGTGTCGACGTTGTCGGACCATTCCCGGCTAATTTTCGAGATACGGCCTTGCGACAAAGGACCGCCATCCAGGGATTGGCAGCTAGCGAAGGAATGGACGCGACTCTCAGGTGCGAAGGAACACCTTCGCGAATACCTGGGAGGCGTCACGCTCCGGAATCTCCAGGACTGGGACCTTTTTAAGGAATCGGTCCGCGAGTTCTGTGAGCAGTTCCCCCTGGATCGCCTGCCCCCCGGATTCGGCGAGGGTGCTCGCAACCACCGGGCCTATTTACAGGCTCGTAGGTACGAGAGAACCCCTAATGTCCGTCGCCTGTCCGAGAACCGCGCCGGGGCCGAACGCCAAGCCTGGCAATCCGGGTCGGCCAGCTTGCTGGACGACCAGGGCCGGGAATCTTCGTCCCCGGCGTCGGTACGGTATCTCGTGCGGAGTTCTTATTCCTTCCTTCACGCCAGGGAGCCCCCGGATCGAAACGCCTCTCGACGCTTGCTTCCGGATGGCACCCCGGCAATAGGGGAGGAGGAGATGGAAAGCCTCGACGAGCATTTTACCACCGGCGAAATTCTCGCCGGTATCAAAAGGCTCAAGAGGCGTAAAGCTCCAGGGGAAGACGGCTTGCCTGCGGAGTTGTTTCAGAGCTTCGCGGAAGAGCTGGCACCCCTGCTGCTTAAGTTGATCAGGCTGATCCGAGACGAAGGCGATGTTCCCGCCTCGTTTCGGTCAGCCAGAGTGAGGCTCCTTCCGAAAGGGGGAGACCTCAGGAATTTAAAGAACTGGCGTCCGATAACCATCGTGAATACGGACGCCAAGTTGATAGCAAAGCTATGGGCTTCGCGTCTGGGGCAGGTGGCAGAATCCGAAATTAGCCCGGAGCAGACTTATGCTGTTCCCGGGCGAAGTATGGATGCCAACCTCTTCTTCGCAAGCACATGGGTGCACCTGCAGAAAAGAGAGAAGAAAGGGATAGGGAAAGTCGGCAACCCCACATTGGGGCCACCAGCCGGGCTGGGAAGGGACCCCCGAGCAGGGAAGGGGGCCCTAGCGCTCGCAGTCGATCTCCACAAGGCGTTCGACTGTGTAGACCAGGAACTCCTCTTGGAGCTCCTGGGTCGCATGGGCTTCCCACCCTCCCTGATTTCCTACCTGCGCTCTTGCTGGCGGAATGCGATGACTACCGTCTGTTTCAGTAGACAGAAGGTGTATGGCGTTCCGGTGCGGAGGGGCATAATGCAGGGCGATAGCCTCAGCCCCCTGCTCTTTAGCACCTACTTTGAGTTGGTGCTGAGAGCGTACAGGGTGACTTTGGCCCCCTTGCCGAGCTCGTGCCTCGGCACGCCCGCCGTAGCAGCGTACGACGACGATCTTCTGCTCTTGTTGCCAATGTCCACCCCGGCGAAGGCGGTCGGAGACTTCTTCGATCTGCTCAGCAGCGGGACCGGACTGCAGGTTAACAGGGCGAAGTCGTCGGTTGTGCCAATAGGTGCGGCGTGGGCAGGGCAGCAGGACTAGGTCCGTCTGGGGATCCCCACGGCGAGGTGCTTCAAGTACCTTGGTGTGCCGTTGATGGACTACTCCCCTGCGGAAGCGTGGTCCAGCTGCCTCCAAAAAGTCGAGACGGCGATCGGCCCGTTCCTGGAAGGCAAGTTTCACTTGCCGGAACGGGCCGCGGTTTGGAACTCCTTCGCGGCCCCCATCCTCCGCCCTTTGGTTTTTGTTTGCCCTCCCACCGTGAAATCCAAGAAGAGGACGAAGGACCTCCTCCGTATCGCCCTTTGGGGCAAGGGGAGGCCCCGTGTCCCACTGAAGGACATGTGCGCTCCGCGTCGGGACGGCGGTCTTGGCCTCCTGACGCTGGAGCGCGTGGAGAAGCAGCTGCGGTGGCGAATCCTCGCCATCGCAGCGAAGATGTGGTGCACCCCTTGGTGCACTTCAGCCCGCCTCCTGGCCAGCCGTGTGTCCCGGTGCGATGGACTCGCGTCTTTTCTTCACAGCCGTGGCCGGAAGATGCGAAGATGCGGCCTACTGCTCGGGCGCATGGCAACATTGGCCAAGGAGAACAGCTGGATGGTTTGCTGCCCCGCCAACTCCCCGCCTGGCTGGAGGAAAATATTGGAACGTGGGCAGTGGTTAACCAGACAAGCCACGAGACGTGGAATCGTCTCCGATGCAGCCCCTACGCCCAATGCACGCTGCGGAATCTCCTGGAGAGTCCAGCAAGATGCACGTGGGCAGAGACGACCTGTCTCGCTACGGCGCTGCTTTTCCTGAAGAGGGCACTTCACAGCAGCCGGACGCCTATGTGGCAAGTCTCCTGCTGCATCGAGGGACGCGAAAAGTTGATCAGCGGCTTAACAACAGGAGAACTGGCAGACGCCACGACCCCGAGCGTCCAGCCGCGAGGAGTAAGAAGATGGGGCGAGCTGCTGGCCATCGCTATGGATGTGCTGAAGTGGCCCCCGCTTCTTCAGGAATCCAGGATCCCGCTTCTTAAGTGGAAAGAGTCCGCGCTGCTGTTGTTGCATTGGGGTTTACCCTGCAACGCACGCCGCTCTCACTGGACAAGAGGAGTTGTGGATCCTGAGTGTGTCAGGTGCGGAGAGCGGGAATCGCTCTCCCACCTTATTGTGGACTGTGCTGCCCTTCGTCCCCTTTGGGAACGGTTTGGGACGATCCTCGGTCTCCCAACGGGCAGTTCCCCTAGAGACGTTCTTCGGCCCCTCTTCGTGAAGGACGCCCTGCAACCAGCCGCAGCCCTTGCAGCCTTGTGCTGCGTCCGAGGCATCGTGGCGGCATGGAGCGACACCAACAAGGAAGGAGTGGGTCAACACGCGAGGGATGTCATCCCATATGCCCAACGCTTCTTGCGAAGAGCTGCCGGATGGCTCCAGCTGGGGAATATGAGGACTGACCTCGAGGGCTTCGTTCGACGGATGGGCCCTCTTCACAGCGAACAGTGATCCCTTCCCTGCCCTTTAACTTCTTTTTGTTTGTTTCTTTTTATTTTACTTTTTGTCTTATCCCCATCCCCCTTCGCTGTCGGGGAGTGCCACGCCGGGCTG
The DNA here is from genome assembly GCA_036172245.1 of Raillietiella orientalis. Lineage (NCBI taxonomy): Eukaryota > Metazoa > Arthropoda > Ichthyostraca > Raillietiellida > Raillietiellidae > Raillietiella > Raillietiella orientalis. The sequence goes on along the minus strand of JAYWIR010000096.1, from coordinate 112,799 downwards.
CGTCCCTGTGTCCCGACAGGTCCTGTGTTTACGGCCGTGGTGGGGCCTTGTACCACGTATGTAAAGTTTATTAATAAACGCCCCGGGCGTACCCGGGTGATAATGCCGAATCCCTTGGCGAGTGGACGTGTTTTTCCTTCGCTCTCGAGTGAGTCGACAGAAAGCGGTTTTTTCTTGTTTTGTTTGGTGTGGAACATCGTTGGTGTGCGATGCCAGCGATGCCTGAGTACACCACGAAGGAGGTTGGAGTGGGGGAGCCTTGGCCATCCCCACAGCCTACAGAATCAGGGGCTTCCGCCCCGGAATCGCCCTCGCTGCTCAACGCGAGGAGCTGGAGCGCCATGGTGGCCGCGCCGAGCGCGGAAACGATGGCCGAGATGGCGGCCTACCGGGAGCTATGTACAAGCACGGTCTGGTATACCAGGTAGGCAATCTCTTCGACGGGCGAACTGCACGCGCTTTTTCAAAGGCGTTGCAGAACACCAACGTATTAGAGAAGGATCTTCACGGTCTATCCGTGCTCAGCGGAGGTCAGCGCGTCGAGGTTGTCTGCAAGGACATCACCTTGGCGCAAAGCTTGATTACTACCCCGCTGAACGTGGACGGACGCAAAACCCTACCAGTCACGATGGACCGCTCCGTAGTTGTCTATCTGACTGAAATCACCAGCCGCATGACGCGGTCTGCGGTTGGTGATCAACTGCGAAAATACGGAGACGTTCACGCGCTATGGCCAAAGGATACCATCTTCGATGGCTACGATAGCCTTTTCGGAGGGCATGATGCCGCGCGTGTTACGGTAAAGAAGGAAAGTGGGCTTCCCCATAAACTAGAGGTGAATGACGAAGTCGTAGACCTCTGTTACGTGGGAAACCCCGCTTTTGTGGCTACTGCGATGCAGTAGGACACTAGCGCAAGCGGTGCCCGAACATTGTGTGCCACTTATGCGGGGAGAAGGGTCACGTGCGCCGCGTATGCCCTAAACGCCCCACTCCGGCGCCGCCTGCCGCAAAGAAAGCGCAGGCAAAACGCGGAAAATTGATCGAAAGACCAAAAAAAGACACGGGCCGCTAGCAGCCGCAAGCCCCCGTTGCTCCCACACAGGCGTCGGAGGAAAAACCTTCCGAACACGCGGGAGTCCAAGACGGCTGGCAGCTGGTTAAGGCCAGAAAGGAGAAAAAGGTGTCCCCCGCGGAACCCGCGAAAGCGGTAAAAAGACAGCCGCCAAGGCGAGAAAACCTGGGCCGCGCTCCAAGACCATGCGAGAATGTACGGTGGCACTAGAGCGCATAGCCGTTCCCAAGACTGCCACGCTGGGCGACGAGCCTTCCCTCACCGTTTCCGACGCGTCCGAAGTTGACGACGGCGAACCCTCTGTTTAAACAGAGGCTGAGCCGCGCGAAATAGCGACGGTCGGAGCCGAGGACGCCGTGTTCGATCTGGCGGCGGAGGAGATCGCGGCCACGCTGGCGGAGCGTGAGAACCCCTCACGCAAGGACGTGCGGAGGCCAGCTCCCGCGGAAAAGGCCCCCACAGGTGAGTTGGACCTGGGGGCCGAAAGCAGATCCTCCTCCTCGGAGGCACCCCCCCGGAAGTCGGGACGCAAGTCCCAGAAACCCAGTAGGCGTTTCCCCCCCACCAGCGAGCAGTAGAAGCAGGAAGTTAGCGGTAGCGTGCGAATCCCGGAGGGGGAACTCCCACGCTCCGAGGCCGTCGAGCCGGCCACCCCCATGGAGGAGACTGAGCAGGGGGGCGAAGTTCTCCCTGCAGTCGCCGAGCCTGAACAGCCCGCCCCCATGGAGGAGGGCCAACAGGTAGGCGCGACCACACCTGAGGGTGACCCGCTCGACGCGCCGTTACCCATGGAGGAGGGAGACCAGGTGCACGCAGCGCCTGACCCTTTTCCTCCACCTAGCGTCCCGCCCCGACAGGTGGTGGACGCCGCATCGCCATCTTCCCAAGAGTAACACCTGGGCTCGCCAGTCGCAGTCGGATCCGCGCCGCCTGTTGGAACGTCAACGGTCTGCGCGACGACGGTAACAGGCGAGATACGGCCGACACCCTGCGTGAGCTCGAGCTGGCCCTGCTGCAAGGGATCCACGTAATGACCGCGGGAGACGCCCAGGAGATCGAGACGATCGCGGAAGGTGGGTTGTATAGACGATGCGGCCTTCGCAAAGCCTGCGGGGTAGCGTTCTTCGTGAAGCCGGCCATCGACGCTGCCGTGAAGGGCGTGAGCTTCGATGACGACGGTCGGGTCGGTCAGCTGATTCTCAGCTGGTCCGACTCGATCGACCTGATCGTCACGAATGTGTACGCCCCGAGCGGTAAACAGGGATACAGCGACCGCACCAGGTTGCTGGAATCCCTGAAGCGCGACTGGCTGGCAAACACGAACTTGCGGAAGGCTCACCTGATAGCGGAAGATTTCAAGCTCCGTCTACTAACAGGTGAGCCAGACACACAAGAGAACGCGATGAACGAGTTCTGCGCTGCAATACGCACGTGCAACTTGTTGGCGGACGAGGAGGGAATGGACCGCAGCAAAGACCACGTCTTCCTGGATGCTGACCTGTGTTCACGGGACGGCAAACGGGGAAGGGTTGCGTCGACGTTGTCGGACCATTCCCGAATTATTTTCGAGATGCATCCTCGCGACAACGGACCGCCATCTAGGAATTGGCGTCTGCCGGGGTACTGGACGCTACTCTTAGGTGCGAAGGAACACCTTGCCGAATTCCTGATAGGCATCACGCTCCAGAATCTTACGGACTGGCACCTTGTTAAGGCCTCGGTCCGGGAGTGTTACGAGCAGTTCCCCCTGGACCGCCTGCATCCCGGATTCGGCGAGGATCCTCGCAACCATCGGGCCTATTTACAGGCTCGTAGGTCTGAGAGAACCCCTAATTTCCGTAGCCTGGCCGTGTACCGCGCCGGGGCCGAACGTTAAACCTAGCAACCCGGGTCGGCCAGCTTGCTGGACGACCAGGGCCGGTAATGTTCGTCCTTGGCGTCCGTACGGCATCTCGTGCAGAGTTTTTATTCCTCCCTGTACGCCAAGGAGCCCACGGATTCAGACGCCTTTTGGAGCTTGCTTCCGGATGGTGCCTCGGCATTAGGGGAGGAAGACATGGAAAGCCTTGACGAGTCTTTTACCACTGTCAAAATTCTCGCCGGTAGCAACAAGCTCAAGAGGCGTAAAGCTCCAGGGGAAAACGGTTTGCCCGCGAAGTTCTTTCAGATTTTCGCGGAGGAGCTGGCACCCCTGCTAACTAAGTTGATCAGGCTGAACCGTGACGAAGGCAATGTTCCCGCCTCGTTTCGGTCAGCCAGAGCGAGGCTCCTTCGAAAAGGGGGAGACCTTAGGAATTTAAACAACTGGCGTCCGAGCAAGATTGTGAATACGGACGCCAAGTTAGTTGCCGAGCTATGGGCTTCGCGTCTAAGGCAGGTGGCACAATCCATAATTAGCCCGGAGCAGACTTATGCTGTTCCCGTGCGAAGCATGGATGCCAACCTCTTCTTCGCAAGCACATGGGTGCACCTGAAGAGAAAAAAGAAGAAAGGGATAGGGAAAGTCGCCAATCCCACATTGGGGCCGCCAGCCGGGTTAAGAAGGGAACCCCGGGTAGGGAAGAGGACTTTAGCGCTCCCAGTCGATCTTCACAAGGCATTCGACTGTGTAGACCAGGAACTGCTCTTGGAACTCCTGGGTCGCATGGGCTTGACACCCTCCCTAATGTCCTACCTGCGCTCTTGCTGGCGGAATGCGATGATTACCGTCTCTTTCAGCGGTCACAATGTGTATGGCGTGCCGGTGCGGCGGAACATGAGGGAGGGGGATAGCCTCAGCCCCCTGCTCTTCAGCACCTACTTTGAGTTGGTGCTGAGAGCGTACAGGGTGACTTTGGCCCCCTTGCCGAGCTCGTGCCCTGGCACGCCCGCCGTAGCAGCGTACGCCGACGATGTTCTGCTCTTGTTGCCAATGTCCACCTCGGCAAAGGCGGTCGGAGACTTCTTCGATCTGTTAAGCCGCGGGACCGGACTGCAGGTCAACAGGGCAAAGTCGCCGGTGGTGCCAATAGGTGCGGCGTGAGCAGGGCTGCAGGACTGTGTCTGTCTAGGTATCCCCACGGCGAGGTTCTTCAAGTACCTTGGTGTGCCATTGGGGGACTACTCTTCTGCGGAAGCGTGCTCCAGCAGCCTCCAAAAAGTCGAGACGGCGATCGGTCCGTTCCTGAAAGGCAAGTTTTACTTGCCAAAACGGGCCGCGGTTTAAAACGCCTTCGAGCCCCCATTCTCAGCCCCTTGCTTTTTGTTTGCCTCCACACCGTGGAATCAAAGAAGAAAACAAAGCACCTCCTCCGTATCGCCCTTTGGGACAAGGGGAGGCCCCGAGTCCCTCTGAAGGACTTATGCGCTCCGCGTCGGGACGGCGGTCTTTGCCTCCTGACGCTTGAGCGCGTGGATAAGCAACTGCGGTGGCGAACCCTCGTCATCGCAGCGAAGATGTGGAGCACCCCTTGGTGCATTCCGGCCCTCCTCCTGGCCCTTCGTCTGTCCCGGTGCTATGCACTCGCGTCTTTTCTTCTGAGCCGTGGCCGGAAGATGCGAAGATGCGGCCTACTGCTCGGGCGCATGGCAATATTGGCTAAGCAGAACAGCTGGATGGTTTGCTGCACGCCAACTCCCCCGCCTGGCTGGAGGAGAACATCGGAACGTGGGCAGTGGTGAATCAGAAAAGCCACGAAACGTGGAATCGTCACCGATGCAGCCCCTACGCCCGCTGCATGCTGCGGAATCTCCTGGAGGGTCCAGCAAGATTCACGTGGGCAGAGACGACCTGCCGAGCTACGGCGTTGCCCTTCCTGAGGAGGGCACTTCACAGCAGCCGGACGCCGAGTTGGCAAGTCTCCTGCTGCATCGAGGGACGCGAGAAGTTGATGAGCGGCTGGACAACAGGAGAACTGGCCGACGCCACGACTACGAGCGTCCAGCCTCGAGGATTATTAAGATGGGGCGAGCTGCTCGCCATCCCCATGGATGAGCTGAAGTGGTCCCGGTTATAAAAGAATCCAGGATCCTGCCCCTCAAGTGGGAAGAGTCCGCGTTGGTGCTGTTGCACTGGGGTCTACCCAGCATCGCACGCCGCTTCCAGTGGACGAGGGGAGCTGTGGATCCTGCGTGTGCCAGCTCAGGGGAGCGAGATTTGCGCCCCCACCTTATTGCGGATTGTGCTGCCCTCCGACCTCTTTGGGAACGGTTTGGGACGATCCTCGGTCTCCCAACGGGCAGTTCCCCTAGAGACGTTCTTCGGCCCCTCTTCGTGAAGGACGCCCTGCAACCAGCCGCAGCCCTTGCAGCCTTGTGCTGCGTCCGAGGCATCGTGGCGGCATGGAGCGACACCAACAAGGAAGGAGTGGGTCAACACGCGAGGGATGTCATCCCGTATGTCCAACGCTTCTTGCCGAAAGCTGCCGGATGGCCCCAACTGGGGAATATACAGACAGACCTCGAGGGCTTGGTTTGACGGATGGGCCCTCCTCACAGCGACCAGTGATCCATTCCCTGTCCTCCAACTTCTTTTTGTTTGTTTCCTTTTTTTTTTTTTGTTTTTGGTCTCATCCCTATCACCCTTCGCTGTCGGTAAGTGCCACGCTGGGATGCGTCCTGGTGTCCCTACAGATCCTTTGTTTGCGGCCGTAGTGGTTTCTCGTACCACGCATGTAGAGTTCCCAAATGAACGCCCCGGGCGTACCCGGGTGATAACGCCGAAACCTGGAGGAAGACGGTTCAGGGGAAGCTGGTCGCAGAACTCGCGGACTGAGCTCTTCAAGTCGTCCCAGTCGGCGAGCGACTGCAGATGAAAGCCTTGCAGGAAGCAGCGAAGAAGTTGCGCTGCTCCTGCGAGGAGCAACCAGTCCCCTGGCAAACGCCACGCTGTGGAGGGTGGACCTCCACCGCGCGGGTGTATTTCTAGCACGAGTCGGGGATGGTCGGAAATTTCGGATGGCACTGCCCCTCGATTTCCCACCCGCGAACACAGGTGGTTGTCGAGGAACATGTGGTCGATCCTCGTCTCCGTCCCGGCGTCACCGGCCAACAAGTTGCGCGCGTGCATGGCAGCGCACATCTCGTTGACCAGCTGTGCGCGAATGTCGGGCGCACCTGCCAGCAGGCGGACGTTAAAGTCCCCGGCAATGAGGTGCGCCTTTCGCATGTCTGCTTCGGCCATCCAATCTCGCCGCAGGCCTTCGAAGAACGCAGTGCGTTCCCCGCGCCTGTGGCTCGTGCCGCTCGCGTACACGTTGGTCACGACGAGGTCGATCGCGTCGGACCACTTGGCAACAAGCTGTCCGATTTGACCTTCCCCGTCGAAGTGCACGTCGCGCAGCGCATTAACGGCCCTCGCCGTGATGGCGGGTTCAGAAGAAGTGGTGGGGCGTGATCCCATTTCCTTTGGCTTGGGAGACGCGGTCTTCCCGCCTCCCTTACCTTAAACTGCGGCGTTCACAGGCATTTCTGCCTGTCAACGGCCGCGAAACATACACGAAACACCAGGAAAGAAAAACTCCTTATCCACGGAGCGCACAACAATTGCGTCCGCCGTTCGCCGCCTCCTGAGGCGCTATGTTTCCGGCCTCCACCTCGTGGTCGCAAGTGGTTGAGTCCTGAGAAGAAGCCGGACGTCTGACGGCCTTCTTGCCAGCCTTGGGGGTTTACACCCAAGTACGCACAGGGCGCTTATTGTTAAAACTCTACATCCGCGGTACAAGGCTCCGCTCACGGTCATACGCACTGGACCTGCCGAAACGCCGGGACCCAGCCCAGCGTAGCGTTCCTCAGCAGCGAAGGCGAATGGGGATAAAACAAAAATAAAAATATAAAAAAGAAACAAACAAAACGAAGTTGGAGGGCAGGGAAGGCATCACTGGTCGCTGTGGGGAGGGCCCATCCGTCGAACGAACTACTCGAGGTATGTCTGCATATTTCCCTGTTGGGGACATCCGGCAGCTCTTGGCAAGAAGCGTTGGGCATACAAGATGACATCCCTCGCCTGTGGACCCACTCCTTCGTTGTTGGCGTCGCTCCATGCCGCCACGATGCCACGGACGCAGCACAAGGCTGCGATGGCTGCGGCTGGCTGCAGTGCGTCCTTCACGAAGAGGGGCCGAAGAACGTCTCTGGGGGTGCTGCCCGTAGGGAGCCCGAGGGTCGTCCCGAACCGTTTCCACAGGGGTCGGAGGGCAGCACAGTCAACTAGTAGGTGGGGGAGCGATTCCCGCTCTCCACACCTGCCACACTCAGGCCTTACACTCCCCCGCGTCCATTGGAAGCATCGCGCGTTGCAGGGTAGACCCCAGTGCAACATCAGCAGCGCCGACACTTACCACTTCAGGGGAAGAAGCCTAGATCAGATTAATATTGGGGGCCACTTCAGGTCATCCGTCGGGATGTCGAGCAGCTCGCCCCATCGACGAAGTCCACGCGGGAGGGCACTCGGGGTCGTGGCATCTCCGAGTTCTTCCATGGTCCAGCCGCTCATCTTCTTTTCCTTGCCTGCGATTCGGCAGGAGACTTGCCACTTTGGCTTGCGGCCGCTGGTTAAAGCCCTTCGTGGGAAGGGCAGGGTCGAGGCTAGAGGGGTAGTCTCAGCCCACGTGCTCCTAGCGGGAGACTCCAGGGTAGTCCGCAATGTGCAGCAGGCGTTGGGGCCGAATCGCAGGCGGTTGCAGTCAGGGGAAGTCTGGAGGTTCAGCTTGGCCCACGTCGCAACGGATTCCTTCAGCCAGGCGGAGGAGTTGGCGAAGCTGCATACCGTCCAACCGTTGTCTCTCACCAGGGCTTCCATGCGCTTAAAAAGAAGGCCGAATCTTCTGACCTTCCTGCCAGAGCACAGAAGGTACGACGCGAGTCCTTGAGTCCTGGACACACGGCTGGCAAGGATGCGGGCCGGAACGCACCAAGGGGTGCTCCATGACTTTGCTGCGATGGTGAGGGTGCGCCATCGCAGCTGTATGTCCAGGCGCTCCAGCGTCAGGAGGCCAAGACCGCCGTCCCGACGAGGAGCGCATAATTAATCTAGAGGCACACGTGGCCTCCCGCTGCCACAGAGGGCGATGCGGAATAGGTCCTTGGTCCTCTTTTTGATGTCACGGGGAACGGGGCAAACAAAGAGCAGGGGGCGGAGTATTGAAGCCGCGAACGTGTTTCACACCGCGGCCTGTTCATGCAGAAGAAACCAGCATTCCAGAAACGGTACGATTGCCACCTCTACCTTTTTAAGATTTCCTGAACAGGCTTCTGCGAGGCAGAATTCCCCCAACAGGACACCCAAGTGCTTCAGGTACCTGGCCGCGGGGATCCCCAAGCGGATCCAGTCAGGCCGTCCGACCCACGTCGCACCCACCGGTACGACCGACGACTTCGCCTTGTTTACCTGAAGTCCACTCCCACGATTTAGCAGGTCGCAGAAGTCCTCGACTGCGGCTGCCGGGACGCATATGGGCAACATGAGCAGAAGATCGTCGGCGCATGCTGCTACGGCGGTCGTATCGGGGCACGAGCTGGGCAGGGCAGCCAAGGTCACACTGTACGCTCTCAGCACGAACTCAAGGTAGGTGCTAAAGAGCAGGGAACTGAGGCTATCGCCCTGCCGTATGCCCCGCCGCACCGGCACATCGTACACCTGTTCGCTGGAGAAAGTGAAGATAATTATGGCGTTGCGCCAGAAGGAGCGCAGGAAGGAGAGAAGGGAGGGTGGGAAGCCCATGCGACCCAGGAGCTCAAACAGTAGCTTCTGGTCAACGCAGTCGAACGCCTTATGGAGATCGACCGCGCTCGCTAGGGCCCCATTCCCAGCCCGGGTGTCCATTCCCAGCCCAGCTAGCGGCCCCAAAGTAGGGTTGCCAATCTTCGAGCCAGTGTCGTTTAGGCAGCGCTGCACATGGAACCATGTGCTCGCGAAGATCAGGTTGGCATCCATACTTCGCTCGGGAACAGCGTATGTCTGCTCCGGGCTAATTATGCAGTCTGCCACCTGTCCTAGACGCAAAGCCCACAGTCCAGCGACCAGCTTGGGGTACGTATTCACAATTGTGATCGGACGCCAGTTGCCTAAGGATCTCAGGTGTCCTCCCTTCGGGAGGAGCCTCACACGGGTTGACCGAAACAAGGCGGGAATGTCGCCTTCGTCTCGGATCAGCCGGGTCAACTGCAGCACCAGGGGGGCCAGCTCTGCCGCGAAGCATTGAAAGCATTTTTCTACCGGTGAGAATTTCACCGGTAGAAAAAGGCTCGTCGAAGCTGATCCTCTCCTCCTCCCCTGTCGCCGGGGTTCCGTCCGGAAGCAGAAGCCGCGATGCGTCCCGCTTTGGGGGTGCTGTAGCGTAGAGAGAGGAATAGTAATGCCGCACGAGGTGCCTGATCGCGGGTGGGGCCGTTTGCTTTCGGCCCTGGCCTTCCAACAAGCTGGATGACCCGGATTGCCAGGATTGGCGCTCGGCCCCGGCTTTATATTCGGCCAGGCGACGGACATTGGGGGTCCTGTCGTACCGGCGGGCCTGTAAATAGGCCGTATGCTTCCAAGCATCCTCCCCAAATCCGAGGGGCACGCTGTGCATGAGGAACACCTCACAGAACTCGCGGACCGAGGCCTTGAAGAGGTCCAATCTTTGAGACTGCGGAGGGTCACGCCTCTCAGGAATTCGCGAAGGTGTTCTTTCGCACCTGAGAGCCGCGTGCAGTCCGCAGGCAGCCGCCACGCCCTAAACAGGGGTCCTTTCTCGCGCGGGCAGACCTCGGCGATTAACCTGGAATGATCCGACAGCGTCGCCGCAACTTTTCCCCGTTCGCCGACCCGCGAGCACAGGACGACATCCAGTAAGAAGTAGTCGATGCTGCGGTCCATTTCCTCCGCGTCCCCTAACAAGTTGCGCGTGCGCATGACAGCGCACAACTCGTTGACTGTGCATTCTTGTGCTTCGGGCTCACCTGACAGCAGACGGAGATTAAAGTCCCCAGCTATCAGGTGTGTCTTCCGCACATTCGTGTCGGCCAGCCAATCCGGCTTCAGGGTTTCCAGCAACGTGGTACGGTAGCTGTATCCCCCTTTCCCGCCTGAGGTGTAGGCAACCCCGCGCACTCAAGAAGGCGCAAGGAAAAGCCTCTGCTGCCGCCGCGCGCGCTGCCGCAAACACCCGCAGCGAGATGAGAGCTGCCGAAGCCGTGACCCCGAAAGGGGGATCGGCGACGAAGGCACCCTCTAAGAGTGCTGGACCAGCTCCGGGCTGCCAGCAAACAAAGAGGCAGGCGAAACGCCCGCCGCCGCGCGCGCGCAATTCGGACTCCGAGGTGGAGTCCGAGGGCAGCGCTAAGGCTCGCCAGGCCCCGGTCAAGGCAAGGGCTGCGCGCAAACCAAAACTTGCCAGGCAAGAGCCTGATGCCGGGAACGGTTCCCGATGCTCCTCGGAGCCCGAGGCAATGGTCCTCGACTCCACCGAGCCGGCCGCGAGCGGCGCGGCGGGGACAGGAAGCGCTTGCGCTACCTCATCCGCCGTGCTCCCGGCTGATGCCTCGCCGGACGGGGCGAGGAACGCACCTCCATATCCGTAGCAGCAATGCGCGGTCTCGCTTCTTCACGTCGCGTCCGAGTGGCCTGTTGAAACGTCAACGGGCTGCAGGACAACGAGAAGAACCAATTGGTTGCCAACGTCTTGCGCGACTTCGATCTGGCCCTGCTGCAGGAGATTCACGCACTTTCCGAACAGCAAGCGGCCAATCTGCAAGTTCGCGCAGGCGGGACGCTCCATTGGAGGTCAGGCTCCCAGAATATCTGCGGAGTCGCATTCCTTCTCTGGGGCAGGGTGGCGGGAGCGGTGCGGAGTGTTTGTTTCGACGAGGAAGGTCGTGTGGGCCATCTTGTTCTCAAGTGGTCCGAATCGATCAACCTTGTCGTCACGAACGTGTACGCGCCAAGCGGCTCCGCGCGTCACACCGAGAAACTGGAGTTCTTCGAGAGACTGCGCGACCGCTGGCTCAGCAACTCCGGCGCCGACGTGGCTCACCTCGTAGCCGGGGACTTAAACGTCCACGCGCTATCGAAGGAGTCTCACCGTCGCCGGGAGAAACGGCTGGTGAACAAGGTGTGCCCGTCGGTGCACGCCTCGAATTTGCTGGCCGACGATCCCGGGATGCGTGCTTTGCCGGACCATGTGTTCCTCGACGATCACCTGCATTGTCGGGTGGGTCGAAGAGGTCCCGTGCCGTCCGAGGTTTCCGACCACTACAGGCTGAAGTTTGAGATACACCCGCCTGGCAAGGGCCCTCCGACGCACGTCTAAAGGTTGCCGGCCGACTGGTTGAGATAGCCGGTGGCTGCGAAGCACCTCCGCCAGCATCTCCGGACCTTTGCCGTTCGAGAGCTCGTGAACTGGGACGATCTGAAAAGATCGGTCCGCGAGTTCTGCAGCCGAGTCCCCTTGCGCTTGTTTCCGCGTGGCTTCGATGAAGGCGTGGCCAACAGCAGAAAGTTTTTGCAGGCCCGCCAATTCTTCCGATGCCCGGACGTCTGGTACCTTGCGGAGTACAAGGCCAAGGCCGAGCGCCAGGTCTGGCAGTCAGGAGCAGCTTGTCTGCTCGACGACCAGGGCCTGGAGTGCTCAAGCGCGGCCAAAGTTTGCCACAAGGATATGCCGAGGCATTTATTATTCTAATTTTCTACAAGAATTAGATAATAAAGTCTTTCAAAAGTTAATTGTGGGAAACACTTGGTTTTCCCACCTTGGTTGACTTGTCGGTTGCCGGTGCATATACCGGTTAGGTCCATTTCCGAGGCGCATGGGAAGGGAAAACTAGAACAAAATCAAACAAAAAGAGACATAACAAGGAGGGAAACCGTTGTATGGGGAGAAGGAAGCGGCAGGGAAGGGATTACTGGGCGCCTAAGTCGGTCCTCCGCATAATGTTGAGGATGCAGTCCAGTTCGGTTCTTATTGTGAAAGGTAGACGCCACCCTGTCGCCATCTCTAAAGGGATCGTCATCCAGTGGATGGCGTCTTTGCATCCTGAGCCTCTTCTTCTGGCGTGCCACCTTTGCACAATGCCGCGCACGCAGCAGAGGACTGCTAGAGACGCAGCGGGGCGCAGACCGTCGCAAAGAAAGAGGGGACGGTAAATTTCCTTAGGGTCGTCTACTGGAAGCTGGAGGATTGGGGCGATTCGACTCCAGAGACCATTCAGGGCGACACACTCGAGAATGAGATGCGGGAAGGTATCTCTTTCTCCGCACTCGCCACAGCGGGCATCCACATACTCCAGTGTCCAGTGAGACAGGCGTGCTCTGCTTAACAGTCCCCAGTGCAGAAATAGCAACGCCGTCTCCTGCCACTTCAACGGAAGTGTGCCGCAATTTCAACACGCTAAGGGCCACTTCAACTCCTCCGGGAGTATTGCACGCAGCACTCCCTAGCGCGCAAGTCCGTGAGGCGGGACGCTGGGGGTGGCAGCGTCCTTGATCTCCCGAGTCGTCCACGCATTTGTAGGTTATTTCCTGCCTCGGCTGAGGCAGGACACTTCCCACGATGCCCGCTCGTTTCTGCTCCTTAAGTTTTTTAGGGAGGACAGAACGGGGGCAAGGGGGCTGAGAGAAGCCCACAGAAATTTCCGAAGCGTGTTGATAATATCCTGCAGCGGCTGTCGAGCGTACGGTCCTCGTCGTAGGCAGTTGTATTCCGCCTCGCTCGTGTCGTTGATCTTAGCCCACGCGTAAGCTGACTCCTGAAGCCAGGCAGTGCAGTTAGCGGAGAGACAGGAGATCCAGGTATTCTCCCTCATCAGGGCGACCATCTGGCGCAACTCGGGGCCACAGTTGCAGAGGCTGCGCTGGTAGGCCACGAGGATCGAGGACAATCCTCTGCAGCCGGTCGCTCTTCTCGCGAGGAGCCGTGCCCGATCGCACCATGGCGTCATCCATAAGCAAGCCGCAAGGGCTAAATTTTGAATTGTTGTTTGATTTTGGATGCGCTCCAACGTAAGGAGGCCCAAGCCACCATCCCTGCGTGGAGCGCACAAGTATTTCAATCGGACTCGCGACCTCGCTGTGCCCCAAAGGGCAGTCCTCTAGAGGGCTTTGGTCCGTCTCTGTATGATGGGAGGGGCGGGGCAAACAAAAAGTAAGGGGCGAAGGTGGGGGGCCGCGAACGCGTTCCACACCGCGGCCCGCTCCTGCAAGTAAAACTTGCGGTTCCGGAACGGGCCGATCGCCAACTCCACCTTTTGGAGACGGTCCTACCAGGCTTCTGCAACGCAGAAGTCGCCCAACGGAACGCCAAGGTGCTTGAAGCACCTGCCCGTGGGGATCCCCAAGCGGATCCAGTCCTGCTGCCCTGCCCACGCCGCACCTATTGGCACCACCGACGAATTCGCCCTGTTAACCTGCAGTACGGTCCCGCGGCTGAGCAGATCGAAGAAGTCTCCGACCGCCTTTGCCGGGGTGGACATTGGCAACAAGTGTAGAACATCGTCGGCGTACGCTGCAACGGCGGACGTGCCGGGGAACGAGCTTGGCAATGGGACCAGATTCACCCTGTACGCTCTCAGCACCAACTCAAAATAGGTGCTCAAGACCAGGGGGCTTAGGCTATCTCCCTGCCTTATGCCCCGCTGCACCGGCACTCCATGCACCTTGTGACCGCTGAAAGAGACGGTAATTATCGCATTCCGCCAGCAAGAGCGCAGGTAGGAAATCAAAGAGGGTGGAAAGCCCATGCGACCCAGGAGCTCCAAGAGGAGTTCCTGGTCTACGCAATCGAACGCCTTGTGGAGATCGACTGCGAGCGCTAGGGCCCCTTTCCTTGCCCGGGGGTCCCTTCCCAGCCCGGCTAGCGGCCTTAATGTGGGGTTGCCCACTTTCCCTATCCCTTTCTTTTCTCTTCTCTGCAGGTGCACCCATGTGCTTGCGAAGAAGAGGTTGGCATCCATACTTCGCCCGGGAACAGCATAAGTCTGCTCTGGGCTAATTACGGATTCTGCCACCTACCCCAGACGCGAAGCCCATAGCCCTGCGATCAACTTGGCGTCCGTATTCACGATCGTGATCGGACGCCAGTTCTTCAAATCCTTGAGGTCTCCCCCTTTCGGAAGGAGCCTCACTCTGGCTCATTGAAACGAGGCGGGAACATCGCCTTCGTCTCGGATCAGCCTGATCAACTTAAGCAGCAGGAGTGCCAGCTCTTCCGCGAAGCTCTGAAAGAACTTTGCGGGCAAGCCGTCTTCCCCTGGAGCTTTACGCCTCTTGAGCCTTTTGATACCGGCGAGAATTTCGCCGGTGGTAAAAGGCTCGTCGAGGCTTTCCATCTCCTCCTCCCCTATTGCCGGGGCGTCATCCGGAAGCAAGCGCCGAGAAGCGTTTCGATATGGGGGCTCCCTGCCGTGAAGGGAGGAATAAAAACTCCGCACGAGATTCCGTACCGACGCCGGGGAGGAACATTCACGGCCCTGGTCGTCCAGCAAGCTGGCCGACCCGGATTGCCATGCTTGGCGTTCGGCCCCGGCGTGGTACTCGGCCAGGCGACGGACATTAGGGGTTCTCTCGTACCTACGAGCCTGTGAATAGGCATGATGGTTGCAAGCACTCTTGCCGAATCCGGGGGCAGGCGATCCAGGGGGAACTGCTCACCGAACTCTCGGACCGATTCCTTAAAAAGGTCCCAGTCCTGGAGATTTCGGAGCGTGACGCCTCTCAGGTATTCGCGATGGTGTTCCTTCGCACCTGAGAGTCGCGTCCAGTCCCTCGGCAGACGCCAGTCTCTGGATGGCGGTCCTTTGTCGCGAGGCCGCATCTCGAAAATTAACCGAGAATGGTCCGACAACGTCGACGCAACCCTCCCCCGTTTGCCGACCCGTGAACACTGGTCAGCGTCGAGGAAGACGTGGTCGATGCTGCGGACCATTCCCCTCTCACCCGCGAACGGGTTGCGCGCACGCATGGCGGCGCACAACTCGTTCATCGCGTTCTCTTGTGTTTCTGGCTCACCTGTTAGCAGACAGAGATTGAAATCTCCCGCTATCAGGTGAGCCTTCCGCACGTTAGTGTCCGCCAGCCAGTCGCGCTTCAAAGATTGCAGCAGCCTGGTACGGTCGCTGTATCCCTGTTTACCTTTGGCGGCGTACACATTCGTGACGATCAGTTCGATCGAGTCGGACCAGCTGAGAATCAGCTGACCGACCCGACCGTCGTCATCGAAGCGCATGCCCTTCACGGCAGCGTCGACGGACGGCTTCACGAAGAACGCAACCCTGCAGGTGTTGCGGAGGCCGCACCGCCAATACAACCGAACCTCCGCGATCGTCTCGTTCTCCTGGGCGTCTGCCGCGGTGATCAAGTGGATCTCCTGCAGCAGGGCCAGGTCGAGCTCACGCAGGTTGTCGGCCGTATCTTGCCTGTTACCGTCGTCGCGCAGCCCGTTGACGTTCCAACAGGCGGCGCGAATCCGACGGCGACTGGCGAGTCCAGGTGTTACTCCTGGGAAGATGGCGATGCGGCGTCCGCCACCTATTGGGGCGGGACGCTAGGTGGAGGAGGAGATTCAGGCGCTGCGTGCACCTGGTCCCCCTCCTCCATCGGTAACGGCGCGTCGAGCAGGTCACCCTCAGGTGGGGTCGCGCCTACCTGTTGGCCCTCCTCCATGGGGGCGGGCTGTTCAGGCTCGGCGACTGCAGGGAGGACTTCCCCCCCCCTGCTCACCCTCCTCCATGGGGGTGGCCGGCTCGACGGCTTCCGAGCGTGGGAGTTCCCCCTCCGGGATTCCCATGCTACCGCTACCTTCCTGCTTCTCCTCCTCGCTGGTGGAGGGGTCGCGCCTCCTGGGTTTCTGGGACTTGCGTCCCGACTTCCTTGGGGGTGCCTCCGAGGAGGAGGATGCACTTTTGGCCCCCAGGTCCGACTAAACAGTGGGGGCCTTTTTCGCGGCTGCCGGCCTTCGCACGGCCTTGCGCGAGGGGTTCCCACGCTCGGCCAGCGTGGCCGCGAGTTCCTCCGCTGCCTGAGTGAACGCGGCGTCCTCGGCTTCGACCGTCGCTATTTCGCGCGGCTCACCCTCTGTGTAAACAGAGGATTCGCCGTCGCGAACCTCGGGCGTGGCGGAAACGGCGAGGGAAGGCTCGTCGCCCCGGGTGGCAATCTCGGGAACGGCTATGCGCTCCAGTGCTACCGTACACTCCCGCATGGTCTTAGAGCGCGGCCCAGGTTTTTTCGCCTTGCCGTCTGTCTTTTTTACCGCTTTCGCGGGTTCCGCGGATGGCATTTTTTTCTCCTTTCTGGCCTTGACCAGCTGCCAACCGTATTGGACTCCCGCGTCTTCGGAGGGTTTTGTTTTCGACGCCTGTGTGGGAGGAAGAGGGGCTAGCGGCTGCTGCCGGCCAGTATCTCTTTTTGGTCTTTCGATCAGGTTACCGCGTTTTGCCTTTGCTTTCTTTGCTGCAGGCGGCACCGGAGTGGGGCGTTTAGGGCATACGCGGCGTACGTGGCCCTTCTCTCCGCATAAGTGGAACACAATGTTCGGGCACCGCTTGTGCAAGTGTCCTACTGCATTGCATTAGCCACAAAAGCGGGGTTTCCGTACCTTCCAGAGGTCTACGTCTCCGCCATTGACCTCTTGTTTGTGGGGAAGACCACTCTTCTTCAGCGTCACGCGCGCGGCGGCCTGCCCTCCGAAAAGGCTATCGTAGCCATCGAAGATTGTGGCCTTTGGCCATAGCGCGTGAACATCCCCATACTTTTTCAACTGATCACCAACCGCAGACCACGTCATGCGGCTGGTGATCCCTGTCAGATGGACCACTACGGAGCGGTCCATCGTGACTGGTAGGATCTTGCGTCCGTCCACGTATAGGGGGGTGGTAATCAAGCTTTGCGCCAAGGTGATGTCCTTGCAGACAACCTCGACGCGCTGACCCCCGCTGAGCACGGATAGACCGTCAAGGTCGTTTTCCAACACGTTGTCGTTCTGCAGCGCTTTCGAAAAAGCGCGTGCAGTTCGCCCGTCAAAGAGATTGCTCACCTGGTAAACCAAGCTGTGCTTGTACCCAGCTGCCCGGTAGGGCGCCATCTCGGCCATGGTTTCCGCGCTCGGCGCGGCCACCATGGCGCTCCAGCTCCTCGCCTTTAGCGGCGAGGGCGATTCCGGGGCGGACGCCCCTGATTCTGTAGGCTGTGGGGGTGGGCAAGCCTCCCTCACACCTACCTCCATCGTGGTGTCCTCAGGCATTGCTGCCATCGGACACCAACGATGTTCTACACCAAACAACACAAGAAAAAAAACCGCTTCCTGTCGAGTCACTCGGGAGCGAAGGAAACACACCTCCACTCGCCAAGGGATTCGGCAAAGGGGCTCGCAACGAACGCGCGTATTTGCACGCTAGTCGTCACGAGAGGAACCCCAATGTCCGTCGCCTGGCCGAATACCGCGCCGGAGCCGAGCGACAAGCCTGGCAATCCGGGTCCGCCAGCATGCTGGATGACATGGGCCGGGAAAGATCGTCCCCGTCTGCCGTACGGAAACTCGTGCGGTGTTTTTATTCCTCCCTTTACGCCAAAACACCACCCGAACAAGACGCCTCGCGGGGATTGCTCATGAGTGGTTCCGTGGCGATAAAGGAGGAGGAGGGAGAAAGCCTCGATGAGCCTTTCACGACCGGTGAAATTCTAGCCGGTATCAAAAGGCTCAAGAGGCGTAAGGCGATAGGGGAGGACGGCTTGCCCGCAGGGTTCTTTCAGAGTTCCGCGGAAGAGCTGGCCCCCCTGGTGCTCGAGTTGACAACGGGATACCAAGACGAAGGCGATGTTTCCGCCTTGTTTCGGTCAGTCAGGGTGAGGCTCCTCCCGAAGGGAGGAGACCTCAGGAAACTTTGCAACTGGCGTCCGATCACGATTGTGAACACGGACGCCAAGTTGATTGCCGGGCTGTGGGCTTCGCGATTGGGGCAGGTGTCCAATTCCATAATTAGCCCGGAGCAGACTTACGCTGTTCCCGGGCGAAGTATGGAGGACAACCTCTTCTTCGCGAGCACATGGATGCACGCGCAGCGGAGTAATAAAGAAGGGAAAGGGAAAATTTGCAACCCTACTTTGGGGCCGCCAGTGAAACAGGGAAGGGACCTTCATGCGGGAAAGGGGGCCTTAGCGATCGCAGTCGACCTCCATAAGGCATTCGACTGTGTTGACCAGGAACTCCTCTTGGAGCTCCTGGGTCGCATGGGCTTCCCACCCTCCTTGATTACCTACCTGCGCTCTTGCTGGCGGAACGCGATAATCTCAATTACTTTCAGTGGACAGAAGGTGTATGGCGTGCCGGTGCGGCGGGGCATAAGGCAGGGCGATAGCCTCAGCCCCCTGCTTTTTAGCACCTACGCTGAGTTGGTGCTGAAAGCGTACAGGGTGACTTTGGCCCCCTTGCCGAGCTCGTGCGCCGGCACGGCAGCCGTAGCGGCGTATGCCGACGATCTTCTGCTCCTCTTACCTATGTCCATTCCGGCTAAGGCGGTCGGAGATTTCTTCGACCTGCTTAGCCGTGGGGCCGGATTACAGGTTAACAGGGCGAAGTCGTCAGTGTTGCCAGTTGGAGCGACGTGGGCTGGGCAGCAGGACTGGGTCCGTCTGGGTATCCCCACGGTGAGGTGCATCAAGTACCTCAATGTGCCGTTGGGGGACTTCTCCCCTGCGGAAGCGTGGTCCAGCTGCCTCCAGAAAGTCGAGACGGCGATCGGCCCGTTCCTGGAGGGCAGGTTTCACTTGCCGGAACGGGCCGCGGTTCGGAACGCCTTCGCGGCCCCCATCCTCCGCCCTTTGCTTTTTGTTTGCCCCGCCCCCGTGGAATCAGAAAAGCGGACTAAGGACCTCCTCCGCATAGCTCTTTCGGGCAAGGGGAGGCCCCGAGTCCCTTTGAAGGACTTGTGCGCTCCGCGTCGGGACGGCGGTCTCAGCATCCTGACGCTGGAGCGCGTGGAAATCCAGCTGCGATGGCGGACCCTCGCCATCGCAGCGAAGATGTGGAGCACCGCTTGGTGCATTCCGGCCTGCCTCCTGGCCAGGCGTGTGTCCCGCTGCGAAGGACTCGCATCGTTTCTTCTGTGCCCTGGCCGGAAGATTCGAAGATGCGGTCTAATGCTCGGCCGCATGGCAACCCTGGCAAAGGAGAACGACTGGATGGTTTGTGGCCCTGCCAACTCCTTCGCTTGGCTGGAAGAGACTGCTGGCACCTGGGCTGAGCAGAACCACAGGTGCGAAGACCGGATGAACCGCCTGCGAGTCGGCTTATACGCCCGCCGCACTCTCCGTGAAATTCTTGAATTTCCACCGAGTTGCACGTGGGCGGAAGGCACACCCCTTGTTACGGCGATGCCCTTTCTCCAAAGGGCGCTTTACGAAAGCCGGAAGCCAAGGTGGCAAGTCTGCTGCCGTATCGCAGGCAGAGAGAATATGATGAGCGACTGGATCATGGGAGAGTTGACAGATGCAACGACCCCTACTCTCCAGCCGCGTGGATTAAGAAGATGGAGCGAGCTGCTCGGAATTCGATTGGATGACCTGAAGTGGCCCCCGGTTCTACTTGGATCCAGGATTCTCCCCCTGGAGTGGCAAGAATCTGCGCTTCTGTGGCTGCATTGTGGTCTACCCTGCAACGCGCGCCGCTTCCACTGGACGCGGGGAAGAGTAAATTCTGCGTGTGCCAGGTGTGGGGTGCGGGAGTCGCTCCCCCACCTCTTAGTTAAATGCCCTGCCGTCCGGATTTTTTGGGATCGTCTGAAAACGGCCCTCCGGATACTGGATGGTGGCAATGTTGAATGTATCTTCAGTCTTGTCTTCGTGCGGGACGCTCTCAGTCCAGCCGCAGCCCTGGCAGCACTTTGCTGCATTCGTGGTATCGTGGCGGCCTGGAGTGATGCCGGAGATGAAGACTGCATCGTGAGGGACGTTATCGAGTATGCTTCGCGCTTCCTGCTGAGAGCTTTCCGATGGCCCCATCTAGGAAAGCTGAAAATGGAACTAGAAGGCATCCTGCAAAGGATGGGCGCTCCCAGCAGTTTTCTGTGATCCCTTCCCGCCCCTTTAAACTTTCTTTTGTGGTTTGTTTTTCTATTTTATTTTATTTTTGTTTTTTCCTTATCCCCCTCCACTGCCGAGGAGAGCCACACCGGGCTGCGTCCCATGTCTTGGCAGTTCCGGCATTCCGTGGCCGTCAGTGGGGCCTTGTACCACGTTCTGTATTGACCGTTGAAATGTTTCTAATAAACGTTTTGGCGTATCCGGGTGGCATTGCCGAAACCTGGAGGGAGACGGTTCATGGGAAACTGGTCGCAGAACTCGCGGTCTGAGCTCTTCAAGTCGTCCCAGTCCGCGAGCGACTGCAGATGGAAGCCTTGCAGGAACGAGCGAAGATGTTGCGCTGCTCCTGCGTTGCGCAACCAGTCCCCTGGCAAACGCCACGCTGTGGAGGGTAAACCTCTACCGCGCGGGTGTATTTCTACCACGAGCCGGGTATGGTCGGAGAGTTCGGATGGCACTGCCCCTCGATTTCCCACCCGCAAACACAGGTGGTTGTCGAGGAACATGTGGTCGATCCTCGTCTCCGTCCCGGCGTCACCGGCCAACAAGTTGCGCGCGTGCATGGCAGCGCACATCTCGTTGACCAGCTGTGCGCGAATGTCGGGCGCACCTGCCAGCAGGCGGACGTTAAAGTCCCCGGCAATGAGGTGCGCCTTTCGCATGTCTGCTTCGGCCATCCAATCTCGCCGCAGGCCTTCGAAGAACGCAGTGCGTTCCCCGCGCCTGTGATTCGTGCCGGGCGGGTACACGTTGGTCACGACGAGTTCGATCGCGTCGGACCACTTGGCAACAAGCTGCCCGATTTGACCTTCCCCGTCGAAATGCACGTCGCGCAGCGCATGAACGACGGCTGGCTTAAGCATGAAAGCGACACCGCGGGTGTGGTCTCTCCCGTTCTCGTATATGAGCCGCCCGCCTGCGATCCGTTCGATTTCTTGGGTCTCCGCTGCGTGGAGCACGTGCGTCTCCTGCAGAAGCGCCAGGTCGAAGTCCCGCAGGCTGGCGGCCACTTCACTCGTCTTGCCGTCGTCGCGCAACCCGTTGACGTTCCAACCGATTACGCGCAGTCACCGGCAAGAGGAGAGTCCACGCATTGGTGTGTTTATGGTGTTTGCTTACCGTCCTCCGCCTGCTGTTCAGCAGGCAGGAGTTGTGTGTCCATTGCGACGGGCTGTTGCTCGCAAGGAGGCGGTCCGTCGGTGGTTGTGGTGGTGGTTGGAGGATCCTGCTTGGCAAGGGTCGCCTCCGGCGAGGAGCCGCGAGACCTCGCGGACATCGCCTCCCCGTCGTCGTGGTCCGACCGCATTTCCTCCTCCGCCGGTGGAGGTGCGGAGCGCCGCGGTTTGCCTACCTTGCGGCCCGGTTTGCGCTTCGGGAGAGCGACTGCCGGAGCGTTGCCGGCTTCGGCTTCGGACTCGGAAGTCTCCGGTCCTTCCACCTCAGCCGGACGCCTCAAGGCCTTCTTCTGGGCCTTGGAAGGCTGCTGGAGCATGGCTGCCAACTCTTCCGCCGCCTTGTTCAAGTCCCGGTCGTCGCTGCTCACGCTGGGCTCGCGACTTTGTCGCGGCGTCGGCGTTCGCGCGGCGGCAAGTGTGCAATAGGCAGGAGAATTGGTCTCTCCTGGCCGTAGCGCTCCTCGCCGATGTGCTGTCAGCCCTCAGGGGGAGAGATGACAGCTGCGATCCGGCGAGATGACAGGTCGCCTGCACTATCGCAGAAACAACCCGACCTATTGGCGGCTGGAGGTCTTGCGAGCTTGCAGATGCCGCCACGCCTCGCCAGGTTCCGAAGGGACTCCTTCGGTGGAGCGAACACTTGAGTGTGCTTCCCGAAGAACTTGTGGTACCTCCCTCGTGTTTGAACACTTCTGTGTTCCTCCTTTCGTGGAAGCAGGACGTGATTATGCTGATGCATTGGGGTTTTTACTCCAAGCAGCTGACGAACCGTGTTTCCGGGGGAGTTGTCTCCTCAAACTGCAAGCGGTGCGGGGAAGTGGAAGCGCTCCCGCACCTGCTCCTGTACTGCAGTGCATTCCTAGGAGTGTGACAAAAGCTGGCCTTAGCTCTCCTGCACCAGGGGGACACCGCGAGGGAGTTGATGCGCCGCTTCTTCACGCCAGGCGGCCTGTCCTTATGTGCTGTTGTTTCAACCGTGTGTTGCATCCGCGCCATCGACAAGGCCCAGCGACAACTGGAGAAGTTGGCCATCCTTCGTCTGCCCACCAACTTAGCCAGCGCCAGCATTTCATCGGCAGCCGAGTAACGGCATCTTCTAGAGAGCTTGAGGAAGGAGATCGCCGGCATCCATCGCCGGTTGTGAAAGGAAGGAACGGCAAAAGCAAAGACCCCTGTCCCCTGCCCAACATATATTCATTTTTATTTTTTTCTATACGGTGTATTTGTGTTTCCCTCCCTCCCGTTCCGGACTTTCGGCATACCGACCTGCGTGTCGGGGATCCCACCATCTTCGTCTCTTGTTTATTCCTTTGTCCGGGAACTTTGTTATTGGATAGTTGGTAATAAACGCCCCGGCGCACCCGGGTGATACACAGCCGACCCCCCTATATTGTTCGGACGTGTATTCTTGCGCTTTGTCTTCGGTGCTTCTTTGCATCTGTTCCTGTTGGGTGTGGTGCGATTTTTCATTTGAAAATGAAGCCAGTGCCTGCAGAAATGGAGGTGGAGGAATCCCCCTGCGTCGCAGGACCTTCTTAGGGAGGAGCGAAAGCCTCCAGCGATCGTCCCTCGCCTCCAGCGAGAAGTTTTGCCGCCGTTGCTAAGGCAGCGGCGGCTCACGGAGCCCCATCCGACGAGGCAGAACTGCGGGCGTACGCCGCGAGAAGCTACAACCCCCCTCTGGTCAACAAGGTCATTGCCGCGTACCGGAATGGGACGGGCGACCAGTTCCGGAGCGAGCTGGAATGCGTAGGGGTCCGAGAAGACGATCTCTTGGCGCTTATGCCAGTGAGCGCGGTAGGCCATTGGGAGGTGCACTGCAAGGATGCAGCCCTCGTCCAGCGGCTGCTGCGAACCCCCCTGAAAATCAGGTATCAGGAGGTCGTTCCCTCGGCCCTGGACTACTCGTTCGTGGTCCAGCTCTCGGGGATTCGGCCGAGAATAACGGAAAGCGACATCATTGTTGCACAATAGGCGTTCACCACATTGCACTCTATGTGGAGGAGCGCGAATCCCATAGATAAAGTGGAGCGCCTCTCTTGCGGACTCGCGACGGCGCGCGTCACCATGGACGACCGGAGTCTCATTTCTTCGCAGATCCTCCTCGGAGACGTCGTCATCTATCTCCGGTTTGCCGGACAAACCCCCGCTTGCGGCAACTGCGGGAAGGAAGGCCACCGTCCGCGAAAGTGCCCAACACGTAGTTGCCGATACTGTAAGCTGCTGGGCCACTCGATTAAGGAGAGCGCCGAGCTAAAACGAAAGAGGAGGGCGAGAAACATGCCAGCAACATCGCCGTCCAGCACCGCTCGGCGCGTACACGTTGGTTACGACAAGGTGAATCGAGTCGGACCACTTGAGTACAAGCTGTCCCACTCGTCCTTTCGTGTCGAAACGAACGCTGCGCAGCGCTCCCGCCAAAGTACCTCGCAAGAGAAAAGCGACGCTGCACGTACGTGCAACGCCGCACCTATGAAGTAGCGTTCCGTTAGCGCATCGTTCGATTTCGGCAGCCTGCTCTTCGGAGATGCTGTGAATCTCCTGCTGGAGAGTCAAGTCGAAGGCGCGCAGAGCGTGAGACACTAGTCGCCTCTTGTCCAAGTGTTGCAGGCCTTTGGCGTTCCAAGACGTCACTACAACACGACAAGAAGAGGCGATTGCCCTCATTAGGGCTGGGAAAGCGAGGCCGTGGTACTCGCCTCACCCGGCGAGCGGGCAGTAAGCGGCATGACGGGCTGAAAAGCGCGGTCGTCACCGGCCAAAACTGTGTCGCACGTAATCGACTGATCCTAACCGGCTGCAGAATCTGTGGGTTCCGGGGTGAGCACTCGCCGTTTCGCGGCGAGTGTTTCACGCCTGAGATCTTCAGACCTGCGGGCGCTCGCTCCCGCGCGAGTAACGCGTCGTTCAACGGCGCTATCGGACTCCTTTACGGAGTCTGATGCTCGCACGAACGACGTGCGCTTGCATCCGTCCGATAGCATAGCAATGGTCTTCTCGGCGGTCACAGTAGCGGACATGCACGTGTTCAAGGCGCTCCCTTTTTCCTGGGAAGAGGCACAACCCGCGCGTCCTTTCGTATTCGCGCGACGGCTTTTTCCTTTGAAAGAGCTCAGGGATGAATGTTACGAAGCTTTTTTTGGAGATTTTTTTTTCCTCCTCTCCACAACCTTCCATACGCCTTCGCGATTTTCAAAGGCTTCCGAAGAGTACTTCCGGAAACCTCCCGGATTTTCGCTGCCTTCTCTGGAAGCGTTGCTTTCGCTAAGCTTTTAACAGGCGGCAACCGAGTCACCTTCTTGGCAGTCGGGAGATTGCTCCTCTACTGCCGTATCGGCGATGGGGCGACTGCATGTAGCGTGCTTTTGCTTGTCGCGAGGCTGCTTTTTACGGCTTTCGTAGCCTTTGCAGAGGGGCCCGCGCTGCAGTTGGGCTGTCCTGAACTCGGAAGGGACAACGGAACGCGGCAAGAAGTCTTCGCACTGTTGCGATCTTCGTGTTTTCCTACCTTTGCCTCCAATGTGTTAGAGAGATTTCCTGGTTCCTGGCTCGAAGAAATGCCTGCGAGTTCGGAAGGGAGAGAGGGCACGTTACGCGTCAAACCCTCGCGCCCCTTTTTAATTGGCTTCCCCACCGTGACTTTCCCCTTCCGGGGCGTTGCGGGCGGGGAAGCTTTCTTTTCATCCGCGGATCGCTCGTTGTTTTTTCCGAGTTTTTGCGGACGACGTTTTTTATTTTCCGCTGTGGCTTTTCTTGCAGTGGTCTTTTAAACCCGACGAATTTCCCCTGCGGCTCTTTTTCTTGCAAGTACCGGGCACTTTTTAATGTCGTGCCCGGAATCTTTGCAATAGCGGCATCTTGGAGAGAAGCACTCTTTAATTCGGTGCCCATCTTTGCCGCACTGGTCGCACGCGCGAGTCTGGCATATGAACCACAGGTGAACGATCGAGCCGTTCACCTGCAGCTGCTCACGCAGAACACGCCTGTTCGTGGCGGTGATCCGCGCGGACAGGTGATCGCAAAATTGAACGACAAAAGAGTCGTCCATCGCGGTAGATAGGACTTCCTTGCCATTGATGGTCAACGGTGTACGGAGAAGGCGCTGCACAAGTGCTGCGTTCTTGCACCGAATCTTCGTATATTCCATCCTGCCAGCAGGCATTATGGCAAGCAGTTCCTCCTCGCGAACGCCGATCGGGACGAGCTCATCATTGAGCTCACGACCGATTCTCCCGTTAAGGATCCCACTGACCTTAGAACGGAGTGCAGCCATGTACTCTGATGACAAATATGCCTAGAATTCCGCATCGCAGGGTCCTGGTGTTTGAAAGGTAACAGCGACATAACTCCTTACTGGGGGCGAGGAAGCCATTACGGTGGATGCGGCCGCTTAGAGTGCAGCTGAAGTGCATCCAGTGACTTGTTCCTCCACACTATCCTGTGTACTGGCCATGTTCCACTATGCTACATGGCAGATTGCACAGAAACACACAAGTGCGAGGGAAAACGCAGGCACAAAGTTGCCCGATGGTTGGCGCAGATGGACGCGGAAGCACGTCTGCACTGTGCGAGCGCAAGAGATTTCTCACCCGGTCACGCCGGGGCGTTTATTCCATATAACATAAACAAAAAAAGCAATTGTACAAAATAAAACAGTTGGGAACAAAACTCCCAACCGACGACTGAACAAGAATGAAGACAATATTGCTGGCACGCAGGCCAGAGTAATAGTTTCTTGAACGGTGTGGGGGGGCGGGAAACACAAAGAAACCAAAATTAAATAAAAACAATGAATAAGGAGGACGAGATAAGGGTCCTTGGGATCGCTCTGGAAGCCACGGGGATAAAAGCATGGGCACCGGAAATTTTACCGAGCGAACGGGGACGTGGTATGGGTGGGCGAGAGGTTGCAGGTGTCACCGGATTACGCCGTTCTCAAAGGTGTGTAAACCGGCGATGTATGCCGGTGATGTCCTCATTCACCTTGTCACGAAGATGAGATCACCTTGAAGCCTTCACCATGAATTGAGCTGCAAGCAGGTTAGCCTCCCTTCGCTGCGCTGACAACTCCAGGGCGTAGCGGGCCTTCACGATGGCGCGAACGCAACACATGGTCGCGACAATCGCGCCAACCGAAAGTCCATTTCTGCTGAAGAAGCCTCGCAGCACATCAACAGCACTGCCTCCTTGTGGCATGATGGCCGAAGTGAGCCTTCGCCACAGTTCCCGGAGGTCACCGCAGTGCAGCAAAAAATGCGGAAAAGACTCGATCTCTCCGCACCTTAAACAGTTTGGCAAAGCAGCTCCCCCGGAAACGATGCTTCGCTGCCTATTACAGTGAAATGCACAATGTAAAAAGAGCAGCACATCTTGTTTCCACTTTAGAGATAACGCGGAGCTGTTTAAACAAACGGGGGTAACCACAATCTCTCCGAGGGGCACACTTAAATGTTCGCTCCACCGAAGCAGTCCCTTCGCCCGATTCCGAGGTGTGGCGGCTTGCACCAGCTCCTTTGTCGTCCAGCTGCCAAAGAGCTTACTGACTCCCGCTATTTTGCAGGAGAACTCCCATTCCGCCGGTAGGAAACCGTCGTTGCTTGCCCTGAGGGCAGACAGCGCTGCGGCGAGAATTGTGGCGACCAGACGATCCGACAACTTCTTGTCCTGCATGACTTCGTCCATTTGATGACTGAGGAGAAGTAGCAGGCGTCGAAGATCTTCCGGGCGCGTTCCTTCGAAAGCTGCCCACGATGAAAAAGATTCCTGCCGCCATGCATTAATGTTCATGGGGCGGCAGGAGATCCAGCTTTGGGCTTCGAGCAGTGAGGACAGCTGCCTCCGCGGGAAGCCAAATCCTATTCTGGTGTGCCGAAAGTGAGGTAGCAACGACAGCAGTCCCTCGCTTCCCGTGCAGCGCCTCAGTATAAGGCGTGAGGGTAAGCACGACGGCGTACACCACAGCTTGGCACAGAGCCGCAGCATGCGAAACTGCACCTGCAGTTCGATGCTGTTTAAGTCGAGGATGCCCAAGCCTGCATCCTGACGCGGCGCCACCAAGTCTTTAAGTCTAACACGGGATCTTGCAGCGCCCCACAACGCTTTGCGTAGAAGGCGCTGCGCCCAGACTTTGACTTCCTGGGGGGGTGGACAAACAAAAAACAGGGGGCGGAGGAGGGGGGCAACGAAGGTGTTCCAGATGCAGGCCCGTTCCGGCAAGACGAACTCGCCTCCTGAAAACGGGCTAAGTGCACGCTCTGCCTTCCGAAGGCAGTCCGACCACGCTTCTGAGACGCAGAAGTCGCCCAACGGCACGCCAAGGTACCTGAGGTACCTGCCCGTGGGGATCCCCAGGTCGATCCAGTCGGACTGCCCCTCCCACGTCGCACCAACCGGAACAACCATACACTTACTCCTGTTAACGCTCACGCCCGCACCACGACGGATCAACTCAAAGAAATCTCCAAGCGACGCTGTCGGAGTGGACATGGGCAACAGGAGAAGCAGGTCGTCGGCATAGGCTGCCACGGCGGGCGTACCTGGACAGGAGCTCGGCAGGTTGGCTAGCGTCAGCCTGTAAGCCTCCAGCACCAATTCAAAATAGATGCTGAAGAGCAGCGGGCTTAAGCTGTCACCCTGCAAAATTCCTCGTCGTACCGGCACGCCGTACACGTGACAGCCACTGAAAACAATGGATGTAATCTTGTTGCGCCAGCAGGAGCGCAAGTACGCCTAAAGGGATACTGGATGACCCAGACGTTCCCAAAGCTCAAAAAGAAGCTTTTGCTTCACGCTATCGAAAGCTTTGTGCAGATCGACTGCAACTGCCAAGGCTCCCGGTGTCTCCCTTTGCGTCCCGCGCCTTCGTCGGTGAGAGATCGGAGGCGTCGCTTCCGCACCACGATCCACCGCCACACGATGATGCAATTGCAGCCATGTGCGGATGAACAAGAGAATCGCGTCCATGGACCGCCCAGGAACAGCGTACGTCTGCTCCGGACTTACCAAGGATTCCGCAATCCTACCCATCCGCGCCACCCAAAGTTTGGAGAACAACTTGACGTCCGAATTCACTAATGTGATCGGACGCCAGTTGTTCAGTTGGCGCAAATCTCCGCCTTTCGGCAGTAGACGCATCTTCGCTGAGCGAAACGAGGCGGGGACATCGCCCGAGTCTCGCATCAGCGACGAGAGTTGGAGCACCAGGGGGATCAGCTCCGTCGCAAAACACTGAAAGAATTCCGCGGGGAGCGTATCTTCGCCTGGCGCTTTTCGTCTCTTGAGCCCTGAGATGGCCGAGGAAATTTCCTCTGTTGTAAAGGGCTCATCAAGACGCGCGCGTTCCTCTTCGTCTACAACAGGGGCATCAATCGGCAGAAGCAGCCGGGAGAGGCTGCTTTCCGTCGGTGCCTCTGCGCACAGAGAAAAGTAATAGCGCGTGACTCTCCGTCGCACGTCGGCTGGAGACGAGCATTCCCGGTTCTAGTCGTCAAGTGGAACTGTCGCCCTTGACTGCCAGACCTGGCGCTCGGACTTGGACTTGTACTCCAATAATCGACCAACGTCCGCGCGCCTGCAGAAAACCTCTGCTGTTGGCTACGTTCTTTCCGAAGTCGCGCGGTAGCTGGTGCGAGGGAAAACGGCAGCAGAACTCGCTGACCGATCTTTTTAGATCGTCCCAGTCCTCGAGCTCACTTGAGGCAAAGCCGAGGAGGTACTGGCTAAGATGCTCAGCCGCATCCGGGTGGCTTAGTCAGTCTGCCGTCATCCTCCAAAAACAGTTTGGAGGCCCCTTGCCTGGCGACAGCAACTCGAACTCGAGCCTGTTGTGGTCTGAAAGAACGGACGGCACGGGACCTCTCCGACCCACTCGACAGAGCAAGTGTTCATCAAGGTATACGTGGTTCGGCGTTGCTGCCATAACAGGGTCGCTAGCGAACAAGTTGCACGCGTGCACGGACGCGCACATCTCTTCCGCTAGCAACTATTCCCTTTTGTGGGATCTATTCTCGGAAAGCAGGTGGACCTTAAAGTCCCCCGCAATAAGATGGGCCACAGTAGGGTGAGATCGAGTGAGCCACTGGCTTTGTATGGTACCGAAGAACTCTATCCTCTCGGCCCATCGTCCAGCACCGGTCGGCGCGTACACGTTGGTTACGACAAGGTCGATCGAGTCGGACCACTTGAGTACAAGCTCTCCCACTCGGTCTTCCGTGTCGAAACGAACGCTGCGCACCGCTCCCGCCAAAGTTCCTCGCACGAGGAAAGCGACGCCGCACGTACGTGCAACGTCGCACCTATAAATTAGCGTTCCGCCCGCGTGCCGTTCGATTTCGGCAGCCTGCTCTCCGGAGATGCTGTGAATCTCCTGCAAGAGCGTCAAGTCGAAGGCGCGCAGAGCGTCAGCCACTAGTCGCCTCTTCTCCTCGTGTTGGAGCCCGTTGACGTTCCAAGACGTTACGGCAACACGACGAGAAGACGCGATTGCCCTCATCACGGCTGGGAAAGCCAGGCCGTGGTGCTCGCTTCACCCGGCGAGCGGGCAGTAAGCAGCACGACGGGCTGGAGGGCGCGGTCGCCACCGGCCTCAACTGTGCTGCACGTAATCGGGTTCTCCTCCCCGGGTGCAGAACCTGTGGGTTCCGGGGTGAGCACTGGCCGTTCCGCGGCGAGTGTGCCACGCTTCAGGGCTTCAGCCCTGCGGACGCTCGCTCCAGCGCGAGTAACGCGTCGTTCAGCTGCGTTATCGGACTCCTTTGCGGAGTCTGATGCTCGCACGATCGACGTGCGCTTGCATCCGTCCGATTACACCGGAATGGTCTTCTCGGCGGTCACAGAAGCGGACTTGAAGGCGTTGAAGGCTCTGGCTTTTTCCTTGGCAGAGTGACAAGCCGCGCGTGTTTTCGTATTCCCGCGACTTCTTTTTCCTTTGGAAGAGCTCAGGGATGAAGGTTGCGGAGCTCTATTTGGAGATTTTTCTTTCCTTCTCTCCACAACCTTCCATTTGCCTTCGCGATTTTCGGAGGCTTCCGCGACAGTAGTTGCGGAAACCTCCGGGATTTTCGCTGCGTTCTCTGATGGCGTTGATTTCGCTACGCCTTTAAACGGCGGCAACGGAGTCACCTTCTTGACAGTAGGGAGATTGCTCCTCTCCTGCCTAGTCGGCGAACTTGCTCCTCGGCTCAAAGTATTGTGCGCTTGACAAAGTAATCAGTTAATTGTGCTCGTGTGTGCCCGGAGAGGGGAAGTTTTCCAGACGAAACTAAAAACAAAGAAGCGGCAAGGAGATCGCGGCAAAAGACCTACACTGGTCCCGTGCAGCAAGACCAGCTGCCAGAATGCAGGCACATAGAGGAGGAGTGGAGAGACCGTCGTCCCCCATGGAAGCCATGGAGGTAACGTGCGGCAACGGCGAGGTGGCGGCAGGCATGCCGAGGATCGCGCCGGCGGCGCCGATGCCAATGCTCGTGCCCGCGGCGACGACGGCGGAGGTCGTGCTCGCGGCGGCGACGCCGACGATCGTGCCCGCGGCGGGGAAGGTCGCGCCTGCGGCGGCGATTCCGAGGGTGCCGCCCGCGGCGGTAACGGCGGCAACGTCGAGATTTGCGCCCGCGGCGGTGGCGTCCCAGGCGGGACCCGCGGGCGTCCACGCGGTGCAGGGAGCGACGCCATCTTGTTCGTCTGCGGCGTCGCAGCCCTTTTCTTATGCGTCGGTGGCGGCTGGACAGGCGAGTGTCCACCCACCTAGGAAATTCGGTAAGCCGCTTAGCGGAAAAGTTCTAAAAGTGGACCGACCAATAGTCGAAATAAGCACCAACGTAAAGCCCATTATCTTCAAGACGGGGCTAATAAAATTTAATAACATCAGGGACGTCTATTTGTCCCTCGACAAGACGGACATAGACCTCGATCGCATTCAGGCGATCATTTCATCGAACAACGGGTTCACAGTCTTTACAGACTGTAAAACCGGCGTACGGAGAAGGCGCTGCATAAGTGCTGCGTTCTTGCACCGAATCTTCGTATATTCCATCCTGCCAGCAGGCATTATGGCAAGGAGTTCCTCCTCGCGAACGCCGATCCGGACGAGCTCATCATTAAGCTCACGACCGATTCTCCCGTTAAGGGGGCCACAGACCTTATAACGGAGTGCAGGCATGTATCCTGATGACACATATGCCTGGAACTCCGCATCGCAGGGTCCTGGTCTTTAAGAGGTAACGGCGGCGTATCTTCTCACCGGGGGCGAGGAAACCATTACGGAGGATGCGGCCACTTCAAGTGCAGCTGAAGTGCATCCAGTGGCTTGCTCCTCCACACTATCCTGTGTACTGGCCATGTTGCACTATGCTACTTGGCAGATTGCACAGGAACACACAAGTGCGAGCAAAAACGCAGGCACAAAGTTGCCCGATCGTTGGCGCGGATAGATTCGAAAACACGTCTGCACTGTACGAGCGCAAGAGATTTCTCACCCGGTCACGCCGGGGCGTTTATTCCATATAACATAACCAAAAAAAAAAAGCAATTATACAAAATAAACCAGTTGGGAACCAAACTCTAACCGACGACTGAACAAGAATGAAGAGAATATTGCTGGCACGCAGGCCAGAGTAACAGTTTTTTGAACGGTGTGGGCGGGCGGGAAACACAAAGAAACCAAAATAAAATAAAAACAATGAATAAGAAGGACGGGATAAGGGTCTTTGGGATCGCTCTGGAAGACACGGGGATAAAAGCATGGGCACCGGAAATTTTACCGAGCGAACGGGGACGGGGTATGGGTGGGCGAGAGGTCGCAGGGGTAACCACATTACGCCGTTCTCAAAGGTGTGTAAACCGGCGATGTATGCCGGTGATGTCCTCATTCACCTTGTCACGAAGATGAGACCACCTCGAAGCCTTCTCCATGAATTGAGCTGCAAGCAGGTGAGCCTCCCTTCGCTGCGATGACAACTCCAGGGCATAGTGGGCCTTCACGATGGCGCGAACGCAACACATGGTTGCGACAATCGCGCCAACCGAAAGTCCATTTCTGCTGAAGAAGCGCCGCAGCACATCAATGGCAGTGCCTCCTTGTGGCATGATGGCCGAAGTGAGCCTTCGCCACAGTTCCAGGAGGTCACCGCAGTCCAGCAAAAGGTGCGGAAAAGACTCGATCTCTCCGCAGCTTGAACAGTTTGGCAAAGCGGCTCCCCCGGAAACTTTACTTCGCTGCCTATTACAGTGAAATGCACAATGTAAAAAGAGCAGCACATCTTGTTTCCACTTAAGGGGGAACACGGAGCTGTCCAAACAAACGGGGGGAACCACTATCTCTCCGGGGGGCACACTCAAATGTTCGCTCCACCGAAGCAGTCCCTTCGCCCGATTCCGAGGTGTGGCGGCTTGCACCAGCTCCTTTGTCGTCCAGCTGCCGAGGAGCTTACTGACTCTTGCTATTTTGCAGAACTCCCATTCCGCCGCTAGGCAACCGTCGTTGCTTGCTTTGATGGCAGACAGCGCTGCGGCGAGTGGTGTGGCGGCCAGACGTTCCGACAACTTCTTGTCCTGCATCACTTCGTCCATTTGATGACTGAGGAGAAGTCGCAGGCGTCGAAGATCTTCCGGGCGCGTTCCTTCGGAAGCTGCCCACGATGAAAAAGATTCCTGCCGCCATGCATTAATGTTCATGGGGCGGCAGGAGATCCAGCTTTGGGCTTCCAGCAGTGAGGACAGCTGCCTCAGCGGAAAGCCAAACCCTATTCTGGTGTGCCGAAAGTGGGGTAGCAACGAAAGCAGTCCCTCGCTTCCCGTGCAGCGCCTCAGTATAAGGCGTGCGGGTAAGCACCACGGCGTACACCACAGCTTGGCACAGAGCCGTAGCATGCGAAACTGCACCTGCAGTTCGATGCTGTTTAAGTCGAGGATGCCCAAGCCTGCATCCTGACGCGGCGCCACCAAGTCTTTAAGTCTAACACGGGATCTTGCAGCGCCCCACAACGCTTTGCGTAGAAGGCGCTGCGCCCAGACTTTGACTTCCTGGGGGGGTGGACAAACAAAAAACAGGGGGCGGAGGAGGGGGGCAACGAAGGTGTTGCAGATGCAGGCCCGTTCCGGCAAGACGAACTCGCCTCCTGAAAACGGGCTAAGTGCACGCTCTGCCTTCCGAAGGCAGTCCGACCACGCTTCTGAGATGCAGAAGTCGCCCAACGGCACGCCAAGGTACCTGAGGTACCTGCCCGTGGGGATCCCCAGGTCGATCCAGTCGGACTGCCCCTCCCACGTCGCACCAACCGGAACAACCATACACTTACTCCTGTTAACGCTCACGCCCGCACCACGACGGATCAACTCAACGAAATCTTCAAGCGACGCTGTCGGGGTGGACATGGGCAACAGGAGAAGCAGGTCGTCGGCATAGGCTGCCACGGCGGGCGTACCTGGACAGGAGCTCGGCAGGTTGGCTAGCGTCAGCCTGTAAGCCTTCAGCACCAATTCAAAATAGATGCTGAAGAGCAGTGGGCTTAAGCTGTCACCCTGCCTAATTCCTCGTCGTACCGGCACGCCGTACACGCGCCAGCCACTGAAAACAATGGATGTAATCGCGTGGCGCCAGCAGGAGCGCAAGTACGCCAACAGGGATGCCGGAAGACCCAGACGTTCCAAAAGCTCAAGAAGAAGCTTTTGGTTCACGCAATCGAAAGCTTTGTGCAGATCGACTGCAACCGCCAAGGCTCCCGGTGTCTCCCTTTGCGTCCCGCGCCTCCGTCGGTGAGAGATCGAAGGCTTCGCTTCCGCACGACGATCCACCGCCACACGATGCTGCAATTGCAGCCATGTGCGGATGAACAAGAGATTCGCGTCCATGGACCGCCCAGGAACAGCGTACGTCTGCTCCGGACTTACCAAAGATTCCGCGATCCTACTTATCCGCGCCACCCAAAGTTTCGAGAACAACTTGACGTCCGAATTCACTAATGTGATCGGACGCCAGTTGTTTAGTTGGCGCAAATCTCCGCCTTTCGGCAGTAGACGCATCTTCGCTGAGCGAAACGAGGCGGGGACATCGCGCGAGTCTCGCATCAGCGACGAGAGCTGGAGCACCAGAGGGATGAGCTCCGCCGCAAAACACTGAAAGAATTCCGCGAGGAGCCCATCTTCGCCTGGCGCTTTTCGTCTCTTGAGCCCCGAGATGGCCGAGGAAATTTCCTCTGCCGTGAAGGGCTCATCAAGACGCGCGCGTTCCTCCTTGTCTACAACAGGTGCATCAATCGGCAGAAGCAGCCGGGAGAGGCTGCGTTCCGTCGGTGCCTCTGCATACAGAGAAGAGTAATAGCGCCTGACTATCCGTCGCACGTCGGCTGGTGCCGAGCATTCCCGGTCCTGGTCGTCGAGCAGAACTGTCGCCCCTGACTCCCAGACCTGGCGCTCGGCCTTGGCCTTGTACTCGGATAATCGACCAACGTCCGCGCGCCTGGAAAAGGAGCGGGCCTTCAGAAAATCTCTGCTGTTGGCTACGCCCTCTCCGAAGCCGCGCGGAAGCTGGTGCAAGGGAAACCGACAGCAGAACTCGCGGACCGATCTTTTCAGATCGTCCCAGTCCTCGAGCTCACTTATGGCAAAGCCGAGGAGGTACTGGCGAAGATGCTCAGCCGCCTCCGGGTGGCTTAGCCAGTCTGCCGGCATCCTCAAAAAACAGTTTGGAGGCCCCTTGCCTGGCGGGAGCAACTCGAACTCGAGCCTGTTGTGGTCTGAAAGCACGGACGGCACGGGACCTCTCCGACCCACTCGACAGAGCAAGTGTTCATCAAGGTATACGTGGTCCGGCGTTGCTGCCATAACAGGGTCGCTAGCGAACAAGTTGCACGCGTGCACGGACGCGCACATCTCTTCCGCTAGCAACTTTTCCCTTTTGTGGGATCTATTCTCGGAAAGCAGGTGGACGTTTAAGTCCCCCGCAATGAGATGGGCCACAGTAGGGTGAGATCGAGTGAGCCACTGGCCTTGAAGGGTACCGAAGAACTCAATCCTTTCGGCCCATCGTCCAGCACCGCTCGGCGCGTACACGTTGGTTACGACAAGGTCGATCGAGTCGGACCACTTGAGTACAAGCTGTCCCACTCGGCCTTCCGTGTCGAAACGAACGCTGCGCACCGCTCCCGCCACAGTTCCTCGCACGAGGAAAGCGACGCCGCACGTACGTGCAACGCCGCACCTATAAAGTAGCGTTCCGCCCGCGCGCCGTTCGATTTCGGCAGCCTGCTCTCCGGAGATGCTGTGAATCTCCTGCAGGAGCGTCAAGTCGAAGGCGCGCAGAGCGTCAGCCCCTAGTCGCCTCTTCTCCTCGTGTTGGAGCCCGTTGACGTTCCAAGACGTTACGGCAACACGACGAGAAGACGCGATTGCCCTCATCACGGCTGGGAAAGCGAGGCCGTGGTGCTCGCCTCACCCGGCGAGCGGGCAGTAAGCAGCACGACGGGCTGGAGGGCGCGGTTGGCACCGGCCTCAACTGTGCTGCACGTAATCGGGTCCTCCTCCCCGGGTGCAGAACCTGTGGGTTCCGGGGTGAGCACTCGCCGTTCCGCGGCGAGTGTGTCACGCCTCAGGGCTTCAGCCCTGCGGGCGCTCGCTCCCGCGCGAGTTACGCGTCGTTCAGCTGCGTTATCGGACTCCTTTGGGAAGTCTGATGCTCGCACGATCGACGTGCGCTTGCATCCGTCCGATTGCACCGGAATGGTCTTCTCGGCGGTCACAGAAGCGGACTTGCTTGCGTTGAAGGCGTTGGCTTTTTCCTTCGAAGAGTCACAAGCCGCGCGTGTTTTCGTATTCGCGCGACTGCTTTTTCCTTTGGAAGAGCTCAGGGATGGAGGTTGCGGAGCTTTCTTTGGAGATTTTTCTTTCCTCCTCTCCACAACCTTCCATTTGCCTTCGCGATTTTCGGAGGCTTCCGCGACAGTAGTTGCGGAAACCTCCGGGATTTTCGCTGCGTTCTCTGATGGCGTTGATTTCGCTACGCCTTTAAAAGGCGGCAACGGAGTCAACTTCTTGACAGTCGGCAGATCGCTCCGCTCCTGCCGAGTCGGTGAACTTGCTCCGCGGCTCGAAGTATTGTGCGCTTGACAACTTAATCAGTTCATTGTGCTCGTGTGTGCCCGGAAAGGGGAAGTTTTCCAGAAGAAACAAAAAAAAAGAAGCGGCGAGGAGATCGCGGCAAAGGACCTGCAGTGGTCCCGTGCAGCAAGACCAGCTGCCAGGATGCAGGCACCTAGAAGAGGAGTGGAGAGACCGTCGTCCCCCATGGAAGCCATGGAGGTAACGTGCGGCAACGGCGAGACGGTAGCAGGCATGCCGAGGATCGCGCCCGCGGCGGGCTTTGCTGCGCCGGCGGCGGCGATGCCAAGGGTCGTGCCCGCGGCGACGACGGCGGAGGTCGTGCCCGCGGCGGCGACGCCGAGGATCGTGCCCGCGGCGAGGAAGGTCGCGCCTGCGGCGGCGATGCCGAGGGTGCCGCCCGCAGCGGTAACGGCGGCAACGTCGAGGTTTGCGCCCGCGGCGGTGGCGTCCCAGGCGGGACCCGCGGGCGTCCACGCGGTGCAGGGAGCGACGCCATCTTGTTCGGCTGCGGCGTCGCAGCCCTTTTCTTATGCGTCGGTGGCGGCTGGACAGGCGAGTGTCCACCCACCTAGGAAATTCGGTAAGCCGCTTAGCGGAAAAGTACTAAAAGTGGACCGACCAATAGTCGAAATAGGCCCTAACGTGAAGCCCATTATCTTCAAGACGGGGCTAATAAAATTTAATAACATCAGGGAGGTCTATTTGTCCCTCGACAAGACGGACATAGACTTTGATCGCATTCAGGCGATCATTTCATCAAACAACGGGTTCACAGTCTTCACAGACTGTAAAAACATTAGAGAGCGATTGATCCAGAAGGGGATCAATATACAAGGACGGATGGTTTGTGGTATTGACGAGATGCCATACACAACCGTCTTTTTAAACGGCATCTCCATCCTCACACCGCAACTAGCGGTGTGGAATTACTTGGAGCAGTTTGGGGAAGTTCTGGACCTTGATTTCCAGAACTTCTCTGGAAACATATTTTATGGCGACATGATCGCCAAGATGAAGTTGAGGGAGGGAGCGGTGATCCCTGGATTGGCCGTTATTGACGAACAATCCCAGGGAGTGAATGTGCGTTACCGGCAACAACTGGTATTCTGCACCGGGTGCAAGCAGTTCGGCCACAGGGCCGGGGTTTGCCCAACGTGTCGTTGTTTCCGCTGCGGCAAAGTAGGACATCAAGTCCGAAACTGCCCGCAGCCGGAGGTGTGCTCCTTCTGCAAGAAACACGGACATGCGAAATGGAGCTGTCCGGAGTTTGAAAACTGCAGAAGGATTCGAGGTCTCTCTCCCGTGAGAGAGAGAAACATCAAGGAGGCCGAACAGCCTCAGAAGGCAGGAAGGCAGAAAAAAGTGAAAGAAGCCGTCCCGGTGTCGGCGGACGGCTTCATAGAAGTGGGAAAGAAGGGAAAGAGGAGGATGCTCGTCAAGGAGCAAGGATCTCTTCAAATCCTGGAAGCACCAGAGCAGGAAGGCGAGAAGATGGAGGTAGCGCAGGAAGGCGCGAAGGAAGAGAGACAGGAAGCCACTAAAGTGTCGCAGGAAGCTCTGCAGACTACGGAGGAGTTGGCAACACTGGCGGAGGAGATCATGGAGGTGCAGAGCGGTTCTCAGCAAGAGAAAATCTTGCAGAAGATCTGCACTGCACAAGAGAACATCAACCAGGTGGTGGAGGTCGCTGAACGCGAGAAGTTAGAGGAACAGCTGCTCGACGTGAAGGCGAACTTCTGCGCCAAGGTCGAAATAGAGGCGCTATCTCGAAAATTGATCGCGCAGGCGGAACACTCTACGGAGGAGGCGGAAATTACCGACCTCACAGGTACGGAGAGTGACGCCGGCAGCGAGAAGCCCGCTGCTTCTTCATTGTCTGGAAGAGCACGCTCTCTCAGACAGAAGAAGCTCAGGAAGGCCAAAAAATAGGTCTTCCCCTTTTATGGCCTCTTCCCTATCGACCGCCAGGAGGATAAACATCGCCTCCTGGAACGTAAACGGTGTGGTCGACCGGGGAAAAAGAAGAAGGATTGTGCGGACCATCGCACAACAAGACATCGTGTGCCTGCAGGAGACCCACAGGATGGGTCTCGAGATAAGCCAGCGAATAGAACGGCGATTCAACGGGCAGATGTTCGTCAACGAAGGAGAACGGAACACGAAGGGTGTGGCGGTGCTAATAAAGAACAACTTAGCCCCCACTATTCTGGAAGTGTTCTGTCCCCAACCCGGACGAATCATCGGCGTGCGACTGGCCTGGTCCGCGACTGTTCACTTTATCCTGGTGAACGTGTACGGGCCGCACAGGCTAAAACATCGTTGTGCGGAGGCGCTGCATGCAACACTCCGGCAAAAGGTCGCCCCTAAGGACGTCGTGATAGTTGCTGGCGATCTCAACATCTTGGATGAGATCATTCATTCGGAAGACGCCAGAGGAAGGACGGCGTATCGACGGCTATCCGACGAGTTTGGATTGGTCTGGCGAACAGCAAGCCACAAGCCAATCGATCACGTCCTGCACAGCACCGAACTTGGGAACCGCATCCAGGGGTTTCGCGACACTATGACAACGGTGTCCGATCACCCCCTGGTGCGGTTTTCCCTAAGAACGGAGAATCCTCGACGGAGGCAAGGCACCAGGGCGGCGCTCATCAGCATGCCCGCCTGGTTCGAAACCCATCCCGGACATCAGGCTGTCCTGGAGGCGATTCTGAGGGCAACAACAATCCGAAGAGTCGCCGACTGGGACTGCCTGAAACACAGGATACACCTGTTTGCGAACATGCAGTTCGGGGATAGGCGCTTGAGGCAAGAGGCGTACCGGGAGCTGAACATCCAAGATCGCTCCCTCTCAAAGTACTTCGATCAGTACGAGAGTCGGTAAAGGGGAAGTCGGCGTGCTGGAGAAGAGAAATCTGGCAACAGATATCTTCTGCATCCAGTACGACGGCCAAAAGCGACAGTCGTCTGAGGACATCGTGGATGCCTATCACAGGCATTACACGAAACACTTCAGGCGACAACAGCTGTGTCGCTCTAGTCAACAGGCCTTCTTGAGCTATCTCGAGAAGAGGACCGACGACCTCCAGCGGAACAGACTGGAGGAGGAGTTCTCGGAAGAAGAGGTGAAGACTGCGTTTGGGCAACTTCGCAAGGACGTGGCAGCGGGCCCTGACAGTGTACCCATCACGCACTATCAGCGGTACCTGCACACCTACCTGCGCTTGTTCCACCAGTTGACCCTCTGCATCCGGGAAGAAGGCAGACTACCTCAGTCCTTCTACGAGAGTCGGATGAGATTGCTGCCGAAAGGAGGCGACTCTACCCAGATCGCCCAATGGAGGCCAATCTCGATTCTAAACTCCGATGCCAAGTGGTTGGCGAAGATCTGGTCCAACCGCTTAGGCAAGGTCATGTCGAGGCTGATCTCTCCGGTCCAGACATGTTCAGTCCCAGGACGACACATGTCGGACAATGTCAAGTGTGCCCAGGCCACTGTTGGACTCAGTCGATACGTCGGCGAGAACCTGGTGCTGGTGTTCACTGACATGGAGAAGGCCTTCGACTCCATCGGCCATGGGATGCTGCTGAAAGTTCTGGAGAAGCTAGGGCTTCCGGAACACTTCAGCAACTTCGTGAGGGCGGTACTCCAGAACCAGTACTGCCGGATCAAGATCAACGGCCAGGAGACGGCAGCAATCAGGATGGAACGAGGAGTCCGACAGGGCGACTCGCTAAGTCCGATGCTGTTCGTCATCTATATGGAGGCGTTGTCGTCCTTTATCGAGAAGAGCGGACGACTAAGCGGGATTACCATCGATAGCCAGCGTCTTACCCATCTGGCATACGCCGATGATCTACTCTTCTTCATCAAGGGAGAGAAAAAACAGCGTGCGTTTCTGGATGTGGTGGACCAGATGGAACAGGGCTTGGGCTTAAAAATCAATTCCCAGAAGAGCCAGCTTTTGCCCGTCGGAATCCTGGATCTCTCCACTCTAACGGGTAGTGGATTCCGTACGGTGGACACGGCCAAGTACCTGGAAGTCTACATCGGCGACGGCTCTGCGTCGAAGCTGCTGTCGAAAGAAATCCTGGGGAAAACGGCCAAGGAAGCAGCCAAGTACACCCGAGCGGACCTTGGGATGAAGCGAAAGGCCAACATATGGAACGGAGTACTCCTTCCGAAAGTGCTCTTCGGGGCGGCCTTCGCGAGGATGAACAAGGACACTACTAGGGAGTTCGACAAGCTGCAAAGAAAAACACTCTGGGGCCACTATCGCCCAAGAGTAAGACTGAAACCCCTGTGTCGTCCCAGGGAAGAAGGCGGTTCCGGGATGAAGTCGCTTGCACATTCCATGGAAATCATGGATACGCGAAACAACCTGGACATTGCCACTCACTGGGATGACTGGCCGTGTTCGGCGCACAGGGCCTACGCGTTGTTGCTTAACAACTCGAAAGGCCTGATGACTGCGCTGCTAGGCCGAGCAGGCAAATGGAACAAAATCGACCCCACCTGGACGAGGAAGCAACGGCTGGTGCGGAAGCACCAAATCAAGATCGTGCCGCGAAGCAGGGAACTCTGGCAGGACGAGTCCATCCTGGTGATCCCTTGGTTGCTTCCTGTCCCGCCGGACACGAGAAGCTGGATCTACCAGCGGTCCAGAGTTACCCTACACCAAATCCAGGAGTGGAGGCGAGGAGGCTACCTACATCAAACACGTTTACTTCGGTATACAGAGATGATGTTAGGAAGGTTTACCCACAGGACCCGCGAAGTGTGGTTCAACCACAACGACTTCGCTTGGTCGAGGGTAACCAGAACAAACCTCCAAAGGCTTATCCAAGAAAACGACCGTCACACCAGTGCCCTCCAGGAAGCCACCGAACGCTACGGGAGTGAACGGTTCAACCTGTTAGCGATCGGCACGACGCTCTGGAGGAGTGACCTTCCGCCGGGCACCCAGGATGACCTCCTGATGTTTTATCACGGAGGAATCCAGAGTGGGTCCCGATTGCAGCACTTTACAGGAAGACGGGAAGACCGAGACTGCGCAGCATGTGGAGACGATGACACGAGACTTCACGTCTTGACGTGTCCCACACTCCTGCATGACTGGCTGATCCTGAAAAGGATCATAGGACTTACCAACAAGTCCGTTATGGAGATCCTCGCCGGGATGTTTCATGGGGATGGTAATGTTCCCTGTTACAATCCCATGGTGAGGACGACCATAGCCCTCTTCATCACCGCCATACTTGTGCGGTGGTGGAAAATGAGGAAAGCCAGAAGAGCCGCACCACCGATGGAGATACTACAAGGGCTCTT
This sequence comes from Raillietiella orientalis, assembly GCA_036172245.1. Classification (NCBI taxonomy): domain Eukaryota; kingdom Metazoa; phylum Arthropoda; class Ichthyostraca; order Raillietiellida; family Raillietiellidae; genus Raillietiella; species Raillietiella orientalis. The sequence continues at coordinate 71,098 of JAYWIR010000096.1, read as the reverse complement.
GAAGAGGGAAATCGGCATCAGGAACTGCGGGAAGATCCACGCCTGGACGTACCGATTCATCCTTAAAAGGATCCAGGACGACGCCCGGGACCATCCAGCTGGAATTTCCCCCTGAAAAGCAGAACTCTAGTGCAACCCAAGGACCCCCAAGTGCAAAATAATTGTATTGAGTGAATGAGAGTGCGAATGTAAATTTTGTATTTTTATAGAAAAATAAACTTACCCCACCCCTTGTGGGACTTGGGGAAACCTGCCGAGTCGGCGATGGGGCGACTGCATGCAGCGTGCTTTTGCTCGTTGCGACGCTGCCTTTTACGGCTTTCGTAGCCTTTGCAGTGGGGCCTGCGCTGCAGTGGGGCTGTCCGGAACTCGAAAGGGACAACGGAACGGGGCAAGAAGTCTTCGCACTGTTGCGATCTTCCTGTTTTCCTACCTTTCCCTCCAGGGTGTTACGGAGATTTCCTGGTTCCAGGTTCGGAAAGGTGCCTGCGAGTTCGGCAGAGAGGGAAGGCACGGCACGCGTCAAACCCTCGCGCCCCCTTTTAATTGGCTTCCCCGCCGTGACTTTCCCCTTTCGGGGCGTTGCGGGCGGGGATGCTTTCTTTTTATCCGCGGATCGCTCGTGGTTTTTTTCGAGTTTTTGCGGACGACGATTTTTATTTGCCGCTGCGGCTTTTCGTGCAGTGGTCTCTTGAACCCGACGAATTTCCGCTGCGGCTCTTTTTCTTGCAAGTACCGGGCACTTCTTGATTTCGTGCCCGGAATCTTTGCAATAGCGGCATCTTGGAGAGGGGCACTCTTTAATTCGGTACCCATCCTTGCCGCACTGCTCGCACGCGCGAGTCTGGCCTATGAACCACAGGTGAACGACCGTGCCGTTCACCTGCAGCTGCTCAGGCACAACACTCCTGTTCGCGACGGTGATCCTCGCGGAGGCTTGTCCAATGTGGACAGAGGGGAAATCCTTTAGAGGATTTGGCCTCCTCCACAGAGCGTGCACGTTGGCGAACTTCGCCAGCACACTTACGACATCGCGGTCGGAGATTTCCGGTTCGATGTCGCACAATTGAACGACAAAAGAGTCGTCCATCGCGGTAGGTAGGACTTCCATGCCATTGATGGTCAACGGCGTACGGAGAAGGCGCTGCACAAGTGCTGCGTTCTTGCACCGAATCTTCGTATATTCCATCCTGCCAGCAGGCATTATGGCAAGGAGTTCCTCCTCGCGAACGCCTATCCGGACGAGCTCATCATTGAGCTCACGACCGATTCTCCCGTTAAGTGGCCCACTGACCTTATAACGGAGTGCAGGCATGTATCCTGATGACACATATGCCTGGAACTCCGCATCGCAGGGTCCTGGTCTTTGGGAGGTAACGACGGCGTAACTCCTCACCGGGGGCGAGGAAACCATTACGGAGGATGCGGCCACTTCAAGTGCAGCTGAAGTGCATCCAGTGGCTTGCTCCTCCACACTAGCCTGTGTACTGGCCATGTTGCACTATGCTACTTGGCAGATTGCACAGGAACACACAAGTGCGAGCAAAAACGCAGGCACAAAGTTGCCCGATCGTTGGCGCGGAAAGACGCGGAAACACGTCTGCACTGTACGAGCGCAGGAGATCGAACGGATCTCCGGAGGGCGCCTATGGTATAGGTGTGGGAATCCTAAAAGTTGCGGTGTCGCCTGCCTGCTTTCTTCAACCGTCGAGGCCGTGGCTTTGGACGTGCTGTTCGACGATCATGGTCGGGTCGACCAGCTGACTCTCAGGTGGTCCGACTCCATCGATCTGTTCGTCAGGAACGTGTACGCAGCGAGTGGCGCGGACCTGATGAATAGTAGGGTGAGAAAAGAGTTTTGAATTGCCCTACGGCGCGACTAGCTGACCGAAGCAGGCGTACGGAATGCCCATCTGGTTGCAGGCAGTTTCAACGTTTGCCTGAAACCACATGGGCAGAATCCCGAGCGTGACCTGGTCAACAAGGTGTGCATGGCGGTGCACACCCGCAATTTGTTGGTCAGTGCACCGGAAATGGGAGACAGCATTGACCACGTGTTTCTTGACGATCACCTGTGCCTTCGCGTGGGCAGGCGCGGCTGGTTACCGTGCGAGCTGTCCGACCATTGCCCTCTAGTCCTCGAGATCCATCCGCGCGATAGGAGCTTCCCCTCGTCAGCGTGGCGTCTCCCAGGGAACTGGATGAAGCTCTTGGACGCGGCAGAACTTCTCCGCACGCTCATACGGAGCTTCAGGGTGCAAATCCTCAAGGATTGGGACCGCTTCAAGCGGGCGGTCTAGCTGTTCTGCAACCAGTTCCCTCTGCACCGCATACCTACGGGATTTGGGACCGGTGTCCGTAACGAGCGAGTCTAACTGCAGGCCCCTCGTTACGCCAGGACCCCGGACATACGCAAGCTGACGGAATACAAAGCGGGACCCGAGAGGCAAGCCTGGAAGTCCGGATCAGCCGGCTTCTTGGACGATCAGGGCCAGGAGCACTCGGCACCCGCTTAAATCCGTGGACTGCTGCGGAGATATTACTCCTCCCTGTATGCCAGGGCACCTCCGGAGAGGAACGTCTCACAGCACCTTATTCCGAAAGGCGCTCCGGCGATCCGGGAGTGGGAGAGAAAGACCCTCGACGAGCCTTTCACGATGGACGAGATCCTCTCGGCCATCGGAAAGCTCTAGAAGCGCAAAGCTCCAGAAGAGGACGGCATGCCCGCGGAGTTTCACCAAACCTTCGCGGCTGAGCTCAACCCCCTGGTAGAGCAACTGACCTTGCTAATACACGACACAGGTGACTTTTCCGCCTTGTTTCGTTCGGCAAAAGTGCGGCTCCTCGCTAAGAAAGGAGACCTGAAGAGCATGAACTACTGGCGTCACATCACAATAGTGAATGCGGACGCCAGGTTGCTAGCCAAGATGTGAGCAGAGAGGTTAGGAAGGGCTGCCAACATCTTCATCAGCCCAGAACAGGCATATGCTGGTCGCGGGCGAAGCATGGCGAACCTATTCTACGCTTTCACCTGGCTAGAGCTCCAACGAGAAAGGAGCTTGGTGCGCAGCCGAAATTACGATGCGTGCGCCGGTAAGGGGTAGGATGATCGGGTGGGGGAGAGAGCCTTTGCGGTCGCAGTCGACTTGAGGACAGCATTCGTTTGCGTCGACCAGAATCTCCTTATGAAGCTTATGAAACGCTTGGGATTCTTGGCCTTATTAGTAACCTATCTGAGAACCTACTGGCGCGACGCGCTTATCAAAGTTACTTTCAGCGGGCAGACTGTGCACGGCGTTCCGGTTCAGCGTGGGATCCAGCAGAGAGACAGCCTGAGCCCCTTGCTCTTCAGTTCCTACTTTGAGTTGGTACTGAGAACGTACAGGGGAACTCTGGCGCACCTACCGCACGACTGTGCTGGTACTCCGGTCGTTTCAGCGTACGTGGATGACCTTCTGCTGCTGCTCCCTATGTCCACCCCGGCTTCGGCGGTCGAGAAGTTCTTCGACCTGCTGCATCGGGGAGCCGGATTTACGGTGAACAGGGCGAAGTCGCCCGTGATACCAGATGGTGCGGCGAAAGCAAAGCAGCAGGACTGGGTCCGTTTGGGGATCCTCACGGTGAGGTACTTCAAGTACTTTGGTGTGCCGTTGGGGGACTACTCCCCTGCGGATGCGTGGTTCTGCTGCCTCCAAAAAGTACAGACGGCAATCGGCCCGTTCCGAGGCGGCAGGTCTTTCCTGCCTGAACGGGTCGCGGTTTAAAACACGTTCGCGGCTCCTCCATTTCGCCCCCTGCTTTCTGTTTGTTTCCCCACAGAGAGAACTAAAAAGCGGAGAAAGTACCCCATCCATATCGCCCTGTTTGGCAACGGGAGGGCCCGTTTCCGCTTAAAGGACTTGTGCGCTCCACGTCGGGACGGTGGTCTGGACCTTCTGACGCTGGAACGGCTGGAGCTCCAGCTCCAGTTTAAAATGTCGGCAGTTGTTCCAGAGCTGTGGTGCACCTGTTGGTGCGTCACTGCACGTCTCCTTCTCAAGCAACCCATTGGCAAGACGGGACTGACGTCGTTTCTTGCACTCCGTCGACGCGTCAACCGATGCGGACTGGAGCTACGGAGGGTTGCTGCGCTGTACCGGAAATACCCAGGATTGGTCACCTGTCGCCCTTTGAACGGTAGTGCCTGGTTGTAGGAAACCGTTCGAACGTCAGAACAGTTCGGCATGGAACGCTCCCAGCAGGAACGAAGGTTCCTGTTTTGGGGTTACAGAAGTTGCCCGCTCCGCTAGATCCTGGAGGATCCAAAGAAGAGAGCGTGGGCAGGAAGACCCCCATCTCTGCTGCGCTGCCCTCCCTGATGAAAGATCTGGACAGCGATGTTGCGGCAAAGTGGATGATTACAGTAAAAATCTCCGGAAAGGAGAAGATAGGAGAGTGGAAGACGGGTCAGCTGACTGACGCTGCCACCCCGAGTACTCCTTTCTATTGACTTCTTCGCTGGGGCGCGCTGCTCGACTCTCCCATCGAACGTTTGAAGTGGCTCGCGGTACTAATCAACACCTCCACCCTCCCCTTAAAATGGCGGGAGTCGGCTCTCCTGTTGCAGCACTGGGGACTACCCTGCAACGCTCGCCAACAATACTGGACCTGGGGAACGGTGGACCCCAATTGCGTCCTGTGTGGGGAACGGGAGTCCCTCCCCCACCTGCTAGTGGATTGTGTTGCCCTTCGGCTTCTTTAATTTTGCTTTGCTGCTGCCATCGGAATCCCCTGCGGCAACCCCAGTGACGCTCTGAAAGCCCTCTTCGTTGCCGACGCCCTTCGGCCTGCGGCCTCGTTAGCAGCTATGTGCTACCTACGCGGGATCCTCACCGCCTGGAGCAAGGCTACGGGAGGACAACGCGACCAGGGTGCCATCCAGCCAGCCTCTTAGTTTCTGGACAGAGCGTCGCGATGGCCCCACCTGGATCCAAGAATGCAGCAGGAGCTTGCAGGCATTCTGTAAAGGATGCAACGACCCCACCAGCAACTTTGATCCGTTCCGGTACCCTCCCAGTTTTTTCTTTTGTTTTTAATTTGTTTTTTGTTTTTTTCTCCCTTCCTGCTGCTGCCGTGGTGGACCGTGCCGGTCTGCGAACCGGTGACCAGGCAGGCTCTGTGTTTCTTCGTGAGTGGCAGGAGCAATGGTCCAGCCACTGCACGTCTTTGTAAATGTTTATTAAACAAAAAATGCCCCGGAAGCGATTCCACCGCTCCGCATTTGGCACAGTTCGAATACGCAACTCCCCGGAAACCAGGTTCGCCCGCTGGCTGCAGTGCAAACCTCAATGCGCCAGCAGGAAAGCTTCCTGCTTCCACCGAAATGGGAAGAGAGTCGCGTCCAAACACTCAGAAGGAATCAAAATTTTATCGGTGGGCACCCTTAAAAGCTCATTCCACCAAAGAAGTCTTTTGCCACGAATGCGAGGTGTGGCAGCGTCTGCCACTTCGCAAGTCCTCCATCCGCCCAGCAGTCAAGTTTCCCCTGCGATTTCGCAAGTGATCTCCCACCTCGCCTGCAGGTCACTGTCATCTCGCACCATCAGGGCACACAGTGCTTCGGCGAGTGGCGTAGCGGCTAGGCGTGTCCACTGGTCCTGGTCTTCCAGCACCTTCCCCACTGGACAGTATGGGGAAAGTTTCACGCAACGGAGTTCCAAACGGGACACAACACAATTGCGCTGCCCAGGACGATAAGGCTTCCTGCCTCCAGGCGTTGAATTTCGTCGGCCGGCAGGAGATCCACTCATGCTTTCCCAGAAGCGTGGCGAGCTGCTTTAAAGGGAAGCCGAATCCTCTCTGGGCGCGCTCCGTGCGCAGATGCAACGAACGTAGTCCGTCGCCGCCCGTGTAGCGACGCAGCTGCAGACGCGCTGGAGCACACCAGGGAGTAGTCCATAGCTGCGCACAAAGTGCCAGCACGCGGAACTGCACAAGCAGTCCGATCCGCTGCAGCGTCAGGATGCCCAATCGTGCATCCCGCCGAGGAGCCGCCAAGTCCTTCAGGCGTATCCTGGACCTCGCCGGTCCCCACAGGGCGTTCCGCAACAGGCGTTGCGCCCGGCGCTTAGCCGAGTAGGGAGAAGGACAAACAAAAAAGAGGGGACGGAGGAGGGGGGCAACGAAAATGTTCCACAAGAAGGCCCGTTCCGACAGGAGAAACCTGCTGCCATGGAACGGGCCCAGAGCAGTCTCGGCCTTGTGAAGGCAGTCCGTCCACGCTTCTGCTGAACAGAAGGCGCCCAAGGCAACGCCGAGGTGCTTTAAGCACTTGCCCGTGCGTATCCTCTGGCGGATCCAGTCGGACTGCCCCTCCCACGTAGAGCCAACCGGTACAACGGTTGATTTCGTCCTGTTAAGCTCAGGCACGCTCCCCGACGAATGAGACCGAAGAAGTCCTCGAGCCTGGACTGCGGGGTGGACATGGGCAACAGCAGGAGAAGGTCGTCAGCATAGGCAACCACGGTTGGTGTTCCCGGGCAGGAGCTCGGCAGGTTGTCCAGCGTCATCCTGTACGCCCTCAGCACCATCTCAAAGAAGATGCTGAAGAGCAGGGGGCTTAAACTGTCTTTCTGCCTAATACCCCGCCGTATGTGAATGCCGTACACGTGACGCCCGCTGAAAGAGCTACAGCATAACGCGTGGCACCAGCAGGAGCGCAAGTAGACGACGAGGTTCTTCGGGAGGCCTAGGCGTCTCAGAAGCTCAAGAAGGAGGTCCTGGTTTACGCTTTCGAACGCTTTTCAGAGATAGACGGCGACCGCTAAGGCTTTCAGCGTTCCATCGTGCCGTGAACACCTCCGCTTACCTTTGGCAGCGGCGATTTCGGCTGCCTGGCTCTGTTGCGCCACATTCTGCTGCAACTCGGACCATGTTTGCGCGAAGAATACATTCGCGTCCATGGACCGCCCCGGAACAGCATACGTCTGCTCCGGACGTACCAAGGTCTTAGCGATTCTCCCCAGGTGCGTAACCCATAGCTTGGAGAACAACTTGACGTCCCAATTTATTAGGGTGATCGGACGCCAGTTGCTGAGGTGGCGCAAAGCACCGCCTTCCGGCAGGAGCCGCTCCTTTGCTGAGCGAAAATAAGCGGGAACACCTCCCGTCACACGCATCAGCGACGGTCGCGTACGGACGTGTTTTTGCGTCGCTCCGAGGTAGATTGCCTCTTGTGTGTTTTTGTTCCGCTGTGCTTCTGTGCTGCAATGGGAGCAAAGAAGAACATGAGCCGCAAGAAGGGAACGCCACCTGCTCCTGAGATGGCTGCTTTGGGTGCAAGCAAGGAGCCTCTGTACTCGCCGTCGGCGAGGACATTCGCTTAGGTCGCTGCCCTCCCGGCTACAATGGGACCTTCGCCCGACATCCCTGAGCTTCAGGCGTATGTAGCAAATGGCTACACTCCTGCACTCAGGTATGAGGTTAGTGTCCTTATGCCTGAGCGGGTTGGGCGCGAGTTTGGCCAGGAACTCAACGGATTGGAGTTCAAAAAGGCCAACTAGAGTCCATCATGCCCATGAGTGGGTGCGGCTACTGGGAGGTGTCCAGTAAGGACGCTCTTCTCACGCAGCGTTTGCTGCACACGCAACCGCTTATTCGTGGGCAGGCAATACTCACTGTCACAACGGACCAGTCGTTTGTTGTCCGGCTCAGTGGAGTGTGTAAGGGCATTTCGGGCCGCGTGGTCGTGGAGGCCCTTGAAAAATTACCTACCGTTCACGCGCTTTCGAGGCTGCCAAACCCTGCTGAAGGGATCGAAGACCACCAAAGCGGGCTCGCGCAAGTGCGAGTGACGATGACGGATTGCCGTGCAATGCCCACGCGACTGCAGGTGGATGGAATGACCGTCTACCTGTGGTTTGCCGGGCAAACGTGCGTGCGCGCGGAATACGGGCAGGAGGGTCACCGTATTACGAAGTGTCCCTTGGGCGCTTGCCGTTACTGCCACGTGCACCGGCACAGAAAAGGAACGTGCCCGGAGCTCCTTTTAAAAAACGAAGAGCACAGGAACGAATCGCGTTCCGCATCGCGGAATAATCGCCGCGAATCAAGAGAAAGAAACATCAAAGCTTCGAAAAGCGTTGCGAAAACCGCGACCACTCACGTGCAGAAAACTGTTTCTTGCACCGACAAAATAGGGGTGAAAAACGAAAAAAGTTGTCGCGGCAAAGCCTCCGGCTATCGATTCGAAGAAAGCTTGCGAAGTATGCGACCTTTCTACGAGACCTCGCAGCCAATTGTTGAATGCAGGAGACATTGTACCGAAGGTCAAAAAGCCTCCTACTGTCGGCATCACGACCGCGAAGCCTCGTACCAAGGCCTCGACGAGCGGCGCGGAATGCGGTCGTTCGCCCGATACGGGAAAAACGCTCCCGCGGGCAAAGAACACCGAGCCGTCTGAAGCTACCGCGGCCAAGGTGCCCCAGGCACCGAGTGCCGCGAAGAAACAGCCGGCAAACCCGCAGTCCTCGCGCGCGGACGCAGCGCCTACTGCGGCCAAGGAAGAAACTGCTAGGGCGAGCACAACCGCTACAGCAGTGCCCCCAACGGTCGCAAAGGCAACGCGCGAACCCTCCGATCTGGAAGAGGCAGCGCCTCTCGCGATCGCTAAGTTTCCCCAAGTCCCACAAGGGGTGGGGTAAGTTTATTTTTCTATAAAAATACAATATTTACATTCGCACTCTCATTCACTCAATACAAACATTTTGCACTTGTAGGTCCTTTGGTTGCACTAGGGTTCTGCTTTTCAGGTGGGAATTCCAGCTGGATGGTCCCGGGCGTCGTCCTGGATCCTCTTCAGGATGAATCGATACGTCCAGGCGTGGATATTCCCGCAGTTCCTGATGCCGTTTTCCCTCTTCAAGGGCCCTTGTAGGATCTCCATCGGTGGTGCGGCTCTCCTGGATTTCCTCATTTTCCACCACCGCACAAGTATGGCGGTGATGAAGAGGGCTATGGTCGTCCTCACCATGAAATTGTAACAGGGAACATTACCATACCCATGAAACATCCCGGCGAGGATCTCCATAGCGGACTTGTTGGTAAGTCCTATGATCCTTTTCAGGATCAGCCAGTCATGCAGCAGTGTGGGACACGTCAAGACGTGAAGTCTCGTGTCGTCGTCTCCACATGCTCGCAGTCTCGGTCTTCCCGTCTTCCTGTGAAGTGCTGCAATCGGGACCCACTTTGGATTCCTCCGTGATAAAACATCAGGAGGTCATCCTGGGTGCCCGGCGGAAGGTCACTCCTCCAGAGCGTCGTACCGATCGCTAACAGGTTGAACCGTTCACTCCCGTAGCGTTCGGTGGCTTCCTGGAGGGCACTGGTGTCACGGTCGTTTTCTTGAATAAACCTTCGGAGGTTTGTTCTGGTTACCCTCGACCATGCGAAGTCGTTGTGGTTGAACCACACTTCGCGTGTGCTGTGGATAAACCTTCCTAACATCATCTCTGTATACCGAAGTACACGAGTTTGATGTAGGTAGCCTCCTCGCCTCCACTCCTGGATTTGCAGTAGGGTAACTCTGGACCGCTGGTAGATCCAGCTTCTCGTGTCCGGTGGGACAGGAAGCATCCGAGGGATCACCAGGATGCACTCGTCCTGCCAGAGTTCCCTGCTTAGCGGCACGATCTCGATTTGGTGTTTCCGCACCAGCCGTTTCTTCCTCCTCCAGGTCGGGTCGATTGTTATCCATTCCCCTACTTTGCCTAGCAGCGCAGTCATCAGCCGTTTCGAGTTGTTAAGCAACAACGCGTAGGCCCTGTGCGCCGCATACCACCAGTCATCCCAGTGAGTGGCAATGTCCAGGATGATTTGCGTATCCATGATTTCCGTGGAATGTGCAAGCGACTTCATCCCGGAACCGCCTTCTTCCGTGGGACGACACAGGGGTTTAAGTCTTACTCTTGGGCGATAGTGGCCCCAGAGTGTTTTTCTTTGCAGCTTGTCGAACTCCCTAGTAGTGTCCTTGTTCATCCTTGCGAAGGCCGCCCAGAAGAGCACTTTCGGAAGGAGTACTCCGTTCCATATGTTGGCCTTTCGCTTCATCCAAAGGTCCGTTCAAGTGTACTTGACAGCTTCCTTGGCCGTTTTCCCCAGGATTTTCTTCCACAGCAGCTTCGACGCAGAGCCGTCGCCGATGTAGACTCCCAGGTACTTGGCCGTGTCCACCGTACGGAATCCACTACCCGTTAGAGTGGAGAGATCCAGTATTCCGACGGGCAAAAGCTGGCTCTTCTGGGAATTAATTTTTAAGCCCAAGCCCTGTTCCATCAGGTCCACCACATCCAGAAACGCACGCTGATTTTTCTCTCCCTTGATGAAGAAGAGTAGATCATCGGCGTATGCCAGATGGGTAAGACGCTGGCTATCGATGGTAATCCCTCTTAGTCGTCCGCTCTTCTCGATAAAGGACGACAACGCCTCCATATAGATGACGAACAGCATCGGACTTAGCGAGTCGCCCTGTCGGACTCCCCGTTCCATCCTGATTGCTGCCGTCTCCTGGCCGTTGATCTTGATCCGGCAGTACTGGTTCTGGAGTACCGCCCTCACGAAGTTGCTGAAGTGTTCCGGAAGCCCTAGCTTCTCCAGAACCTTCAGCAGCATCCCATGGTCGATGGAGTCGAAGGCCTTCTCCATGTCAGTGAACATCAGCACCAGGTTCTCGCCGACGTATCGACTGAGTCCAACAGTGGCCTGGGCACATTTGACATTGTCCGACATGTGTCGTCCTGGGACTGCACACGTTTGCACCGGAGAGATGAGCCTCGACATGACCTTGCCTAAGCGGTTGGACCAGATCTTCGCCAACCACTTGGCATCCGAGTTTAAGATCGAGATTGGCCTCCATAGGGCGACCTGGGTAGAGTCGCCTCCTTTCGGCAGCAATTTCATCCGACACTCGTAGAAGGACTGAGGTAGTCTGCCTTCTTCCCGGATGCAGAGGGTCAACTGGTGGAACAAGCGCAGGCAGGCGTGCAGGTACCGCTGATAGTGCGTGATGGGTACACTGTCAGGGCACGCTGTCAAGTCCTTGCGAAGCTGCCCAAACGCAGTCTTCACCTCTTCTTCGGAGAACTCCTCCTTCAGTCTGTTCCGCTATAGGTCGTCGGTCCTATTCTCGAGATAGCTGAAGAAGGCCTGTAGACTAGAGCGACACAGTTGTTGTCGCCTGAAGTGTTTCGTGTAATGCCTGTGAAAGGCATCCACGATATTCTCAAACGACTGTCGCTTTTAAACGTCGTACTGGATGCAGAAGATATCTGTTGCCAGATTTCTCTTCTCCAGCACGCCGACTTCCCCTTTTATGTTATTGAGGACGTACCGACTCTCGTACTGATCGAATTACTTTGAGAGGGAGCGATCTTGGATGTTCAGCTCCCGGTACGCCTCTTGCCTCAAGCGCCTATCCCCGAACTGCATGTTCGCAAACAGGTGTATCCTGTGTTTCAGGCTGTCCCAGTCGGCGACTCTTCGGATTGTTGTTGCCCTCAGAATCGCCTCCAGGACAGCCTGATGTCCGGGATGGGTTTCGAACCAGGCGGGCATGCTGATGAGCGCCGCCCTGGTGCCGTGCCTCCGCCGAGGATTCTCCGTTCTTAGGGAAAACCGCACCAGGGGGTGATCGGACACCGTGGTCATAATGTCTCGAAAACCCTGGATGCGATTCCCAAGTTCGGTGCTGTGCAGGACGTGATCGATCGGCTTGTGACTTGCAGTTCGCCACACCAGTCCGAACTCGTCGGATAACCGCCGATACGCCGTCCTTTCTCTGGCGTCTTCGGAGTGAGTGATCTCATCCAATATGTTGAGATCGCCAGCAACAATCACGACGTCCTTGGAAGCAACCTTTTCACGGAGTGCTGCATGCAGCGCCTCCGCACAACGATGTTTTAGCCTGTGCGGCCCGTACACGTTCACCAGGATAAGGTGAACAGTCGCGGACCAGGCCAGTCGCACGCCGTTGATTCGTCCGGGTTGGGGACAGAACACTTCCAGAATAGTGGGGGCTAAGTGGTTCTTTATTAGCACCGCCACACCCTTCGTGTTCCGTTCTCCTTCGCTGACGAACATCTGCCCGTTGAATCGCCGTTCCATTCGCTGGCTGATCTCGAGACCCATCCTGTGGGTCTCCTGCAGGCACACGATGTCTTGTTGTGCGATGGTCCGCACAATCCTTCTTCTTTTTGCCTGGTCGACAACACCGTTGACGTTCCATGAGGCGATGTTCAGCCTTCTGGCGGTCGATAGGGAGAGGTCATAAAATGGGAAGACCTATTTCTTGGCCTTCCTGAGCTTCTTATGTCTGGGAGAGCGTGCTCTTTCAGACGTCAAAGAAGCAGCGGGCTTCTCGCTGCCGGCGATTGTTCGTCAATAACGGTCAATCCAGGGATCATCGCTCCCTCTTTCAACTTCATCTTTGCGATCATGTCGCCAGAAAATATGTTTCCAGGGATGTTCTGGTAATCAAGGTCCAGAACTTCCCCAAACTGCTCCCAGTAATTCCACACCGCTAGTTGCGGCGTGCGGATGGAGATGCCGTTTAAAAAGACGGTTGTATATGGCATCTCGCCAATAGCACAAACCATCCGTCCTTGTATATTGATCCCCTTCTGGATCAATCGCTCTGTAATGTTTTCACAGTCTGTAAAGACTGTGAACCCGTTGTTCGATGGAATGATCGCCTGAATGCGATCAAAGTCTATGTCCGTCTTGTCGAGTGACAAATAGACCTACCTGAAGTTATTAAATTTTATTAGCCCGGTTTTGAAGATAATGGGCTTCACGTTGGGGCCCATTTCGACTATTGGTCGGTCCAGTTTTAGAACTTTTCCGCTAAGCAGCTTACCAAATTTCCTAGGTGGGTGGACACTCGCCTGTCCAGCCGCAACCGACGCATAGAAAAGGGCTGCGACTCCGAAGCCGAACAAGATTGCGTCGCTCCCTGCACCGCCTGGACGCCCGCGGGTCCCGCCTGGGACGCCGTCGCCGCGGGCGTAAACCTCGACGTTGCCGCCGTTACCGCCGCGGGCGACACCCTCGGCATCGCCGCCGCAGGCGCGACCTTCCCCGCCGCGGGCACGATCCTCGGCGTCGCCGCCGCGGGCACGACCTCCGCCGTCGTCGCCGCGGGCACGACCCTTGGCATCGCCGCCTCCGGCGCAGCAAAGCCCGCCGCGGACGCGATCCTCGGCATGCCTGCCGCCACCTCGCCGTTTCCGCTCGTCACCTCCATGGCTTTCATGACGGACGATGGCCTCACCACTCCTCCAACTCCAGATGCCTGCATCCTGGCAGCTGTTCTTGCTGCTCGGAACGACTGCAGGACTTCCACCGTGGAATTGTCGGCGATGCTGCTGCTGCTGATGATGGTCCTCGGTTGAACTCTTTCCACACTGGCGTTCACTTAAACATTTGCCCTCTCAGGGCACTCAAAAATTGCCTTGGCAGTGGTTTTAAACATTACCTTGGTGAGGTATTGGGTATAGTTTTGAACTAGCAATAATCACGCCTCCTTTTCGTTCAGCGGCGGCGATACCGCCCGTGCGCAAGGCTCTTTCGATCGCTAAAGGAGTTGCTGACGCCTGCGTGGAGGCAGCGCTCCAAGAGGCAGCCAAGGCAACGCCTTTTACATCCGTGGAAGCAGCGCCATCTCAGGATGGCAAAGATAACTGCGACGCCAAGCAAGACGGCTGGACGCCAGTGAGATAGAACATAAGAAAGAAACCATCAAGGTCTTCGCAGGTCTGTGTAAAGGTGAGTAAGCGAAAGAAGCCCGCGAAACATTCCCAGAAAAAGATTGCTATTCTTTCCTCCTGCGCTGTTGTCCTCTCGCGGATGAAGCGGGAAGCTGCTGCTGCGGCTAAAAGGACGAAAGTTTCAGCCGCAGTTGCAGAAAGCGCTAGGAAACAGGCAGCAAACGATTTCTTTAATTCCGGGAAACAGCAGCAGCGCATGGCAAGCTTTCGACTGTCGGATTCTGATCCAGAGTCCGACAGAAAGTGCACAGAGCGCGACAACCGCCCGAAACCGCGCATTCGCCTATCGAAGACCCGCAAGTGCGTAGTTGCCGAGGAGGGGCTGTTGCAGGGGAGCGAAGAGGAGGAAAAGGACCTCACGTCTGAGCTACCGGCAACAAGCAGTGCGGCTTCGAATGGAGATTTCACGTCTTTGAGATCGATTGCTCTGTCTCCTGACCACTCGCTGGACAAGGCGAGAAACCTGTGCTCACCTTCCCAGCCTTAATGCAGGAAGTCACCTCTTCTCGTCGATTCAGCATAGCCTGTTGGAACGTCAATGGGCTGCGCAGGGACAAAAAGAGGCGCGGCGTGTTAGGCCCCCTGCAACATTCCGATTTGGCGATCCTTCAGGAGAAGCATTACATCTCCGATGCGGAGGTTGCGGAAATCGAAAAGCGCGCGGGTGGCACCCTTTACTGGCGAGAAGGTTCTGCACAATCGTGCGGAGTCGGTTTTCTCGTCAACAGTAGGATGGCAAGAGCGGTGCGCAGCGTTCGATTAGACCAGGAAGGGCGAATGGGCCAACTTGTACTCAGGTGGTCAGATTCAATCGACCTCGTCGTAACGAACGTCTACGCGCCGCGCGGCTTTCATCGGCGTGTCGAAAGAATCGAGTTCTTCCTCGTGCTGGAGAGACAATGGCTCAGAAACTCCGGAGCCAGAGTGGCGCAACTCGTCGCAGGGGACTTCAACGTCCACCTGCTTTCCTTCGAGACGCGTTTCCTGGCATAACGGTCGCGGGTGGAAGAGGCATGCGCGTCGTTGCACGCGCGTAACTTGGATGCCGGCGAGCCTGGACTGGAAAGGTGCGTAGATCACCTCTACCTCGATGAACACCTACTATCGCGAGTGGGACGATGAGGCCGGGTGCCGTCTACGTTATCGGACGATGATAGGCTTTAGTTCGAGCAACTCTTGCCGGGCAAGAGACCTCCAAACAATGTTTGGAGGATGCCGGCGGATTGGCTGAGTCATCCGGAAGCGGCGGAGCATCTTCGCCAGTTCCTTCGCGGCTTTGCCATCCGGGAACTCGCAGACTGGGACCATCTTAAAAGATCGGTTCGCAAGTTTTGCGACCGGTTCCCCCTGCACCTGCCACTACGCGGCTTCAGAGAAGACGTGGCCAATAGCAGAGCATTTCTGCAGGCGCGCACCTTCTCGAGACGTGCGGAAGTACGGCAACTCGCAGAGTACAAGGCGAGGGCCGAGCTCCCGGTCTGGCTGTCTGGAGCGGCTATTCTGCTCGACGACCAACGCAGGGAATGCACGGCTCCTGACGAAGTGCGGCGAGCACTAAAGCGTCACTCCTCCTTGCTCTACGCTAATTTCCCGACGAAAAGAGTCCTCTCCGAACTACTTTTGCCGCGGGCTGCACATGGCATCGGCGAGGAGGAACGCGATCGTCTCGACGAGCCCTTCACGTTGGAGGAAGTTTCTTCCGCTATCGCAGGACTCAAGAAACGGAAGACGCCATGTGAGGACGGACTGCCCGCTTTGTTCTATGAGAGCTTCGCGGCCGAACTCGCCCCACTGGTGCTTAGAATCTCGACGCTGATGAGGGTAACGGGCGATGTCCCTTATTCCTTCCTCTCAGCGAGGGTGCGTCTCCTCCCGGAATGAGAGGATCTGCGCCATCTCAAAAACTGGCTTCCGATCTCATTAGTGAATACGGACGTAAAGTTGTTTTCGAAGCTGTGGGTGACGCTCATAGGGAATGTCGCGGAGTCCATGGTAAGCCCGGAGCAGTCTTACGCTGTACCGGGAAGATCCATGGATGCAAACCTTCTTTTCGCGCGCACCTGGTGGCAGCTTTAAGAGTGCGTTGCGGCGCCACGCGATTATCAACTTGTATTTCAGTAGCTCCCGCGTGTACCGAGTGGCCGTGCGCAGAGGCATCAGACAGGGCGACAGCTTAAGCCCGTTGCTCTTCAGCATCTACTTTGAGTTGGTGGTAAAAGCGTACAGGCTGAAGCTGGCCGTCCTGCCCAGCGCCTGTCCGTGGACTCCGTCGGCGGAAGCATACGCCGACGACCTTCTGCTTCTGTTGCCCATGTCTACTCCGCCGGACTCGCTCCAAGACTTCTTCGAGCTGATCCGTCGTGGAGCAAGCATGAGCGTTAGCAAAGCGAAGTGCTACGTAGTGCCGGTGAGTGCGTCGTGGGAGGGACAGGCCGAAAGGATCCGCCTGGGGATCCCCACGGACAGGTACTCCAAGTACCTTGGCGTTCCGTTGGGCGACTTCTGCTCGTCTGAATCGTGGTCAGCCTGTCTTCAGAAGGCAGAGATGGCTCTAGGCACTTTCCTGGAAGGCAGGTTCGTCTTGCCTGAAAGGGCGTGCATATGGAACAATTTCCTTGCCCCTCTCCTCCGCCCCTTATTTTTTGTTTGCCCGCCTCCGTATGTGGTTTGCCACCCGGATTTTCCAGGGCATTTATTATTCTAATTTTTTAAAAAAATTAGATAATTAAGTCTTTCAAAAGTTAATTGTGGGAAACACTTGGTTTTCCCACCTTGGTTGACGTTTCTTTTGCCGGTGCATAGACCGGTTATGTCCATTCCCGAGGCGCATGGGAAGGGAAAACTAGAACAAAAAAAAAAAAATTCGCCCTGATGAGGGAGAATACCTGGATCTCCTGCCTTCCCGCGAACTGCACTGCCTGGCTTCAGGAGTCGTCTTCCGCGTGGGCTAAGATGAAGAGCACGAGCGAGGCGGAATACAACTGCCTACGACGAGGACCGTACGCTCGACAGCCGCTGCAGGATATTATCAACACGCCCCGGAAATTTCTGTGGACTTCTTTCAGTCCCCTTGCCCCCGATCTGTCCTCCCTGAAAAACCGTAGGAGCAGCAACGAGCTGGAATCGTGGGGAGAGTCCTGCCTCATCCGAGGCAGGAAAAAACCTTTGAAGGCGTGGACGACTCGGGAGCACACGGACGCTGCCACCACGAGCGTCCCGCCTCACGGACTTGCGCGCTGAGGAGAGCTGCTTGCAATACCTCCGGAGAAGGTGAAATGGCCCCCAGCGTATTGGGATTGCGGCACACTTCCGTTCAAGTGGCAGGAGACGGCGTTGCTATTTCTGCACTGGGGACTGTTAAGCAGAACACGCCTGTCTCACTGGACACTGGGAAATGTGGATGCCCGCTGTGTCGAGTGCGGAGAAAGAGAAACCTTTTTGCATCGCGGGAGAATAAAGCCCACCTACCTTATACAGTAGGGCCGGATTATATCCGTGGGACTCATAGGCCCGCTGTTCCTCGCATGGTGGCGGCGCAGGCGCCGCCACCACCGCGCTCCAAGCCCTCGCCGGGGCGGGGGACGAATCCGTGGGGGAGATGGCCCTCACATCCATGGGTTGGGGGGACGAGGCTCGCTCGCCCCCCTTCGCCGTGGCGGCGGTGTCCTCGGGCATTTCTGCCCAGGAACGACCGCACCTAGAAAAACACCGACACTCGCAAAAAAGACGGTTTTCGGAAGCACCGAAAAACACGTCCTCTCACTTTACGGTCGTCCGCGCTTGTACGGTGAAGATCGAACGCGTCTCGATCGCCAGAGCCGTAAAGAAAGTAACGGTAAAGGCGATCGATACCGTCGATCCTGAGCCGGTCGTGCCCGCAGTGACGTCACCATCAGCTGACGACAATGCCGTTCCGGCATTGCCAGCGAAGGACGTCTGCGCGCCAATCGATGAAGCCGCCCCTGTCGCGCCTGCGCAAAGCGTCGGTGCGGAAAGCGAGGAGGCGGCGCGCATAACGGACGCGACCTTCGCGCAGGCCGCGGAAGAGCTGGCAGCCATGTTACGGCAGCCTGCCAAGGCCGAGAATAAGGCCTTGAGACGACCGGCAACGGTGAAGGGCCCGGAAAATTCCGAGTCCGAAACCAAAGCCGGTTGTTCTACTTCCGCAGCCGTGCCGAAGAGGAAGGCTGGCAAGAAGACCGGTTGCCCGAGACGGGTCGCCCCTCCGCAGGTGGAGGAGGCCATGTCCTCGGGCACGGAGGAGGAGGCAATGTGCGTCGCGCCACGCGACCCCTCTCCGATCCGTGTCTCGGAAGCCAGCCCCATGGAAGTCGCTGTGGACGACGTGCTCCCGTGTGAGCAGCCGACCGTCGTCACGGCCGCCAACAAGCCGCCTCCCGCAAGGGAGGAGGCCGCCTCCACCCCACAATAAACGCATCAGTGCGTGGGCTCGCCTTCTGCCGCCGCTTGCGCATCACCTGTTGGAATGTCAACGGGTTGCGCGACGACGGAAAGAGGCGAGATGTAGCCGCCATACTGCGAGATTTCGACCTGGTGCTCCTGCAAGAGACGCACGTTCTCCGACCGGGAGATGTCCAGGAAATCGAAAGAATCGCGGGAGGGCGGCTACTGTGGAGGAACGGAACGGACAACTCCTGCGGAGTGGCCTTTCTGCTAAAGCCAACCGTCGACAACTCACTGCGCAGTGCACGGTTCGACGGGGATGGTCGAGTTGGGCAGATTGTGTTCAAGTGGTCCCACTCGATCGACCTCGTATTCACGAAACTGTACGCTCCGGTGAGCAGCCACAGGGCCGAGGAACGCACTGCGTTCTTCGAAACCTTGCGGCGAGACTGGTTGGCCGAAGCAGGCGTGCGAAGGGCGCACCTCATTGCGGGCGATTTCAATCTCCGCCTGCTGGCAGGTGCACCCAGCGGACGAGCACAGCTGGTCAACGAGTTGTGCGCAGCCATGCATGCGCGCAACTTGTTGGCCGGCGATGCCGGGAGAGATCGGAACATCGACCACATGTTCCTCGACAACCACCTGTGCACGCGGGTGGGAACTCGAGGAACGCTCCCGGCAGAGCTGTCCGACCATCCACGGCTCGTGCTCGAGTTACATCCGCGCAATAAGGGCCCTCCCCTGAAAACATAGCGCCTGCCAATGGATTGGTTGCGCCTTGCAGGAGCGGCGGAACATCTACGCTGTTTCCTGCGAGGATTCCAGCTTCACACGCTCGCGGACTGGGACGAAATGAAGTGCTCAGTCCGTGAGTTTTGCGACCAGTTTCCGCTGGAACGTCTTCCGCCGGGCTTCGGGGAGGGTGTCAGGAACGAGCGGGCGTACCTCCAGGCGCGCCGTTATTCCCGGCGTCCCGACGTCCGTCGCCTGGCTGAATTCAAGGCTGAGGCGGAGAGGCAGGCCTGGCAGTCAGGCTCGGCCTGCCTGCTGGATCATCAGGGCCAAGAACGCTTTAGCCCAGCCCAGGTAAGCCGCATCGTGCGGGAGTTTTATTCCTCCTTGTACGCGCCACTAACACCTGAGCGCCATTTCGCGCAGCGCCTGCTGCCAGATGGCGCTCCCGCGCTCAAGGAGGAGGACCGTTCCAGATTGGCGGAACCGTTCACGATGGCGGAGACAATCTCCGCCATCAACAGACTCAAGAGAAGGAAGGCACCAGGGGAGGACGGCCTGCTCGCGGAGTTTTACCATCGCTTCGCGCCAGAGCTGGCCCCCCTGGTGCTCAGGTTAAGTGCGCTGATCCGCGAACACGGCGAAGTTTCCGCCTCGTTCCGGTCAGCTAAAGTACGTCTCCTGCCGAAGTCAGGAGACTTACGCAACATTGGCAACTGGCGTCTTATCACAGTAGTGAATGCGGACGCAAAGTTGTATGCCAAGTTGTGGGCTGAGCGTTTGGGGCGGGTGGCCGCTTCCGTGGTGAGTCCCGAGCAGACCTTTGCTGTTCCCGGACGAACCATGGAGGCCAACCTGCTCCTCGCCAGCTCATGGTGGCAGTTGCGACAACGCGTTGCACAGGACGGTCAAGGGAGCCTCGCGCCCCCCTCTGACCAAGAAGATCGGGCAGTGGGTGGGATGGACTCGGCGGGAGCCTTTGCCGTCGCGGTCGATTTGCACAAAGCATTCGACTGCGTCGACCAGGATCTCTTTCTGGAGCTCCTGGAACGCATGGGTTTCCCTGCCGTGCTTCAATCTTACCTGCGCTCCTGCTGGCGCAACGCGTCAATCAATATCGGTTTCAGCGGCCGGCACGTGTACGGCGTGCCCGTACGCCGCGGCATCCGGCAGGGTGACAGCCTGAGCCCCTTGCTCTTCAGCATCTACTTCGAGTTGGTGCTGAGGGCATACAGGGTAGCTCTGGCAACCCTGCCGAGCTCGTGTGCTGGCACGCCTGCCGTGTCGGCCTATGCAGACGATCTTCTGCTGCTGCTTTCCAGGTCCACCCCGGCGAGTGCGCTCAAGGACTTCTTCGAGTTGCTGCGCCGCGGGACGGGTCTGGAGGTGAACAGGGCGAAGTCGTCCATGGTCTTCGTCGGTTCGGCGTGGGCTGGACGGTCGGACTGGATCCCCTTGGGGATCCCCACGGGCAGGTGCTTCAAGTACCTCGGCGTACCGTTGGGGGACTTCTGCGCAGCAGAAGCCTGGTCCGACCGTCTCCAAAAGGCAAGTTCTACTTGCAGGAACGGGCCGCGGTGTGGAACGCGTTTGCGGCTCCCCTCCTTCGCCCTCTACTTTTTGTTTGCCCCGCTCCTTATTTTATTCGGATACGAGCAGCGGGCCTCCTGAGGACAGTCCTTTGGGGCGAAGGGAGGTCCCGTGGGAGGCTCAAAGACTTGTGCGCTCCACGTAAGGACGGTGGACTTGGCTTACTTACGCTGGAGCGCATCGAAATACAACTTCGATTCAGGACTCTCGCCCTTGCGGCAGAATTGTGGGACACGCCTTGGTGCGTTCCAGCACGCCTCCTGGCCCAACGAGCCTGCGGAATCCGCGGACTTTTGTCGTTTCTGTCTGCGCGCGTCTGCAGAAGACCATACTGTGCCTCTATCCTGCGACGCATCTTTGTTGCGGTCCGGGAGAACGCCTGGATCTCCTGCCTCCCAGGGAACTACTCCGCCTGGTTGCACGAGTCAGTCTCCACTTGGGTAAAGATCCACGTTCCGGCGGGCACAAGGAACACTTGTATGAAAAGGCACGCCCGCTGGACGCTGCAGGAGATCGTGCAGTCCCACGACAAGCTTCTGTGGGCCTTGATAACCCCCCTCGCCCTAGTGCTGCCCTTCCTTGTGAATGCCAGGGACAGTAGCGAGCAGCGGAAATGGACCGTGTCCTGCACTATAGGCGGCAGGACACAATCGATAAAGGCGTGGACATCTCGGCAGCTAGCTGACGCTGCGATGCCGAGTGTCCCGCCCAACGGAATTCGACGCTGAGGCGAGCTACTCGGACTATCTCCGGAGGAGATGAAGTGACCCCCAGCGTCCTGGAACAGTGCATCCCTCCCCCTGAAATGGCAGGATGTGGCGTTGCTTGTGGTACTCTGGGGACTTCCATTCAAAGCACGCCTTCATCACACAACCCGGGGGGCTGTCGATCCTTATTGTGACCGGTGCGGGGAAAAAAAGACCTTTCCCCACCTTCTCATCGAGTGCAGTGCCATCCGCCCTTCATGGGATCGTCTCGCGGCGATCCTGGACTTGCGCGGATGCGGCCCAAAGGACGTTTTCAGGCGCCTCTTCTGTAGTGACGCCTTGTCCCCGCCCGCTAGTGTAGCAGTCCTCTGCTGCATCAGAGGAATTGTGGCGGCTTGGAACGCCACCAGAAGTAGGCGTCAGCCAACCGGCAACGCCTTACACTGGACTCGCGTTTTCGCGCGAAGTGTCTGCAAGTGGCGCCACTTGGGCGCTGAAAGGACTCAGCTTGTGCGGATCCTGAATAGGATCTAGAGGACCTCTCCACGCGCACCGTGATCCCTTCCCCGCCCTCCCACCCCTACAACATTTGTTCCCCCCCACATTTGAACTTTTTGTTTCTTTTTGTTTTTCTTTATTTCCCATCCCCGCGCATCGGAAGGACCTCTCCGGCACGGAGCCGGTAACCAGCAAGCTGTTTTGGAGTGGTAAACCTTCGGGTTCGCCACGCGACATTTTTCTGTAATTTTATTTCTATGAAACAAATGCCCCGGCACATCCGGGTGTGAACAACCTGCCGCCGCGCGACAGCCGACGCCGCGACAAAGTCGCGAGCCCAGCGTGAGCAGCGAGGACCCTGACTTCAACAAGGCGGCGAAAGAGTTGGTAACCATGCTCCAGCAACCTCCCAAGGCCCAGAAAAGGCCTTGAGGCGTCCGGCTAAGGCGAAAGGACCGGAGACTTCCGAGTCCGAAGCCGAATCCGGCAACGCTCCGGCTGTCGCTCTCCCGAAGCGCAAAGCGGGCCTCAAGGTAGGCAACCCGCGGCGCTCCGCAGCTCCACCGGCGGAGGAGGAAATGCGGTCGCACCACGACGACGGGGAGGCGATGTCCGCGAGGTCTCGCGACTCCTCGCCGGAGACGTCCCTGGCCAAGCAGGATCCTCCAACCACCACCACAACAACCGACGTACCGCCTCCTTGCGAGCAACAGCCCGTCGCAATGGGTACACAACTCCCAGCTGCTGAACAGCAGGCGGAGGACGGTAAGCAAACACCATAAACACACCAACGCGTGGGCTCTCCTCCTGCCGGCGACTGCGCGTAATCTGTTGGAACGTCTACACGTTGCGCGACGACGGCAAGAGGAGAGAAGTGGCCGCCGGTGTGCGGGACTTCGACCTGTCGCTTCTGCAGGAGACGCACGTGCTCCACGCAGGGGATGACCAGGAAATCCAACAGATCGCAGGAGGGCGGCTCGTATACTAAAACGGGAGAGACCACACCCGCGGTGTGGCTTTAATTCTGAAGCCAGCCGTCGTTAATGCGCTGCGCGACGTGCACTTCGACGGGGAAGGTCAAATCGGGCAGCTTGTTGCCAAGTGGTCCGACGCGATCGACCTCGTCGTGACCAAGGTGTACGCGCCCGGCACGAGCCACAGGCGCGGGGAACGCAATGCGTTCTTCTAAGGCCTGCGGCGAGATTGGCTGGCCGTAGCAGACATGCGAAAGGCGCACCTCATTGTCGGGGACTTTAACGTCCGCCTGCTGGCAGGTGCGCTCGACATTCGCGCACAGCTGGTCAACGAGATGTGCGCTGCCATGCACGCGCGCAACTTGTTGGCCGGTGACGCCGGGACGGAGACGAGGATCGACCATATGTTCTTCAACAACCACCTGTGTTCGCGGGTGGGGAATCGAGGGGCAGTGCCATCCGAACTTTCCGACCATCCCCGGCTCGTGCTAGAAATACACCCGCGCGGTAGAGGTCCACCCTCCACAGCGTGGCGTTTGCGAGGGGACTGGTTGCGCCTCTTAGGAGCAGCGCAACATCTTTGCTGGTTTTTGCAAGGCTTTTATTTGCAGTCGCTCGCGGACTGGGACGACTTGAAGAGCTCAGTCCACGAGTTCTGCGACCAGTTTCTCCTGAACCGTCTCCCTCCAGGTTTCGGCATTGCCACCCGGGTACGCCCGGGGCGTTTATTTATAAAAAACTCTGCAATTGCGGTACCAGCCCCGCTCACGGCCTTATGCACGGGACCTACCGGGACGCCGAGACGCAGCCCGGCGTGGCACTCCCCGGCAGCAAAAGGAAATAGGAAAAAACAAAAATAAAAACAAGAAGGCAAACAAACAAATGAGGTTGGGGGGCAATGAAGGGATCACTGTTCGCTGAGAGGAGGGCCCATGCACCTTTTGACCGCTGAAAGAGACGGTAATTATCGCATTCCGCCAGCAAGAGCGCAGGTAGGAAATCAGGGAGGGTGGAAAGCCCATGCGACTTAGGAGCTCCAAGAGAAGTTCCTGGTCTACACAGTCGAAAGCCTTGTGGAGATCGACTGCGAGCGCTAGGGCCCCCTTCCCCGCCCAAGGGTCCCTTCCCAGCCCGGCTGGCGGCCCCAATGTGGGGTTGCCGACTTTTCCTATCCCTTTCTTCTCTCTTCTCTGCAGGTGCACCCATGTGCTTGCGAAGAAGAGGTTGGCATCCATACTTCGCCCGGGAACAGCATAAGTCTGCTCCGGGCTAATTACGGATTCTGCCACCTGCCCCAGACGCGAAGCCCATAGCCCTGCGATCAACTTGGCGTCCGTATTCACGATCGTGATCGGACGCCAGTTCTTTAAATCCCTGAGGTCTCCCCCATTCGGCAGGAGCCTCACTCTGGCTGACCGAAACGAGGCGGGAACATCGCCTTCGTCTCGGATCAGCCTGATCAACTTAAGCAGCAGGGGGGCCAGCTCTTCCGCGAAGCTCTGAAAGAACTCCGCGGGCAAGCCGTCTTCCCCTGGAGCTTTACGCCTCTTGAGCCTTTTGATACCGGCGAGAATTTCGCCGGTGGTAAAAGGCTCGTCGAGGCTTTCCATCTCCTCCTCCCCTATTGCCGGGGCGCCATCCGGAAGCAAGCGCCGAAAGGCGTTTCGATCCGGGGGCTTCCTGGCGTAAAGGGAGGAATAGAAACTTCGCACGAGATGCCGTACCGACGCCGGGGACGAACATTCCCGGCCCTGGTCGTCCAGCAAGCTGGCCGACCCGGATTGCCAGGCTTGGCGTTCGGCTCCGGCGCGGTACTCGGCCAGGCGACGGACATTAGGGGTTCTCTCGTACCTACGAGCCTGTAAATAGGCACGATGGTTGCGAGCACCCTCGCCGAATCCGGGGGGCAGGCGATCCAGGGGGAACTGCTCACAGAACTCGCGGACCGATTCCTTAAAAAGGTCCCAGTCCTGGAGATTCCGGAGCGTGACACCTCTCAGGTATTCGCGAAGGTATTCCTTCGCTCCTGAGAGTCGCGTCCAGTCCCCCGGCAGACGCCAATCCCTGGATGGCGGTCCCTTGTCACGAGGCCGCATCTCGAAAATTAACCGGGAATGGTCCGACAACGTCGACGCAACTCTCCCCCGTTTGCCGACCCGTGAACACAGGTCAGCGTCGAGGAAGACGTGGTCGATGCTGCGCACCATTCCCCTCTCACCCGCGAACAAGTTGCGCGCACGCATGGCGGCGCACATTTCGTTCATCGCGTTCACTTGTGTTTCTGGCTCACCTGTTAGCAGGCGGAGATTGAAATCTCCCGCTATCAGGTGAGCCTTCCGCACGTTCGTGTCCGCCAGCCAGTCGCGCTTCAGGGAATCCAGCAGCCTGGTACGGTCGCTGTATCCCTGTTTACCGCTGGAGGCGTACACATTCGTGACGATCAATTCGATCGAGTCGGACCAGCTGAGAATCAGCTGACCGACCCGACCGTCGTCATTGATGCGCACGCCCTTCACGGCAGCGTCGATGGCCGGCTTCACGAAGAACGCGACCCCGCAGGTGTTGCGGATGCCGCATTGCCAGTACAGCTTACCCCTCGCGATCGTCTCGATCTCCTGGACGTCTGCCGCGGTGATCACGTGGATCTCCTGCAACAGGGCCAGGTCGAACTCCCGCAGGGTGTCGGCTGTATCTCGCCTGTTACCGTCGTCGCGCAGCCCGTTGACATTCCAACAGGCCGCGCGAATCCGACAGCGACTGGCGAGCCCAGGTGTTACTCCTAGGAAGATGGCAGTGCAACGTCCGCCACCTGCTGGGGCGAGACGCTTGGTGGAGCAGGGGGGTCAGGTGCTGAAGGCACCTGGTCCCCCTCCTCCATCGGTGCCGGCGCGTCGGCCGGATCACCCGCAGGTGGAGTCGCGCCTACCTGTTCGCCCTCCTCCATGGGGGCGGGCTGTTCAGGGTCGGCGCCTGCAGGGGGGACTTCACCCCCCTGTTCACCCTCCTCCATGGGGGTGGCCGCATCGACGGCTTCCGAGCGTGGGAATTCCTCCTCCGAATTTCCCACGCTGGCGACGGTTTCCGTCTTCTCCTCCTCGCTGGTGGAGGGGAGGCGCCTCCTGGGCTTCTGAGCCTTGCGTCCGGACTTCCTGGGGGGTGCCTCCGAGGAGGAGGATGTGCTTCCGGCCCATAGGTCTAACTCACCTTTGGGGGCCTTCCTCGCCGGAGCCGGCCTTCGCAAGGCCTTGCGCGAGGGGTTCTCACGCTCGGCCAGCGTGACCGCGAGCTCCTCCGCCGCCTGCGCGAACGCGGCGTCCGCGGCTTCGACCGCCGCTATGTCGCGCGGCTCACCCTCTGTGTAAACAGAGGGTTCGCCGTCGAGAGCCTCGGGCGCAGCGGAAATGGCAAGGGGAGGACCGACGCTCCGGGTGGCAATCTCGGGAACGACGATTCGTTCCAGTGCCACCGTGCACTCGCGCAAAGTTTTCGAGCGGAAACCGGTTTTTTTCGGCTTACCGGCCGTCTTGCGCTCTTTGCTCTCCGCGGGTGGGAGTTTCCTCGGCTTTGTGGCCTCTACAAGCTGCCATCCCTCTTCGCCTTCCACCGTTTCAGAAGGTTTATCCTCCGGCTTACGCGCCGGAGGTTGAGGTGTTGGCAGCTTGTGCTGGCCCTTTTCTACTTGAGGTCTAGAGACCTTTGAAGCACGTTTCCCCTGCGCTTTTTTCGCGGCAGGGGGAACCAAGGTGGGGCGTTTGGGACACACGCGCCGAACGTGGCCCCGCTCCCCGCACAAATGGCATTGTATATTGGGACACCTTTTACGTACGTGTCCCACGGTATCACAATGCCCGCAATACCGGGGCTTCCCTACATACCACAGGTCGACGTTTTCTTGCGCCACCTGTAGTTTGTGGGGAAGCCCACAATTCTCCCGTACGGTGACCCGCGCTGCAGCCTGCCCACCAAAAAGGCTATCGAAGCCGTCGAAAATGGAGGGTTTCGGCCACAGTGCGTGCACCTCACCGTACTTCCGCCATTCCTCACCAACCGCTGACCCCGTCATGCGGCTGGTGATGCCAGTCATGTGGACCACCACGGAGCGGTCCATGGATACTGGCAGGATCTTGCGGCCGTCTACGTTCAGCGGCGCATGGATTAGGCGGTGAGCCAAGGTGACATCTTTGCAGACCACCTCGACCCGCTGCCCGCCGCTGAGGACGGAGAGGCCGTCCAGATCCTTCTCTGTGACATTCGCGTCCTTCAACGCTTTGCTGAATGCGCGCGCTGTCCGGCCGTCGAACAAGTTGCCTACCTGGTAGACAAGCGATGGCTTGTACCAGGAGGCCTTGTATGCGGCCATCTCCGCCATGGCTTCTGCGCTGGGCGCGGCCACCATGGCGCTCCATGTCCTCGGCGTGGCCGGGGATGATTCCGGGGCGGCTGCCCCTGCTCCAGTAGGCTGTGGGGGCGAACTAGCCTCCCCCACTCCCACCTCCATCGCGGTGTTCTCTGGCGTCGTGGCCATTGGACAGCGACGATGTACACAAAACACCACACAGAAGAAAAAGCGCTTTCCTACTACTCTTTGGGGAGTGAAGGAAAAACACGTCCTCCTACTGGCCGTGGAGGGGTCTGGCTGCAACGATGCAGCCAGCTGCTTCGCCGCACGCTCGAAGACGGCGTCATCGATCACGGTCTCAATGACGGACGCTTCCGCCGGTTCGCTCCCCACGCTGTTGACATTTTCAACAGTGGGTTGCTCGTCGGTAGCAGCGATTTCTACCGTGCCCCGTTCGGCGCAGACGCGTTCCACTACGACGCTGCATTCTCTTAAATTCTCGCTAACCTAATGTTTTTTATTTTGGTAGGCGAGCTTTTTTTCGATTCGTCGTTTTTTCTTCGACTTTTTTTTCTTTTTCGCTGTGACTTCTTGCCATTCCAACACCTGACCACTTTTGTCAATCTTTTCAACATGCGTTGCCCGGGTGTCGGCTGAGGCCTGGACCACGGGAGTGGGTGGCACAGCTTGAGCGGCAGCCTTCGCCGCCAGTTTTTTCTGTAGCAGTTGCGCGCGTTTTTTTAGGTTCCCTGCGGAAACCACGCACACAGCGGATTGTGGACACACTTCCTTCGTGTGGCCCGTTGTCAGGCATAGCAGGCACTGTACGTTGAGGCACCTCCTTTTGAGGTGTCCCGACGTGTTCCAGCAGCCACAGTATTTGGGCTTCCCCACGTACCAGAGGTCGACATTTTCTCCGCCGACCACCAGTTTGTGGAGAAGGGTAAAGCCCTCCCGAACGGTTACACGGGCAGCCGTGAGGCCGCACTGAACTGTGGTATAGTCCTCGAAAGAACTAGGCTTAGTACATACTGCATGGACCGTGCCTTCTTTTCCCAACGCGGCGCGTAACTGTTCTTTCTGCATCCGCGCGGTAACTCCTAAAAGGTGAACCACCATACTGTGGTCCGCCGTAACGGGAACGAGCCTGCGTGTCCCCATTACCACGAAGGATTTAAGCAGACGTTGGGCCAGATCTGCATGTTTGCAGATCACCTCTACGTACTGCCCCCCGCTACGAATAGTCATTGCGCAGAGCTCCTCTTCTTTAACATCGAGAGCGCGCATCCCCTTCGAAAAGGCGCGCGCACTCTCAGCAGAATACAAATTTCCTACCTTGTAGAATAGTGATGGGTTATACCCCTCTTCCACATAGGCAGATAATTCCGCCGCGGCTGCAGGCGATGGCGCCGACACGACGGCGCTCCACGCCCGCGCTGCAGCGGGGACCGGTTTTGTGGGGGCGAACGCCTCCACCTTCTTCGCCACTGAGGGCGACGTTGCCGCTGCCTTCTGACACTCCACCTTCTCTATAGGCGACGTTGCCGCCGCCTCCTGGCACTCCACCTTCTCTAGAGGCGACGTTGCCGCCTGCACCTGGCACTCCATTTCTTCAGGAGGCGACGTTGCCACCGCCCCCTGACACGCACTGGTGGTCGTGTCAGGCATTGCTGCCTGATCGACCACCACTACACACGAAGCCTACACCTAGGGACGGTTCTCGGCACGAGGAGCACTGAGGAAACACGTCCGCTCTTGCCGACGTAAAGCTTTCGATTGCGTCGACCAGGAGCTCCTTCTGAAGCTCCTGAAACGCTTGGGATTTCCGGCCGTCTTCCTGGCCTACCTGCGCTCCCGCTGGCGCTTCGCTTTCATTAATATTAATTTCAGCGGCCGGCACGTGTTCGGCGTGCCGGTTCGTCGTGGAGTCCGGCAGGGTGACAGCCTCAGCCCCCTGCTCTTCAGCATCTACTTTGAGTTGGTGCTGCGAGCATACAGGGAGACTTTGGCAACCCTGCCGAGCTCGTTTCCCGGCACGCCTGCCGTGTCGGTCTATGCCGACGATCTTCTGCTCCTGCTTCCCGGGTCCACCCCGGCATCGGCGCTCGAGGATTTCTTCGAGTTGCTATACCGTGGGACAGGCCTCCAGGTGAACAGGACGAAGTCGTCGTTGCATTTCACCGACGTGACGAGGGCCGGACGATCGGACTGGATCAGCTTGGGGATCACCACGGGCAGGTACATCAAGTACCTTGGAGTTCCGTTGGGGGACTTCTGCTCTGCAGAAGCCTGGTCCGACCGTCTACAAAAGGTGGAGCTGGCGATCGGCTCGTTCCGGGACGGCAAGTTTCACTTGCAGCAACGGGCCACGGTATGTAACGCTTTCGCGGCCCCCCTCCTTCGCCCCCTACTTTTTGTGTGCTCTACCCCGTATCAAATTAGGACACGGACTAGGGGCCTTATACGGAAAGCCCTCTGTGGCAACCGGAGGCCCCGCGTCCCGCTCAAAGACTTGTGCGCTCTACGCAGGGACGGTGGACTTGGTATCCTGACGTTGGAGCGCATGGAGCGACAGGTCCAATTCAGAAAACTTGCCGTTGTGGCAAAGTTTTGGACAGCACCCTGGTCTGCACCAGCTAGACTCCTTGCTCACAGGGCAACCGGCTGCTTCGGATTGACTTCAATCCTCGTAGCCAACGAACGCAGCCTGAACCATTGTGGTTATCAGCTGCGGGATTTGGTTGCTCTGATGAGAGACAACCCTTGGATCTCCTGCATCCCAGCGGACTGGACTACCTGGCTTCAGGAGTCCGTATCCGCATGGGCGAAGATCAATGGCACCAGCCATGAGGACTTCTCCTGCCTCCGCAGAGGGAGGCACGCTGGTCAGCCACTCCAGGAGATCGTTTCCAGCCCAGGGAAACTTCTGTGGGCTTCCTTTATTCCCTTGCCTCAGTGCTGCGCTCCCTCAGGGAAGTTCGGGACAGGTACCAACAGGCATCGTGGGAAGTGTCCTGTCTCATCGGAAGCAGGAAAAAATCACTGAAGGCGTGGACGCCGAGGGAACTAGGGGACGCTAGTACCCCGAGTGTCCCGCCGTACGGACTTTTACGCTGGGGCGCGCTGCTCGGTATACCTCCGGAGGAGGTGAAGTGGCCCCCAGCGTCATGAGACAACGGTACCCTTCCCCTGCAGTGGCAGGAGACGGCGTTGCTTCTGCTCCACTTGGGACTTTTAAGCAGAGCACGCCTATCTCACTGGACAACGGGGAATGTGGATGCTAGTTGTGCAGAGTGCGAGGAAAGGGAGACCATCCCTCACTTGATTCTGGAGTGTGTTGCCCTCCGCGAAATGTGGGACAGAATCTCGTAGTTTCTCAACATTCCGGAGGGTGACCCAAAAAATTTATTCAGACGCCTACTGACGCGAGACGGCTTGCCAGCCTCCGGGAGTGCAGCAGTGCTCTGCTGCATACGCGGTATCCTAGAGAAGTATACCGCGTCTAGGAGAGGAAGGACCAGCAGGAATGCCATCCACTGGGCAGCGATCTCCTTGGAGAAAGCGTGCCGTTGGCGCCGACTTCAAAAACATTTACCGGCACTTGTTCGCATCCGAAACCGGATGCAAAGGCCTGCTCACGGCGCACCGTGATCCCCTCCCTCTTTCCCGCTCCCCATAAACATTGCCCTCTAGACGTTTTCCTTTTTTTGTTTTGTTTGCTGTTTATTTTCTTCGTTTCGGCGCCAATGAAGGACTTTATCGGCTTCCGGGTCGATAAAGACAAGTGCTATTGAACTTCAATGAACGTCTGACGTCCGAAAAAGAAAGATTTTTTTTTGAACAACAAAGACCTTCTTACAAAATTTTGTAATGTCAGAATTTTAGTAATAAAAGCCCCGGCTAACCCGGATGGAAAACCTGCGACGGGAGACGTGAGGCATACGTCTCCCCAACCTATGGAGGTGGGGTCATGCCCCACCACAAAATCAGCCCCCGCCACCCTTGCAAGGGCGTAAAACAAGGTGACCGCGGCGGATCCGCCGGACGTGGCCGCCGAAGTGCAGGCCTACATAAAGGAGGGCTACAACCCAGCCCTCCTATACAAGGTAGGAAATCTTCATTCTCCGCTTACAACGCGGAAATTTGGAAACGAAATCCGTAGGATGGGAATCTCTGACGAGGAGATTCTTTGCTTCTCGATTCGGAGCGGCGGGCAGTTCGCGGAGCTGATCTGCAAACATGCAGCGCTCACACACAAACTGCTCTGCACGCCCGTTCCGTTTGAAGGGCGGAATCTCCTCCCACACACGGTGGATCACTATATGGTGATTTACTTCACTGGTGCAACGGTGCGGATGACCGAAGAAGCCATCCGCACTTAAATCAACAAGTTCGCGGAGATATTCGCGATGTGGTCGAAGCCCAAGGCCTTTACTTATCGAGGCGCATTCAGTGGGCGAGTGGCCGCACGCGTAACTCTCCGCGTAAACAAAGAACTTCCCCACAAGCTTGAAGTCAACGACGAGCTCGTTGACCTCTGGTACGTAGGGAAGGAAAAATAATGTGGGCTGTGCAACACATTCGGGCATCTTAAAAAGAGATGCCCCGATGCCACATGCCCAACCTGCGGCGCGAAGGGCCACACTAGTGCTGTGTGCCCGAAAACCGCCGCGACAACGCCTTCAGCCCCTTCGACAAATAAGGGGAAGAAGGTAGAAAACCAAAAAACCAACGATTAACAGCCGACCTCAGAAGAAGTCGTGCACAAGGAGCAGAAGCCTCAAAAGGAGACTTCTGAGCCAACTGCCGACGAGGAAAATGAAAGTCGTTTCAAACAAAAAACCAAAAGAAACACACACAAAAAAAAACGAAAATAAATACAAAAAATAAAACAAATCAGAACGCGAGCGTTCCCAAAAAACCCGCGGTCGGCAAACCAAAAATTTCGCCGCGCGAGTCCATAAAGGAATGACGCGTTACAAACGGCGCGTTCCGTCGATCGAGCGTCGATCGGCGAACGCGACTCCCGCAACCGTCGCGAACGCCGCGGAATTGCCGCACGAATCCTGCGACAAACACGGGAGCAGCAGCGAGGGGAAAACTTCGCGAAGGCGGCGGAGGAACTCGCGGCCACCTTAATGCAGCCGCCTAAGGCTGCAAAGAAGGCCGTCAGACGTCCGGCGGAACTTAAGGGCCCGGAAACTTCCGGGTTCAAGGTGGAATCCGGAAACGCTCCCACCGTCGCCCTTCCGAAGAGGAAGGCGGGCCGGAAGTCGCGCAACCCTATGCGCGTCTCTCCCCCTCAGGCTAAGCAGGAGGAGATGCGCTCGGATAGCGAGGAGGCGATGTCAGCGAGGTCGCGGGATCCCTCTATCTACAGCATCCGGTCGGTCCTTCCTATCGACCTCAGTCCGGCTGCAGACGTTCCGGTCGTTGCCGAAACGCCATAACCGCAGATGGACAACGACCAGATGCCTCCCGAACAGGAGGCGGCAATACACACGCCACCACCATCATTAGTATGATGCGTGGAATCGCTTCTTGCCGGCAGCTGCGTATAACCTGTTGGAATGTCAACGAGCTGCGTAGCGAAAGCAAGAGGCGTAGCGTGGCCGACACCCTGCGACCTTTCGACCTGACACTTCTCCAAGAGGTGCATGCCCTCAGAGCAGAGGACGTCCAGGAAATCGAGAGGCTCACAGGGGGGAGGCTACTTTGGCGTGGTGGAGGAGACCACTCCCGCGGAGTGGCCTTCCTGCTGAAGCCGGCCGTCGCCAATGCAATGCGCAGAGCACAGTTCGACGAGGAAGGTCGAGTCGGACAAATTGTCCTTAAGTGGTCCGAATCGATCGACCTCGTATTCACGAACCTGTACGCGCCCTGCACCAGCCACAGGCGCGCAGAACGCAATGCGTTCTTCGAAGCCCTGCGGCGAGACTGGCTGGCCGAAGCAGGCGTACAGCGGGCCTATCTGATAGCGGGAGACTTCAACGTCCGTCTGCTGTCGGAAGCGCCCGACATACGAGCACAATTGGTCAACGAGTTGTGTGCGGCTATGCACACACGCAACTTGTTGGCCGATGAAGCCGGGGTGAGAAGCAGAATCGACCACGTGTTCCTCGATAACCACTTGTGTACGCGGGTGGGGACTCGAGGAGCAATTCCGTCGGAGCTGTCCGATCACTCTCGGCTAGTAATCAACATCCATGCGCGCGACAGAGGTCCACCCTCCGAAGCGTGGCGCCTACCGGGGGACTGGTTGCGACTCGCTGGAGCGCGCGAACATCTGCGCGCATTCCTGCGTAGTTCGAAACCCGTTCGAAAACCGTACGCGAGTGCACGGTGGCACTGGAACGTATCGTCGCTCCGGAAGATGCCACCCGGGGCGTCGAGCCTCCTCCCGCCGTTTCCGTCGCGCACGAAGTTCGCGACGACGAACCCTCTGTGCAAACAGAGGGTGAGCCACGCGACGCGCCGGTCGACACCGGGGACGCCGCGTTCCCAAAGGCGGCGGAGGAGCTCGCGGCCACGCTGGCGGAGCGTGAGAACCCCTCACGCAAGGCCGTGCGAAGGCCGGCAGCCGCGAAAAAGGCCCCCACAGTTTAGTCGGACCTGGGGGCCGAAAGTGCATCCTCCTCCTCAAAGGCACCCCCCAGGAAGTCGGGACGCAAGTCCCAGAAACCCACGAGGCGCCTCCCCTCCACCAGCGAGGAGGAGAAGCGGGAATCTAGCGGTAGCGTGGGAATCCAAGAGGGGAACTCCCACGCTCGGAAGCCGTCGAGCCGGCCACCCCCATGGAGGAGGGTGAGCAGAAGGGCGAAGTCCTCCCTGCAGTCGCCGAGCCTGAACAGTCCACCCCCATTGAGGAGGGCCAACAGGTAGGCGCGACCCAACCTGAGGGTGACCCGCTCGACGCGCCGTTACGCATGGAGGAGGGGGACCAGGTGCACACAGCGCCTGACCCTCCTCCTCCACCTAGCGTCCCGCCCCAACAGCTGGCGGACGCCGCATCGCCATCTTCCCAGGAGTAACACCTGGGCTCGCCAGTCGCCGTCGGATTCGCGCCGGCTGTTGGTACGTCAACGGGCGTCGCGACTACGGAAACAGGCGAGATACGGCCGACACCCTCCGTGAGCTCGACCTGGCCCTGCTGCAGGAGATCCACGTGATCACCGCGGCAGACGCCCAGGAGATCGAGACGATCGCGGGGGGTCGGTTGTATTGGCGATGCGGACTCCGCAACACCAGCGGGGTATCGTTCTTCGTGAAGCCGGCCAACGTCGCTGCCGTGAAGGGCGTGCGCCTCGATGACGACGGTCGGGTCGGTCAGCTGATTCTCAGCTGGTCCGACTCGATCGAACTGATCGTCACGAATGTGTACGCACCCAGCGGTAAACAGGGATACAGCGACCGTACCAGGCTGCTGGAATCCCTGAAGCGCGACTGGATGGCAGACACGGACGTGGGGAAGGCTCACCTGATAGCGGGATATTTCAATCTCCTTCTGCTAACAGGTGAGACTCAAACACAATTGAACGCGATGAACGAGTTGTGCGCCTCCATGCGTGCGCGCAAATTCTTTGCATGTGAGAGGGGAATGGTCCGCAGCATCGACCACGTCTTCCTCGACGCCGACCTGTGTTCACGGGTCGCACACGGGAGAGGGTAGCGTCGACGTTGTGGGACCATTCCCGGCTAATTTTCTTGATGCGGTCTTGCAACAAAGGACCGTCATCCAGGGATTGGCGTCTGCCGGGGGACTGGACGCGACTCTCAGGTGCGAAAGAACACCTCCGCGAATATCTGAGAGGCGTCACGGTTCGGAATCTGCGGGACTGGGACCCTTTTAAGGAATCGGTCCGCGAGTTCTGTGAGCAGTTCCCTCTGGATCGCCTGCTCCCCCGGATTCGTCGAGGGTGCTCGCAACCATCGGGCCTATTTACAGGCATGTAGGTACGAGAGAACCCCTAATGTCCGTCGCCTGGCCGAGTACCGCGCCGGGGCCGAACGCCAAGCCTGGAAATCCGGGTCGGCCAGATTGCTGGACGACCAGGGCCGGGAATGTTCGTCCCCGGCGTCGGAACGGCAGCACATGCGGAGTTTTTATTCCTCCCTTTACGCCAGTGAGCCCTCGGATCGGAACGCCTTTCGCCGCTTGCTTCCGGATGGCGCCCCGGCAATAGGGGAGGAGGAGATGGAAAGCCTTGACGAGCCTTTTACCACCGGCGAAATTCTCGCCAGTATGAAAAGGCTCAAGAGGCGTAAAGCTCCAGGGGAAGACGGCTTTCCCGCGGAGTTCTTTCAGTGCTTCGCGGAAGAGCTCGCACACCTGCTGCTTAAGTTGATCACGCTGATCCGAGACGAAGGCGATGTAGGCGCCTCGTTTCGGTCAGCCAGAGTGAGGCTCCTTCCGAAAGGGGGAGACCTCAGGGATTTAAGGAACTGACGTCATATCACGATCGTGAATACGGACGCCAAGTTGATAGCAGGGCTGAGGGCTTCGAGTCTCGGACAGGTGGCAGAATCCGCTATTAACCCGGAGCAGGCTTATGCTGTTTTCGGGCGAAGTATGGATGCCAACCTCTTCTTCGCAAGCACATCGGTGCACCTGCAGAGAAGAGAAAAGAAAGGAATGGGGAAAGTCGGCAAACCCACATTGAGGCCACTAGCCGCGATGGGAAGGGAACGCTGTGCAGGGAAGGGGGCCCTAGCGCTCGCAGTCGATCTCCACAAGGCGTTTGATTTTCAGCCGGATTTCGCCGGGACGTTTATTGTAAAATAAACTTTTACAAACACGTGCGGTGACTGGACCATTGCTCCAGCCACGCATGAAGAAACACAGAGCCTGCCGGGTCACCGGTTCGCAGACCGGTACGGTTCACCACGGAAGCAGGGGGAAAAGGAAAAAACAAAAAAAAAAGAAAACAAAAAAGAAAAAGAAAAGTTGAGTGGGTAAGGGAAGGGATCACAGTTGCTGTTGGGGCCGTTGCATCCTTTGCAGGATGCCGGCAAGCTCCTTCTGTATTCCTGGATCCAGGTGGGGCCATCGGGACGCCCTTTTCAGGAACTGGGAGGCTGGCTGGATGGCACCCTGGTGGCGTTGTCCTCTCGTAGCCTTGCTCCAAGCGCTGACGATCCCGCGTAGGCAGCACAAAGCTGCTAACGAGGCCGCTGGCCGAAGGGCGTCGGCAACGAAGAGAGCTTTCGGTGCGTCCCTGGGGTTGCCGCAGGGGATACCGATGGCCGCGGAAAAGCGGAACCAAAGGGGCCGAAGGGCAACACAATCCACTTGCAGGTGGGGGAGGGACTCCCTTTGCCCACACCTGACGCAATTGGGGTCCACCGCTCCCCAGGTCCAGTGGTGACGAACGGCGCTGCAGGGTAGTCCCCAGTGCTGCTACAGGAGAGCCGACTCCTGCCATTTCAAGGGGAGGGCGAAAGTGTTCATGAGCACCGGGGGCCACCTCAGATGTTCAATGAGAACATCGAGCAGCGCGCCCCAGCGCATAAGTCCATTGGGAGGCGTACTCGGGGTCGCAGCCTCTGTTAACTGGCCCGTCTTCCACTCTCCTATCTTCTTCTGCATTCCGGAGATTGTTACTGTAACCACCCACTTCGCCGCCACATCGCTGTCCAGATCTTCAATCAGGGAGGGCAGCGCAGCAGCGAGGAGGGTTCTTCCTGCCCACGCTCTCTTCTTTGGATCCTCCAGGATCTCGGGAAGCGTGCAACTTCTGTAACCCCCAAACAGGAACCTCTGTTCCTGTTGGGAGCGTTGCATGCCGAACTGTCATCACGTTCGAACGGTTTCCTGCAACCAGGCACTACCGTTCAACGGGTGACAGGTGAGCAGTCCTGGTTTTTTTGATACAGCGCAGCCACCCTCCGTAGGTGGAGTCCGCATCGGTTGACGCGGCGACGAAGTGCAAGAAACGACGTCAGTCCCGTCTTCCCGGTGGCTTGCTGGAGTAGGAGACGTGCAGGGACGCACCAACAGGTGCACCACACCTCTCGAACGATTGCCGACATGCGGAACTGGAGCTGAAGCTCCAGCCGCTCCAGCGTCAGGAGGCCCAGACCACCATCCCGACGAAGAGCGCACAAGTCCTTTAAGCGGAATCGGGCGCTCCCGTTGCCCCAAAGGGCGATACGGAGGAGGTCCTTCGTCCGCTTTTTGATCCTCTCTGTGGGGGGGCAAACAAAAAGCAGGGAGCGGAGGAGAGGAGCCGTGAACGTGTTCCAAACCGCGGCCCGTTCATGCAGGAAAAACCTGCTGCCTCGGAACGGGCCGATTGCCGTCTCTACATTTTGGAGGCAGCCGGACCACGCTTCCGCAGGGGAGTAGTCCCCCAACGGCACACCAAAGAACTTGAAGTACCTGATTGTAAGGATCCCCAAACGGACCCAGTCCTGCTGCTTTACCCACGCCGCACCAACTGGCATCACGGACGACTTCGCCCTGTTCACCGTAAGTCCGCTTCCCCGATGCAGCAGGTCGAAGAACTCCTCGACCGCCGCAGCCGGGGTGGACATGGGGAGCAGCAGCAGAAGGTCGTCCGCGTATGCTGAAACGGCCGGCGTACCGGCACAGTCGTGCGACAGCAGCGCCAGAGTTCCCCTGTACGCTCTCGGTACCAACTCAAAGTAGGTACTGAAGAGCAAAAGGCTCAGGCTGTATCCCTGCCGGATCCCACGCCGCACCGGCACGCCGTGCACGGTCTGCCCGCTGAAAGTAACATTGATGAGCGCTCCGCGCCAGCAGGAGCGCAGATAGGCCATTAATGAGGGCGGGAAGCCCAAGCGTTCCAGAAGCTCCAGAAGGAGATTCTGGTCGACGCAATCGAATGCTTTTCGCAAGTCGATTGCGACCGCAAGGGCTCCCTCCCCCACACGACCATCCAACCCCTTGCCGGCGCACGCACCGGAATTCCGGCTGCGCACCAAGCTCCTTTCATGTTGGAGCTCTAGCCAGGTGGAACCATGGAACAGGTTCGCCTCCATGCTTCCCCCAGGAACAGCATATGTCTGTTCCGCGCTGATGAAGATGTTGGCAACCCGTCCCAGACGCTCTGCCCAAACCTTGGCCACCAACTTGGCGTCCGCATTCACTATTGTGATGGGACGCCAGTTGTTCATGCTCCTCAGATCTCCTCCCTTAGGGAGGAGCCGCACCTTTGCCGAACGAAACGAGGCGGTAACGTCACCTGTTTCGCGTATCAGCAAGGTGAGTTGCTGTACCAGGGGGGTAAGCTCAGCCGCGAAAGTTTGATAAAACTCCGCGGGCAGGCCGTCCCCCCTGGAGCCTTTCGCCTCGTAAGCTTTCCGATGGCCGAGAGGATCTCGTCCATCGTGAAAGGCTCGTCGAGGTTCTTTCTCTGCTCCTCTCCGATTGCTGGAGCGCCTTCCGGAAGCAGGAGTCGTGAGACGTTCCTCTTTGGAGGTGCCCTGGCATACAGGGAGGAGTAGTAACTGCGCAGCAGGCCGCGGATTTAAGCGGGTGCCGAGTGCTCCTGGCCCTGATCGTCCAGTGGGCTGGCCGATCCTGACTGCCAGGCTTGCCTCTCGGCTCCCGCTTTGTATTCCGCCAGCCAGCGGATGTCGGGGGTCCTGGCGTAAAAGCGGGCCTGCAGGTAGGCTCGTTCGTTACGGACCCCGGTCCCAAAACCCGTAGGTAGGCGGTGCAGAGGGAACTGGTCGCAAAACTCCTGGACCGACCGCTTGAAGCGGTCCCAATCCTGGAGTGTCCGCAGCCTGAAGCTCCGTATGAACGTGCGGAGATGTTCGGCCGCGTCCGGGAGCTTCAGCCAGTCACCTGGGAGACGCCACGCTGACGAGGGGAAGCCTTTGTCGCGCGGATGGATTTCGAGGACTAGCAGGCGATGGTCGGACAGCTCGCACAGTAACTTGCCGCGCCTGCCCACGCGAGGGCACAGGTGCTCGTCAAGAAACACTTGGTCAATGCTGTCTTCCATCTCCGGTGCACTGGCCAACAGATTACAGGTGTGCACCGCCATGCACACCTCGTTGACCAGGTCACGCTCGGGATTCTGCTCATCTGGTTTCAGGCGAACGTTGAAATCGCCTGCAACCAGATGGGCATTCCGCACGCCTGCTTCGGCCAGCCAGTCTAGGGAAGGAAGGAAAAACTCTTTCCCCGCCCTCCTGGTCATCAGGTCCTTGCCGCTCGGTGCGTACACCTTCGTGACGATCAGATCGATCGAGTCGCACCACCTGAGAGTCAGCTGGCCGACACGACCGTGATCGTCGAACCGCACGCCCCGAGCCGCGGCCTCGACCGTTGGCCGAAGCAGGTAGGCGACACCTTAACTTTTCGCTCTCCCACACCTGTACCATAGCCGCCCTCCGGAGATCCGTTCGATCTCTTGCGCTTGTGCTGCAGAGATCACGTGGATCTCCTGCAGCAGCGCAAGGACGTAGGACTCCATTAGGGCGGATATGACTTTTCACCTGCAGGCGTCTGTCATGCCGTTCACGTTCCAAACGGCGATGCGCAGACGACGGCGGGAGGAGATTCCCGGCATTACTGCTGGGAAGATTAAGGTGTGGGGGAGCCCTCCTCTTGCGAGGCGGGTGGGATGTCCATGAGGGTTCCGGCCTTCTCAGGCACCTGACGCACCTGTTCGGCCTCCACCCCCTCCATCCCCTCCGTGTCCGCACGTGGGATTCTCTCGGGCGACGGGTCCCGAGAGTTTCCCACGCTCATGGCAACCTTGCTTGCGGAAGCCATCTCTTCCCCTTCGACGGGGGAAGCGAGCTTCCTTGGCTTTGTGGACTTACGTCCAGACTTCTTGCGCGGTGCCGTGGAAACGGAGGCTGCGCTTCCGGCCTCCACCTCGGGTCGGAAGTGGGGGACTCCTGAAGAGAGGCCGGACGCCTTTCGGCCTTCTTGCCAGCCTTAAAGGGTTCTCGCTGCAACGAGGCTGCCACCTCCTCCGCGGCTCGCGCTAAGGCTACGTCATCGATGGTGGTGTCGATGACGGACGCCGCCGCCGGCTCGCTCCCCTCGCTGTTGACTGTGTCAACAGAGAAGAGGTCGTCGGAAGCGGCGAGTTTTTTCCGGCAGCGTTCGGCAACATCGAGAACGCGTTCGACAACGACGCTGCACTCTTTAATAATCGCGCTACCCTGCTCTTCCTGCCTCTGTTTGTAGGCGATTTTCTTTTCCATTTTTCTCTCCTTCTTTGATTTTTTGGCGTTGCAGCTTGCCACCCAGTGTCCTGACCGGCTCCCTCAACTTTTTCGGCGTTGGTCGCCGGGGTCACGGGTGCGGCCTGGGTCTTGGGCGCGGGTGGCACAGCCTTCGAGGGAGCTTTCGCCGCTAGCCTTTTCTGCAGAAGCCGGGCGCGTTTTTTAAGGATTCTCTTGGAAACCACCCCCACTGCTGCTTTTGGGAACACCTCCCTTGTGTGTCCCATGGTTCCGCATACTTGGCACTGCACATTGGGACACCTCTTTTTGAGGTGGCCCGACGTATTGCAGAAGCCACAGTATTTCGGCTTCCCCACATACCAGAGGTCGACGGTTTCGCCTTCGACCACCAGTTTGTGGGGAAGAGTGCAGCCCTCCCGAACAATCACGCGCGCAGCAGTGAGGCCGTGTTGCAGCCCCGTGTAGTCCTCGAAAGGACTTACTTTCGTCCACTGCGCGTGGACCGTTCCGTATTTCTCCAACGCGGCGCGAACCTGTTCCTTACGCATCCGCGCGGTAACACTTAACAGGTGGACCACCATGGTGCGGTCCGCCGTAATAGGGAGGAGCCTGCGCGTTCCCATCACCAAGGGGGTTTTAAGCCGTCGCTGGGCCAGCTCTGCATGTTTGCCGATGACCTCAATGTACTGACCCCCGCTGCGGATGGTCATAGCGCTGAGCTCCTCCTCTTTCACATCGAGAGCGCGCATGCCCTTCAAGAAGGCGCGTGCGTTCTCTAAAGAATATAAATTGCCTACCTTGTAAAACAATGAGGGGTTGTACCCCTCCTCTACATAGGCCAACAATTCCGCCGCGGCTACAGGCGATGGCGCCGACACAACGGCGTTCCACGCCCGCGCTGCAGCGGGAACCGATTCTGTGGGGGCGGATGCCCTTACCTCCATCGCCTCTGAAGGCGACGTTGCCGTCGCCCCCTGGCTCTACATCGCCTCTGGGGGCGGCGTTGCCGCTGCCTCCTGGCCATCCCTGGTGGTCTCGTCAGGCATCGCTGCCTGATCGACCACCGAACCACACGACGCTTGCACTGGGGGAGACTTTCTGGCACGAGGAGCACCGAGAAAACACGTTCACCCTGGAGCGCCGAGCAGTAGACTGCACCTTCGAATCTTCCGGCCAGGGCACAGAAGAAACGATGCGAGTCCTTCTCAGAGGGACACACGCCTGGCCAGGAGGCGGGCCGGAATGCACCAAGCGGTGCTCCACATCTTCGCTGCGATGGCGAGGGTCCGCTATCGCATCTGGATTTCCACGCGCTCCAGCGTCAGGATGCTGAGACCGTCGTCCCGACGCGGAGCGCAAAGGTCCGTCAAACGGAATCGGGGCCTCCCCTTGCCCCAAAGAGCTATGCGGAGGAGGTCCTTCGTCCGGTTTTTTGATTCCACGGGGGCGGGGCATACAAAAAGCAAGGGGCGGAGAATGGGGGCCGCAAACGCGTTTCACGCCGCAGCATGTTCCCACAGGTTGAACCTGCCGTCCTGGAACGGGCCGATCGCCGCCTGAGCCTTCTGAAGGCAGCCGGACCACGCTTCCACAGGGGAGTATTCCCCCAACGGCACACCAAGGTACTTGAAGTACCTCACCGTGGGGATCCCCAAACGGACCCAGTCCTGCTGCCCTGCCCACGCCGCACAAACTGGCATCACGGACGACTCCGCCCTGTTCACCGTAAGTC
Source organism: Raillietiella orientalis (assembly GCA_036172245.1). Classification (NCBI taxonomy): domain Eukaryota; kingdom Metazoa; phylum Arthropoda; class Ichthyostraca; order Raillietiellida; family Raillietiellidae; genus Raillietiella; species Raillietiella orientalis. Next base: position 29,153 of record JAYWIR010000096.1, on the reverse strand, counting down.
CTGTTCCCCGATGCAGCAGGTCGAAGAACTCGACAGCCGCAGCCGGGGTGGACATAGGGAGCAGCAGCAGAAGGTCGTTCGCGTATGCTGAAACGGCCGGCGTACCGGCACAGTCGGGCAACAGGTGCACCAGAGTTCCCCTGTACGCTCTCAGTACCAACTCAAAGTAGGTACTGAAGAGCAAGGGGCTCAGGCTGTCTCCCTGCCGGATCCCACGCCGCACCGACACGCCGTGCACGGTCTGCTCGTTGAAAGAAACGTTGATGAGCGCTTCGCGCCAGCAGCAGCGCAGGTGGGCCAACAAAGAAACCGGGAAGCCCAAGCGTTTAAGAAACTCCAGCAGGAGATTCTCGTCGACGCTGTCTGAATGCTTTACGCAAGTTCCCAGCGACCGCAAGGGCTTCCTTTCCCACCGGAGTGTCCCGTGTCCCGCCAACGGACGCACTGGAATTCCGGCTGCTCAATAAGCCCCTTCCTTGTTGGAGCTCTAACCATGTGAAAGCGTGTTCCAGGTTTGCCTCCATGCTCCGCCTGGGAACAGCATATATCTGTTCAGGGCTGATGAAGATGTTGGCAACCCGTCCCAGACGCTCTGCCTACAGCTTCGCTATCAACTTGGCGTGCGGACGTGTTTTTTCCACGCTCTCCAGCGACTGTTGTAAAGCCGTTCGTTGCGTTAGTGTGAGTGTGTGGTGCATCTGCGGTGTCCAATGGCAGAAATGCCTGAGGACACCGCGATGGAAGTCGGCGGGTGAGAGGATTGTACCTCTCCCCAACCCAATGAGGTGAGGGCAACTGCCCCCACGGAGGAGAGGGCAACAGCCTTCTTGAAAAAGGAAGCAGACTCTCTCTTGGAAAAGGAAGCAATCGCCCCCTTGAAAAAGGGGACAACCGCTGCCTTGGAAATGGGCGCAACCGCTTCCCTGAAAAAGAGAGCAACCGCGTCTTTGGATCCGTCTGCACCATTCACGAGGACCTGGAGCTCCGTGGCTGCAGCGCCATCTTCCGCAGCCTGAGGAGAACAACCGGCCTACCTGGAACAAGGATACAAGCCGTCCTTGATTTACAAGGTATACAATCTATTTGTGGGAAACGCCGCTCGTAACTTTGAAAGAGAGTTACAGCGGTTGGATGTCAAAGAGGAAGACCTGGAAGGTCTCTCCGTGATGAGTGGGGGCCAGCGGGTGGAGGTGACTTGAAAAATGCAAGTCTGGCTCAGAGCCTGCTGAACACTCCCATCACTTTGGAAGGCCGAAAAGTCTTCCCCGTAACGGAGGACCGCTCCATTGTTGCACACCTAACCTCTGCAACTCTTCGCATGACCAAAGCTGGCTTTCAGGAAGAATTTCAAATACATGATACGGTGCTTGCGCTCTGGACCAAGCCCAAAGTCTCCCAAACATACGCAAGACTGTTCAGTGGCATGGCTGCAGCGCGTGTGACCGTCCACGAAAACGGTGGGCTGCCCCACGTACTCGCCGTTGGCAACTAGGTCGTCGACGTCTGGTACGTGGGCAAGCCCAATTACAGTGGGCACTGTGATGCAACAGGGCACCTGAAAAAACGGTGCCTTCACATCCAGTGTTTCCCCTGCGGGAAGAAGGGCCACCTCCAAAAAGTGTGCCCAAAGCGGAAACCTCCAGCCCCCTCTGTCTTGAAAAAAGGTAAGGGGAAACGCTTGGAGAAAACAAGCAAGCCAGAAGAAGCAAAGGAAAGTCCAAGAAAAAAGCCAGAGTCCGAATGCTCTTAGCAAACGGCGGTCAAGATAACTCCCGACGACGCTGGTTACAACGAGAACTGGCGAACAGCGAAGCCGAAAAGTCAAAACATCCGTAAAACCGAGGAACGGACAGCGGAACCCGCGACAACTTCTTGAAATAGAAGGCAACGCCGCGCTTTGCTGCGCGAATGCTCGGTCGCTTTGGAGCGCGTGGAGATCCCCGAGACCTCCAACGAAGGAGATATCCCCCGCCTCGTTGACGTCATAGCCGCGAACGAGTAAGGCGAACCCTCTGCGCAAACAGAAGGGGAGCCGAGCGACGCGCTCGCCGCAATGGAGGACGACGCCTTCCAACAGGCGGCGGAAGAGCTCGCGGCCGAACTCGCGAACCGTGAAAACGGAGGGCGAAAGGCCTTGCGAAGGCCGGCCGCGACCAGGCAACTCCGACAGGTGACCACGAACCGGATGCCGGAAGTGCGTCCTCCTCCGCGGAGGTTCCTCTGAAGGAAACTGGACGGAAATCCAAAAATCCAGAGAGGCGCATCCCGACAAAGAAGGGGGAAGACGCACCGGCAACCGAGGGGGAAGCCGGCAGCGTATTAAAAAAAAAACTTCATGTTAAAATTCTTTATGGCTGTGGCAATGCTCCAGCCATAAATAATTTTCATGTTTATTCAACAGTAAACGCCCCGGAGAAATCCGGGTGAACATCGAAAGCTTTCTGCAAATCGCAGGCAATCGCCAAGGCTCCCGAGGTAACCCTTTGCCACCCGCGCCTCCGTTTGTGAGAGATCGAAGGCGTTGCTTCCGCACGACGATCCATCCCCACGCGATGCTGCAATTGCAGCCATGTGCGGATGGATAAGATGTTCGCTTCCATGGTCCGCCCAGGAACAGCGTTGGTCTGCTCCGGTCTTACCAAAGACACCGCGATCCTTCCATCCGCGCCACCCAAAGTTTCGAGAAAAACTTGACGTGCGAATTCACTAAGGTGATCGGACGCCATTTGTTCAGTTGGCGCAAATCGAGGCCTTTCGGCAGGAGACGCAGCTTTGCTGAGGGAAACGAGGCAAGGACATCGCCCAAGTCTCGCATCAGCGACGAGAGTAGCGCTTGACTGCGCGGTGCTGGGCTCCTCCGAGTACTAAGAGGAGTAGTAGCTCCTTCGGAGGCGGTAAACTGCGGACTCCAATGTTTTGCGCTCCGTGGATAGGGAGTTTTTCTTTCCTGGTGTTCCGTGTGTGTTTCGCGGCCGTTGACAGGCAGAAATGCCTGTAAACGCCGCAGTTTCAGGTGAGGGAGGCGGGAAGACCGCGCCTCCCAAGCCAAAAAAGGTGGGATCACGCCCCATTACTTCTTCTAAACCCGCAGCTACGGCGAGGGCCTGGAGCGCGGTGGCAGCGGCGGAAACACCCGATGTCGCCGCCGAAATCCAATCCTACATCCAGGAGGGCTACAATCCGGCCCTCCTTTACAAGGTAGGCAATTTATATTTCCCGTTAAGGGCGCGAAAGTTCGGCAATGATATCAAAAAGATGGGCATTGCCCACCATAAAATTCTTTGCCTGTCAATACGGAGCGGAGGGCAGCGGGTCGAGGTGGTCTGCTTGTGGTGCTCTGGGGACTTCCATTCAAAGCACGCCTTCATCACACAACCCGGGGGGCTGTGGATCCTTATTGTGACCGGTGCGGGGAAAAAGAGACCTTCCCCCACCTTCTCATGGAGTGCAGTGCCATCCGCCCTTTATGGGATCGTCTCGCGGCGATCCTGGACTTGCGCGGATGCGGCCCAAAGGACGTTTTCAGGCGCCTCTTCTGTAGTGACGCCTTGTCCCCGCCCGCTAGTGTAGCAGTCCTCTGCTGCATCAGAGGAATTGTGGCGGCTTGCAACGCCACCAGAAGTAGGCGTCAGCCAACCGGCAACGCCTTACACTGGACTCGCGTTTTCGCGCGAAGTGTCTGCAAGTGGCGCCACTTGGGCGCTGAAAGGACTCAGCTTGTGCGGATCCTGAATAGGATCTAGAGGACCTCTCCACGCGCACCGTGATCCCTTCCCCGCCCTCCCACCCCTACAACATTTGTTCGCCCCCACATTTGAACTTTTTGTTTCTTTTTGTTTTTCTTTATTTCCCATCCCCGCGCATCGGAAGGACCTCTCCGGCACGGAGCCGGTAACCAGCAAGCTGTTTTGGAGTGGTAAACCTTCGGGTTCGCCACGCGACATTTTTCTGTAATTTTATTTCTATGAAATAAATGCCCCGGCACATCCGCGTGTGAACAACCCGCCGCCTGAGAGGGTGGACGTGCTTTTGTGGTGCTCTGCGTTTTTCTCGCGAGTGTTTTCGGGGTTTTCAGCTGGGAGCGGTTGTTCCTGGGCAGAGATGCCCGAGGACGCCGCAAAGTCGGCGGAGGGGGGCGAGCGAGCCTCGTCCCCCCAGCCCATGGATGTGGGGGCCATCTCCCCCACGGAATCGTCCCCCGCCCCGGCGAGGGCTTGGAGCGCGGTGGTGGCGGCGCCTGCGCCGCCCCCCGCAGAGGAACAGCGGGCCTACATGGCCGACGGGTATAACCCGGCCTTGTTATACAAGGTAGGTGGCCTGTACTCCCCCGCGGTTTTGCGGTCGTTCGCGTCCGAGTTTAAAAAATTAAAAGTCCCGGAGGACGAAGTCCTCGGACTTTCGGTAAGGAGTGGCGGGCAGCTGATTGAGCTGAACTGCAAGTCTGCAGGGATGGCTCAGCAGCTGCTCCGCCTGCCGGTCACCGTGAACGGGAGAAGGATCTTCCCGTTCACGGCCGACAATTCGATCGTGGTGCATTTGACCGGCATAACGATGCGCATGGCAAAGAGCGCCGTGCGAGAATCGTTAGAGAAGTTCGGGACCGTTCACGCGTTGTGGGCAAAACCCAATGTCCTGGGTTACACCAGGGCATTTAGTGGTTACGCCGCTGCGCGCGTGACGGTACGTGCCGAGGGTGGGCTACCCCACAGACTGCAGGTCGGGGAGGAGGAGATCGACCTGTGGTATGTGGGGAAACCCGTATACTGCGGCTTTTGCCAAATGTCGGGGCACCTGGAGAAGAAATGCCCCAACATCGTGTGCTTGGGCTGTGGGAAGAAGGGGCACATCAGGCGGATGTGCCCGAACCGAAAAAGGTCCGTTCCGTCAGGCGCGAGAAAGGATGAGACGCCGAAAAAAAAGGACCGAAGCCAACAACTGGCAGAACCCCGCCCTGTCGACCAACCCGCTACTCAGGCATCCACCAGCGAACAACCAGCTGGAGAAAGCGCCGAGAACGAGGAAGGTTGGCAAAAGGTAGAAAGGAAGAAGCCCCAGAAGAAGGAGGCAAAAAAGATACACAAGTCGGCGCCGAAAAAGCAGAAACCGGTCGTCTTCGCTCGTTCCTGCAAGGCTTCCATCTGCAGTCGCTCGCGGACTGGGACGACTTGAAGAGCTCAGTCCGCGAGTTCTGCGACCAGTTTCCCCTGAACCGTCTCCCTCCAGGTTTCGGCGAAGGGCTGAGTAACGACCGGGCATACCACCACGCCCGTCTTTACTCTAGGACTCCCGAAGTTCGACGCCTGGCGGAGTATAAAGCTGGGGCTGAGCGACAGACCTGGCAATCCGGGTCGCCCAGCTTGCTGGACGTCCAAGGCCAAGAATGCTCAGCTCCGGCGAGAATAAACCGCATCCTGCGGGACTATTACTCCTCTTTGTACGCGCGTAGAACAACGGAGAGCGCCGTGGCGCAGCGCTTGCTGCCGCAAGGCGCCCCCGCGCTGCAGGAGGAGCAGGCACATGAACTCGCGGAGCCTTTCTCGATGGCGGAGATCGTCTCCGCCATCGGAAAGCTCCGAAAGAGAAAAGCACCAGGGGAAGACGGTCTGCCCGCGGAGTTCTACTAAGGCTTCGTGGCGGAGCTGGCCCCCCTGGTGCATCGGCTATGCATGCTGATCCGAGAACAAGGGGACGTCCCCAAATCGTTCCGGTCAGCTAGAGTACGTCTCCTGCCGAAAGGAGGAGACAATCGCAACGTAGGCAACTGGCGTCCCATCACAGTAGTGAATGCGGATGCGAAGCTGCTTGCCAAGCTTTGGGCTGAGCGACTGGGACGGGTGACGGAATCCGTGGTGAGTCCGGAGCAGACATACGCTGTTTCCGGAAGAAGCATGGAGGCCAACCTGTTCCTCGCCAGTACATGGTGGCAGTTGCAACAAAGCGAAGACCAGGGAGGTCAAGAGAATCCTGGATTCTCCTCTGACCAGGGAGGGGACGCCCTTCATGGAAGAGCCGCGCCCGGTGCCCTTGCGGTCGCAGTCGATCTGCGTAAAGCGTTCGATTGCGTCGACCAAGCACTGCTTCTGGAGCTCCTGGAACGCTTGGGATTCCCGGCCGTCTTCCGGGCTTACCTGCGCTCCTGCTGGCGCTTCGCTCTAATCAACATCTCTTTTCGCGGCCGGCACGTGTACGGCGTGCCGGTTCGGCGTGGCATAAGGCAGGGTGACAGTCTGAGCCCCATGCTCTTCAGCATCTACTTCGAGCTGGTGCTGAGGGCATACAGGGAGACTCTGGCAATCCTGCCAAGCTCGTGTCCCGGCACGCCTGCCGTGTCGGCCTACGCCGACGACCTTCTGCTCCTGCTCCCCGGGTCCACCCCGGCGTCGGCGCTCGAAGATTTCTTTGAGTTGCTGCGCCGCGGGACGGGCCTCGAGGTGAACAGAGAGAAATCTTCCATCGTTACAACATCACCACAACTATTCAACCATGCGGCGTGGGCCGGACGGCCGGACTGGATCCGCTTGGGGATCCCCACGGGCAGGTGCTTGAAGTACCTTGGCGTTCCGTTGGGGGACTTCTGCGTTGCAGAAGCCTGGTCCGACCGTCTCCAAAAGGTGGAGTTGGCGATCGGCTCGTTCCGGAACGGCAGGTTTTACTTGCAGGAGCGGGCCGCGGTGTGGAACGCGTTCGCGGCCCCCCTCCTTCGCCCCTAACTTTTTGTTTGCCCCGCCCCTCCCATCATACAGAGACGGACCAAAGCCCTCTTGAGGACTGCCCTTTGGGGCACAGCGAGGTCGCGATTCCGATTGAAAGACTTGTGCGCTCCACGCAGGGATGGTGGCTTGGGCCTCCTTGCGTTGGAGCGCATCCAACTTCACACAACAATTCGAAAGTTAGCCCTTGCGGCTAGCTTATGGATGACGCCATTTTGCGATCCGGCACGGCTCCTCGCCAGAAGAGCGACCGGCTGCGAAGGATTTTCCTCCATCCTCGTGGCCTACCAGCGCAGCCTCTCCAACTGTGGTCCTGATTTGCGCCAGATGGTCGCCCTGATGAGGGAGAATACCTGGATCTCCTGCATCCCCTCGAACTGCACTGCCTGGCTTCAGGAGTCAGCTTCCGCGTGGGCTAAGATCAACGGAACGAGCGAGGCGGAATACAACTGCCTACGACGAGGACCGTACGCTCGACAGCCGCTGCAGGATATTATCAACACGTTCCGGAAGTTTCTGTGGGCTTCTTTCAGCAACCTTGCACCCGTTCTGTCCTCCCTGAAAAACAGTAGGAGCAGCAACGAGCTGGCATCGTGGGAAGTGTCCTGCCTCATCCGAGGCAGGAAAAAACCTTTAAAGGCGTGGACGACTCGGGAGCTCACTAACGCTGCCACTCCGAGCGTCCCGCCTCACGGACTTGCGCGCTGGGGAAAGCTGCTCGCAATACCTCCGGAGAAGGTGAAGTGGCCCCCAGCGTTTTGAAATTGCGCCACACTTCCGTTGAAGTGGCAGGAGACGGCGTTGCTATTTCTGCACTGGGGACTGTTAAGCAGAGCACGCCTGTCTCACTGGACACTGGGAAATGTGGATGCCCGCTGTGTCGAGTGCGGAGAAAGAGAAACCTTCCCGCATCTCACCCTCGAGTGTGTCGCCTGGATGGACTCTGGAGTCGAATCGCCCCAATCCTCCATCTTCCAGTAGGCGACCCTGAGGAAATTTACCGTCGCCTCTTTCTGCGTGACGGACTGCGCCCCGCCGCGTCTCTAGCAGTCCTGTGCTGCGTGCGCGGCATTGTGCAAAGCTGGCACGCCAGAAGAAGAGGCCCAAGATGCAGGGACGCCATCCACTGGACGACGATCTCTTTAGAGACGGCGACAAGGTGGCGTCTTCCTTTCAGAGTTAAAACAGAACTTGACTGAATCCTGAACAGGATGCGGAGGACCGACCCAGGCGCTCAGTGATCCCTTCCCTGCCCCCCCCCCTCTCCCCATACAACTGTTTCCCTCCCCGTTATCTCTCTTTTTGTTTGTTTTTGTTTTAGTTTTCCCTTCCCATGCGCCTCGGGAATGGACCTAACCGGTCTATGCACCGGCAACAGACACGTCAACCAAGCTGGGAAAACCAATTGTTTCCCACAATTAACTTTTGAGAGACTTTACTATCTAATTTTTGTAGAAAATTAGAATAATAAATGCCCCGGCATATCCGGGTGGCAAACTTCGGCTGGGGCTGAACATTCCTGGCCCTTGTCGTCCAACAGGCATGCTGCTCCGGACTGCCAGACCTGGCGCTGGGCCCTCGCCTTGTACTCTGCGAGACGCCGGACATCGGCGCGTCTCGAAAACGTCCGGGCCTGCAGAAAGTCTCTACTGTTGGCCAAGATCTCTCCGAAACCGCGTGGAAGCCGGTGCAAGGGGAATTGGCAGCAGAACTCGCGGACAGATCTTTTGACATCGTCCCAGTCCGCAAGTTCTTGAATGGCAAAGCCTCGGAGGTATCCACGTAGTTGCTCCGCAGCCTCCGGCTGGCTGAGCCAATCGGCCTGCATCCTCCAGTTTTGCAACGGAGGCCCCCTGCCTGGCGGAAGGATCTCAAACTCCAACCTGTAGTGGTCAGAAAGCCTAGTCAACAATCTTCCTCTCCTACTCACACCTGAATGCAGGTTTTTATCGAGGAAAACGTGGTCGAGCGATCTTTCCATTCCAGGTTCGCTGACCATCAAGTTGGCGGCGTGCACGGACGCGCACATCTCGATGGGCAGAGCGCGCTCCCTCGGGCGGCTCCAATCGTCGGAGAGCAGGCGGACGTTGAAGTCCCCAGCGACGAGGTGCGCCACTTGGAAAACGGAGTTGTTGTGCCAGTGGCTCTGCACCTCACCAAAGAAGGCTACTCTTTCTTCGAGGTAGCGAGAGCCACTCGGCGCGTAGACGTTCGTAACGACGAGATCGATGGACTCGGACCACTTGATGACAAGCTGGCCTATCCATCCGTCGTCATCGAAACGAACACTACGCACCGCTTCCGCCATTTTTCCTCTTACGAGGAACGCGACGCCGCACGTGTATGCGCCGCCGCACCGCCAATGTGGCGTTCCGCTTGCGCGCCCCTCGATTTCGGCTGCCTGCTCGTCGGAGATTACGTGAATCTCCTGCAGGAGCGCGAGGACGAAGGGGCGCAGGGCGTTGGCTACTAATCGCCTCTTCTCGTCGTTCCATAGTCCGTTCACGTTCCAACACGTTACGGACAGATAACGAGAAGGCGCGATTTCCCGCATTACTGCTGGGCAGGTGGCGGCTTTTTGCTCGCTTTATCCGGCGAGCAGACGGCGAGCAGCACGAGTGGCTGGAGGGGACGGTCGCCACCGTTCTCTGTCGTGCTGCATGCATGTAATGCCTCCACGCCAGGCTGAACCCCTTCGGGTTTCGTGGAGACTTCGCGTTGCTTCGCGGCGAGCGTTGCCTGGCTGCCTACTTTTGATCGGCGCGCACACGCTTTTGAACGAGTAGTCCTCGTCTCGGTGATCGAAACGGCATCCATTTCGGAGTCCGTCCGGCGCATGTTCGATCGGGTTTCGGCCTACCGCGAAGCAGTGACAGGTTCTGCTGGATTGACATCTGTCCTGTTTTCGTTTTTTGTCTCCAGAGCATCGCTTTTGGTGACGGCTGCTTTCCCGGCGCGCGCGTTTTCAGCGTGCTCACGCGCAGCTGCACGAGGGACCTTTGCTGAAGTCTTCTTTACTTCATTACGGTTCCTCACTTCGCGTGGCGCCGTAAATGGAGATTGTGCTGCATTGCCATCTTTGAAGCCTTCCGCGTCTTTGGACGGGAGCACTTTGGATGGCTTCGACACGCTCGTCATGGACGCTGCCTTCGGAAGGGCTTTTAATCCCTTCGGTGGCATGGCATCCGCGCCAGTCGAGAGCTTGCTCTCCGACTGCGACGGCGTGAGATTTTTCTCCGCTTTCGCATTGTTGGATCGCGACGCGTTTTTTTTTTGCCGACTTTCGAAGAAGACACGGCACAACCCTTCTTGCCCGATTTGGGCTTCTCAGCCACTGCAGGAGGTGAAGGAATGGATCTGGCGGTACTGGAAGTGTTTTTACCGCCGTTGTCCATTGACGTCCCCGCCGGTTGCTCGAACACCGAAAGAGCCGGGCGTGCTTGGTTAGGACAGCTATTGCGCCTAGGGGGACTTACCATTGCCCCGGATTCCCCGCACCCATTCTTTTGCGGCTGCCCTGCCGCGAGAGGGGGCGCGCAGGGCTTCGCGTGCGAGGTTTCCTGCTGCTTTGGGGCGACATTCCGCCTCGCGTTTTTTCGGAATTTCTGCCGTGGGGTATCCAGATTTTTCGCAGATTTTTTCTTTTTATCCGCGCTTTGTTTCTTAAGATGAAGCAATGCGGCTGCCTTTTTTCGCAAAAGGTCCGGGCAATTTTTCAATTGGTGCCCGGATAGTTTGCAATAACGGCATTTTTCAGAGGGGCATTTATCCAAAGAATGCCCCTCCTTCCCGCATTGCTCGCACGTTTTTACTTTGCCCACGAACCACAGGTGAACGACCGTGTCTTTCACCTGTAGTTTGGTGGGCAGCAGACGGCGGTCCGGCATTGTAAGCCGGACTCCAGCGACTCCGCTGTGTATGGACGGGAAGTCCTTGAGGTTGCTACGCACACTCCACAGCGCATGGACCGAGGCGAATTTCGCCAACGCGTTTCGAATATCAATATCGGAGATTTCCGACTCGATGTCGAAAATCTCCACCACAAATGAGTCGTCCATGGCGGCCGGGAAGACCTTCTGGCCACGGATCGACAACGGGGTGCGCAGCAAGCGTTGCACAAGTGCAGCGTCTTTGCAACGCACCTTGAAATAGCCCATGTCTTTTACGGGCATTATGGCGAGAAGGTCCTCCTCCCGCACGCCAACACGGGTCAGTTCATCGTTGAACTGATTCCCGTCGCGCGCAGAAAGAAAACCACTCACCTTATATCGGAGAGCAGGTCTATAGCCTTGGGCTACGTATGCCCGCAACTCCGACTCGTCGAGTGGTTTCCCTTTGACGGCCGCTGTCGCAGCAACGTCAGCAAAACTCCTCTCCATTGGCGAGAAAGACGAAGTGGAGGCGGCCGTCGGTTCCGCGATTGCAGATCCGGATGCTGTTCCTCCAACTTCAGTAGCTTCAAGTTGGGTCGACATCGTCGTCAAAATGTACGAAGCCAAGAAGAAGCGGATGAAAGCACGGAGACGAGAGCGAAGAAAAACACGTCCGCACTCGATTGAAATCTCCCGCTATCAGGTGAGCCTTCCGCACGCTCGTGTTCGCCAGCCAGTCGCGCTTCAGGGATTCAAGCAGCCTGGTACGGTTGCTGTATCCCTTTTGACCGGTTGGGGCGTACACATTCGTGACGATCAGATCGATCGAGTCCGACCAGCCGAGAGTCAGCTGACCGACCCGACCGTCGTCATCGAAGCGCACGCCCTTCACGGCAGCGTCGATGGCCGGCTTCACGAAGAACGCGACCCCTCAGGTGTTGCGGATGCCGCATTGCCAGTACAGCCGACCCCCCGCGATCGTCTCGATCTCCTGGACGTCTGCCGCGGTGATCACGTGGATCTCCTGCAACAGGGCCAGGTCGAACTCCCGCAGGGTGTCGGCTGTATCTCGCCTGTTACCGTCGTCGCGCAGCCCGTTGACATTCCAACAGGCGGCGCGAATCCGACGGTGACTGGCGAGCCCAGGTGTTACTCCTGGGAAGATGGCAGTGCGGCGTCCGCCACCTGTTGGGGCGGGACGCTAGGTGGAGGAGGAGGGTCAGACGCTGCGTGCACCTGGTCCCCCTCCTCCATGGGTAACGGCGCGTCGAGGGGGTCACCCTTAAGTGGGGTCGCGCCTACCTGTTGGCCCTCCTCCATGGGGACGGGCTGTTCAGGCTCGGCGACTGCAGAAAGGACTTCGCCCCCCTGCTCACCCTCCTCCATGGGGGTGGCCGGGTCGACGGCTTCCGAGCGTGGGAGTTCCCCCTCCGGGATTCCCACGCTACCGCTACCTTCCTGCTTCTCCTCCTCGCTGGTGGAGGGGAGGCGCCTTCTGGGTTTCTGGGACTTGCGTCCTGACTTCCTGGGGGGTGCCTCCGAGGAGGAGGATGCACTTCCGGCCGCCAGGCCCGACTCACCTGTGGGAGCCTTTTTCGCGGGAGCCGGCCTTCGCACGGCCTTGCGTGAGGGGTTCTCACGCTCCGCCAGCGTGGCCGCGAGCTCCGCCGCCGCCTTTGCGAACGCGGCGTTCGCAGTGTCGACCGGCGGGTCGCGCGGCTCACCCTCTGTGTAAACAGAGGGTTCGTCGTCGCGAACCTCGGGCGCGGCGGAAACGGCGAGGGAAGGCTCGTCGCCCCGGGTGGCAATCTCGGGAACGGCTATACGCTCCAGTGCTACCGTACATTCCCGCATGGCCTTAGAGCGCGGCCCAGGTTTTTTCGCCTTGCCGGCTGTCTTTTTTACCGCTTTCGCGGGTTCCGCGAGGTGCACCTTTTTCTCCTTCCTGGCCTTGACCAGCTGCCAGCCGTCTTGGACTCCCGCGTCTTCGGAGGGTTTTTCTTCCGACGCCTGTGTGGGAGGAACAGGGGCTAGCGGCTGCTGCCGGCAAGTATCTCTTTTTGGCCTTTCGACCAGTTTACCGCGTTTTGCCTGTGCTTTTTTTGCAGCAGGCGGCACCGGAGTGGGGCGTTTAGGGCATACGCGGCGTACGTGGCCCTTCTCCCCGCATAAGTGGCACACAATGTTCGGGCACCGCTTGCGCAAGTGTCCTACTGCATTGCAGTAGCCACAAAAGCGGGGTTTCCCCACGTACCAGAGGTCTACGACTTCGCCATTGACCTCTAGTTTGTGGGGAAGCCCACTCTCGTTCACCGTCACGCGCGCGGCGGCCTGCCCTCCGAAAAGGCTATCGTAGCCATCGAAGATTGTGGCCTTTGGCCAAAGCGCGTGAACATCCCCGTGCTTTCTTAACTGATCACCAACCGCAGACCGCGTCATGCGGCTGGTGATCCCTGTCAGATGGACCACTACGGAGCGGTCCATCGTGACTGGTAGGATCTTGCGTCCGTCCACGTTCAGCGGGGTGGTTATCAAGCTTTGCGCTAAGGTGATGTCCTTGCAGACAACCTCTACGCGCTGACCCCCGCTTAGCACGGATGGACCGTCAAGGTCCTTTTCTAACACGTTGGCGTTCGGCAGCGCTTTCGAAAAAGCGCGTGCAGTTCGCCCGTCAAAGAGATTGCCTACCTGGTAAACCAAGCTGGGCTTGTACCCAGCTGCCCGGTAGGCCGCCATCTCGGCCATGGTTTCCGCGCTCGGCGCGGCCACCATGGCGCTCCAGCTCCTCGCCTTGAGCGGCGAGGGCGATTCCGGGGCGGACGCCCCTGATTCTGTAGGCTGTGGGGGTGGGCAAGCCTCCCCCACACCTACCTCCATCGTGGTGTCCTCAGGCATCGCTGCCATCGGACACCAACGATGTTCCACACCAAACAACAATAGAAAAAACCGCTTCCTTTCGACTCACTCGGGAGCGAGGGAAACACACGTCCACTCGCCAAGGGATTCGGCGAGGGCTAAGGAACGACCGGGCATACCACCACGCCCGTCTTTACTCTAGGACTCTCGACGTTCGACGCCTGACGGAGTATAAAGCTGGGGCTGAGCAACAGACTTGGCAATTCGGGTCGCCCAGCCTGCTGGACGCCGAAAGCCAAGAATGCTTAGCTCCGGCGAGAATAAACCGCATCCTGCGAGACTATTACTCCTCTTTGTACGCGCGTAGAACTACAGAGAACGCCGTGGCGCAGCGCTTGCTGCCGCAAGGCACCCCCGCGCTGCAAGAAGAGCAGGCACATGAACTCGCGGAGGCTCTCTCGATGGGGGAGATCGTCTCCGCCATCGGAAAGCTCCGAAAGAGGAAAGCACCAGGGGAAGAAGGTCTGCCCGCGGAGTTCTACTAAGGCTTCGTGGCGGAGCTGGTTCCCCTGGTGCATCGGCTATGCATGCTGATCCGAGAACAAGGGGACGTCCCCAAATCGTTCCGGTCAGCTAGAGTACGTCTCCTGCCGAAAGGAGGAGACAATCGCAACGTAGGCAACTGGCGTCTCATCACAGTAGTGAATGCGGATGCGAAGTCGCTTGCCAAGCTTTGGGCTAAGCGACTGGGACGGGTGGCGGAATCCGTGGTTTGTCCGGAGCAGACATACGCTGTTCCCGGACGTAGCATGGAGGCCAACCAGTTCCTCGCCAGTACATGGTGGCAGTTGCAACAAAGCGAAGACCAGGGAGGTCAAAAGAATCCTGGATTCTCCTCTGACCAGGAAGGGGACGTCCTTCATGGAAGAGATGCGCCCGGTGCCCTTGCGGTCGCAGTCGATCTGCGTAAAGCGTTCGATTGCGTCGACCAAGCACTGCTTCTGGAGCTCCTGGAACGCTTGAGATTCCCGGAGGTCTTCCGGGCTTACCTGAGCTCCTGCTGGCGCTTCGCTCTAATGAACATCTCTTTTAGCGGCCGGCACGTGTACGGCGTGCCGGTTCGGCGTGACATAAGGCAGGGTGACAGTCTGAGACCCTTGCTCTTCAGCAACTACTTCGAGCTGGTGCTGAGGACATACAGGGAGACTCTGTCAACCCTGCCAATCTCGTGTCCCGGCACGCCTGCCGTGTCGGCCTACGGCGACGACCTTCTGCTCCTGCTCCCCGGGTCCACCCCGGCGTCGGCGCTCGAAGATTTCTGTGAGTTGCTGCGCCGCGGCACGGGCCTCGAGGTGAACAGAGAGAAATCTTCCATCGTACCAACATCACCACTACTTTCCAACAATACGGCGTGGGCCGGACGGCCGGACTGGATCCGCTTGGGGATCCCCACGAGCAGGTGCTTCAAGTACCTTGGCGTTCCGTTGGGGGACTTCTGCGTCGCAGAAGCCTGGTCCGACCGTCTCGAAAAGCTGGAGTTGGCGATCGGCCCGTTCCGGAACGGCAGGTTTTACTTTTAGGAGCGAGCCGCGGTGTGGAACGCGTTCGTGGCCCCCCTCCTTCGCCCCTGACTTTTTGTTTGCCCCGCCCCTCTTATCATACAGAGACGGACCAAAGCCCTCTTGAGGACTGCCCTTTGGGGCACAGCGAGGTCGCGAGTCCGATTGAAAGACCTGTGCGCTCCACGCAGGGATGGTGGCTTGGGCCTCGTCACGTTGGAGCGCATCCAACTTCAAACAACAATTCGAAAGTTAGCCCTTGCGGCTAGCTTATGGTTTACGCCATTTTGCGATTCGGCACGGCTCCTCGCCAGAAGAGCGACCGGCTGCGAAGGATTGTCCTCGATCCTCGTGGCCTACCAGCGCAGCCTCTCCAACTGTGGCCCCGATTTGCGCCAGATGGTCGCTCTGATGAGGGAGAATACCTGGATCTCCTGCATCCCCGCGAACTGCACTGCCTGGCTTCAGGAGTCAGCTTCCTCGTGAGTTAAGATCAACGGCACGAGCGAGGCGGAATACAACTGCCTACGACGAGGACCTTACGCTCGACAGCCGCTGCAGGAGATTTTCAACACGCTCCGGTAGTTTCTGTGGGCTTCTTTCAGCAACCTTGCACCCGTTCTGTCCTCCCTGAAAAACAGTAGGAGCAGCAACGAGCTGGAATCGTGGGAAGAGTCCTGCCTTATCCGACGCAGGAAAAAACCTTTGAAGGCGTGGACGACTCGGTAGCTCACGGACGCTGCGACTCCGAGCGTCCCGCTTCACGGACTTGCGCGCTGGGGAGAGCTGCTTGCAATACCTCCGGAAGAGGTTAAGTGGCCCTTAGCGTGTTGGGATTGCGGCACACTTCCGTTGAAGTGGCAGGAGACGGCGTTGCTATTTCTGCAATGGGGACTGTTAAGCAGAGCACGCCTGTCTCACTGGACACTGGTAAATGTGGATGCCCGCTGTGTCGAGTGCGGAGAAAGAGAAACCTTCCCGCATCTCACCCTCGAGTGTGTCGCCCTGGATTGACTCTGGAGTCGAATCGCCCCAATCCTCCATCTTCCAGTAGGCGACCCTAAGGAAATTTACCGTCGCCTCTTTCTGCGTGACGGCCTGCGCCCGCTGCGTCTCTAGCAGTCCTCTGCTGCGTGCGCGGCATTGTGCAAAGGTGGCACGTTAGAAGGAGAGGCTTAAGATGCAGGGACGCCATCCACTGGACGACGATGTCTTTAGAGAAGGCGACAAGGTGGCGTCTACCTTTCACGATAAAAACTGAACTTGACTTCATCCTCAACAGGATGCGGAGGACCGACCCAGCCGCCCAGTGCTCCCTTTCATGCCCTCCTCCCTCTCCCCATACAACTGTTTTCCTCCCTGTTATCTCTTTTTTTGTTTGTTGTAGTTCTAGTTTTCCCTTCCCATGCGCCTCGTGAATGGACCTAGCCGGTCTATGCACCGGCAACCGACACGTCCAGCAAGGTGGCAGAACCCAGTGTTTCCCCACAGAAAACATCTTTCTAAAGACTTTATTATCTAATTCTAGCAAAAAATTATAATAATAAATGCCCCGGCATATCCGGGTGGCAAAGGTCGTCTGTAACCGAGCATTCCCGGTCCTGGTCGTCGAGCAGAACTGTCGTTCCAGACTGCCAGACCTGGCGCGCAGCCTTGGCCTTGTACTCGGATAATCGACCAACGTCCGCGCGCCTGGAGTAGAAGCGGTGCTGCAGAAAATCTCTGCTCTTGGCTACATTCTGTCCGAAGCCGAGCGGAAGCTGGTTCAAGGGAAACCGGCAGCAAAACTCGCGGACCGATCTTTTCAGATCGTCCCAGTCAGCGCGCTTACTTATGGCAAAGCCGCAAAGGTACTAGCGTAGATGCTCCGCCGCCTTCGCTTGAATTAGCCAGTCTGCTGGCATCCTCTAAACACAGTTTGGAGGCCCCTTTCCTGGAGGGAGAAACTCGAACTCGAGCCTGTTGTGGTCTGATAGCACGGACGGCATGGGACCTCTCCGACCCACTCGAGAGAGCAAGTGTTCATCGAGGAATACATGGTCCGGTGATGTTGCAATTACAGGGTCCTTAGCAAACTAGTTGCACGCGTGCACGGACGCGTACATCTCTTCCACTAGCAACTTTTCCCTTTTGTGTGCGCTATTCTCGGTCAGCAGGTGAACGTTAAAGTCCCCCGCAATGAGATGCGCCACAGTAGGGTAAAGCGAGTAAGCCACTGGCTCTCCACGGTACCGAAGAACTCAACCCTTTCGGCCCATCGTCCAGCACCGCTTAACGCGTACACGTTCGTTACGACAAGGTCGATTGAGAAGGACCACTTGAGTACAAGCTGTCCCACTCGGCCTTCCGTCTCGAAGCGAACACCGCGCACTGCTACCGCCAAAGTTCTTCCTACGAGGAAAGCGACGTCGCACGAACGGGCGACGCAGCAACTGTAATGTACCGTTGCGCCCGCACGCCGTTCGACATCTGCAGCCTGGTCTTCGGAGATGCTGTGAATCTCCTGCAGGAGCGTCAAGTCGAAGGCGCGCAGAGCGTTGGCTACCAGTGGCCTCTTCTCGTCGTGTTGGAGACCGTTGACGTTTCAGCACGCCACGGCAACACGACGAGAAGACGCGATTGCCCTCATCACGGCTGGGGAAGCGAGGCTGTGGTGCTCGCCTCACCCGGCGAGCGGGCAGTAGGCAGCACGACGGGCTGGAGGGCGCGATCGCCACCGGCCACCACCGTGCTGCGCGTAATCGAGTGCTCCTCCCAGTGTGCAGAACCTGTGGATTCCGGTGTGAGCACTCGCTGTTCCTCGGCGAGTGTGTCACGCCTCAGAGCTTCAGCCCTGCAAGCGTTCGCTCCGGCGCGAGTATCTCGTCGTTCAGCGGCGCTATCGGACTCCTTCAAGCTGTCTGATGCTCGCGCGATCGGCGTGCGTTTGCATCCGTCCGTTCGCACCGGAATGGTTTTCTTAGCACTCACAGAGACAGACTTGCAAGCGTTGACGGCGCTGGCTTTTTCCTGGGCAGAAGAACGCTCCGCGGGTGTTTACCTTTTCACACGGCTGTTTTTTGCCTTCAAAGAGCTCGCGGATGGAGGTTGCGAAGCCTTTTTGGGGGATTTTTCTTTTCTCCTCTCTACAATCTTCCATTCTCCGTCACGATTTTGGGACGCTTCCGCGACTTTCGTCTCCGAAACCTCCTGAGTTTTCGCGGCCGCCTCTAGGGGCGTGGTTTTCGCCACGCCTTTAAAGCGAGGCAGCGCAGTCACCTTCTTGGCAGTCGGCAGAACGCTCCGCTCTTGCCGAGTCGGTGAACTTGCTTTGCTGCAAAAAGTATTGTGCGCTCGACAACTTAATCAGTTAATTGTGCACGTGTGTGCCCGGAGAGGGGAAGTTTTCCAGACGAAACTACAAAAGAAGCACGGAGGAGATCGCGGCGGAAGACCTGTAGTGGTCCCGTGCAGCAAGACCAGCTGCCAGGATGCAGGCACCTGGAGCAGGAGTGGAGAGACCGTGGTCCCCCATGGAAACCATGGAGGTAACGTGCGGCAACGGCGAGGCGGTGGCAGGCATGCCGAGGATCGCGCCCGCGGCGGGCATTGCAGCGCCGGCAGCGGCGATGCCAAGGGTCGTGCATGCGGCGACTACGGCGGAGGTCGTGCTCGCGGCGGGGACGCCGAGGACGATTCTAAGGGCAACAACAATCCGAAGAGTCGCCGACTGGGACAGCCTGAAACACAGGATACAACTGTTTGCGAACATGCAGTTCGGGGATAGGTGCTTGAAGCAAGACGCGTACCGGGAGCTGAACATCCAAGATCGCTCACTCTCAAAGTACTTCGATCAGTACGAGAGTCGGTACGTCTGCAAGAACATAAAAGGGGAAGTCGGCGTGCTGGAGAAAAGAAATCTGGCAACAGATATCTTCTGCATCCAGTACGACGGTCAAGAGCGACAGTCGTCCAAAGATATCGTGGAAGCCTTTCAAAGGCATTACACGAAACACTTTAGGCGACAACATTCTGTCGGTCTAGTCAACAGGCCTTTCTGAGCTACCTCGAGAAGAGGATTGACGATCTCCAGCGGAACAGACTGGAGGAGGAATTCTCCGAAGACGAGGAGAAGACTGCGTTTGGTCAACTACGCAGGGACGTGGCAGCGGGCCCTGACAGCGTACCCATCACTCACTATCAGCGGTACTTGCATGCCTACCTGCGTTTGTTCCACCAGTTGACCCTCTGCATCCGCTAAGAGGGAAGACTTCCACAGTCCTTCTACGAGAGTCGGATGTGCTTGTTGCCAAAAGAAGCCGACCTCACGCAGGTCGCTCAATGGAGGCCAATCTCGATCCTAAACTCCGATGCCAAGTGGTTGGCGAAGATCTGGTCCAACCGCTTAGGCAAGGTCATGTCGAGGCTCATCTCTCCGGTCCAAACGTGTGCAGTCCCTGGACGTCACATGTCGGACAATGTCAAGTGTGCCCAGGCCACCGTCGGACTCAGCCAATACGTCGGCGAGAATCTGGCGCTGGTGTTCACTGACATGGAGAAGGCTTTCGACTCCATCGACCATAAGATGCTGCTGATGGTTCTGGAAAAGCTCGGACTTACGGAACACTTCAGCAACTTCGTGAGAATGGTACTCCAGAACCAGTACTGTTGAATCAAAATCAAAGGCCAGGAGGCGGCAGCAATCCGGATGGAACGGGGAGTCCGGCAGGGCGATTCGTTTAGTCCTATGCTGTTCGTCATCTACATGGAGGCGTTGTGGTCCTTTATCGAGAAGAGCGGACGACTGCAAGGCATAACAATAGATGGCCAGCGTCTTACTTATCTGGCATACGCTGATGATCTACTCTTCTTTATCAAGGGAGAGAGAAATCAACGAGCGTTTCTTTATGTGGTAGACCTGATGGATCAAGGCCTCGGTCTAAAGAGCAACGCCCATAAAAGCCAGCTCTTGCCCGTTGGAATCCTCGATCTCTCCACTCTAGCAAGGAGAGGATTCCGAACGGTGGACAAGGCCAAGTACCTGGGTGTCTACATTGGCGACGTCTCCGCGTCGAAGCTATTGTGGACCTTGATCCTAGGGAAAACGGCCAAGGAAGCAGCCAAGTACACCCGAACGGACCTTGGAATGAAGCGAAAGGCCAACATATGGAACGGAGTACTCCTTCCAAAAGTGCTCTTCGGGGCGGCCTTCGCGAGGATGAACAAGGAAACCACGAGGGAGTTCGACAAGCTGCAGAGAAAAACACTGTGGGGCCACTATCGCCCAAGAGTCCGACTAAAACCCCTGTGTCGTCCCAGGGAAGAAGGCGGTTCCGGGATGAAGTCGCTTGCACACTCCATAGAAATCATGGATACGCAACACATCCTGGACATTGCCACTCACTGGAATGACTGGCCGTATGCGGCGCACAGGGCCTACGCGTTGTTGTTGAACAACTCGAAAGGCCTGATGACTGCGCTGCTAGGCCGAGCAGGCAAATGGAAAAAAATCGACCCTACCTGGACGAGGAAGCCACGGCTGGTGCGAAAGCACAAAATCAAGATCGTGCCGAGAAGTAGGGAACTCTGGCAGGACGAGTTTATCCTGGTGATTTCTTGGATGCTTCCTGTCCCGCCGGACACGAGAAGCTGGATCCACCAGCGGTCCAGAGTTACCCTTCAACGAATCCAGGAGTGGAAACGAGGAGGGTACCTACATCACACTCGTATACTTAGGTATATAGAGATGATGTTAGGAAGGTTTATCCACATGACTCGCGAAGTGTGGTTTAATCACAACGACTTTGCGTGGTCCAGGGTGACCAAAACAAACCTCCGAAGACTAATTCAAGAAGAACACAGTGATATCAGTGTCCTCCAGGAAGCCGCCGATCGCTACGGGAGTGACCGGATCAACCTGTTAGCGATTGGCACGACGCTCTGGAGAAGTGACCTTCCGCCGGGCACCCAGGATGACCTCCTGATGTTTTATCATGGAGGAATCCAGAGTGGGTCCCGATTGCTGCACTACACGGGAAGAAGGGAAGATCGAGTCTGCACAGCATGTGGAGACATCGACACGAGTCTTCACGTCTTGACGTGTCCCACCTTGCTGCATGACTGGCTGATCCTGAAAAGGATCATCGGACTCACCACCAGGTCCGTAATGGAGATCCTCGCCGGGATGTTTCAGGGGGATGGTAATGTTCCCTGTTACAATCCCATGGTGAGGACGACCATCGCCCTCTTCATCACCGCCATACTTGTGCGGTGGTGGAAAATGAGGAAAGCCAGAAGAGCCGCACCAGCGATGGAGATCCTACAAGGGCTCCTGAAGAGGTAAATCGGCATTAGAAACTGTGGGAAAATCCAAGCCTAAACGTGCCGATTCATCCTGAAGAGGATAGAAGACGACGCCCGCGACCAAACAGCAGGAAATCCACCATGAGTGCAGAACTTGTGAGAACCCAAGGACTTCATGGTGGTAAAAAAGGTGCCAATGGTATGGATGAGATTGTAGTGTGAATGTTTTTCTAGAAAAATTTGAGAAAAATAAATTTACCCCACCCCTAGTGGGACTCGGGGAAAACTGCCGACTCGGTGACCTTGCTTCGCAGCTCATAGTAATGCGCGCACGACGATGATTAATCAGTTAATTCTGATCTTGTGTGCCCGGAGAGGAAAAGAATCCAGAAGAAAGTGAGTGTGGACTAGAGTGTGCTGCATAGGATCTCCTCATACAGCTACGAAAAAGCGCCGAGGAGATCACGGCGGAAGACCTGCAGTCGTTCCGTGCAGCAAGACCAGCTGCCAGGATGCAGGCACCTGGAGGAGAAGTGGAGAGACCGTCGTCCCCCATGGAAGCCATGGAGGTAATGTGCAGCAACGGCGAGACGGTGGCGGGCATGCCGAGGATCGCGCCCACTTCGGGGTTTGCTGCGCCGGCGGAGGCGATGCCAAGTGTCATGCCCGCGGCGACGACGGCGGAGGTTGTGCCCGTAGCGGCGACGCTGAGGATCGTGCCCGCGGCGGGGAAGGTCGCGCCTGCAGCGGCGATGCCGAGGGTGCCGCCCGCGGCGGCAACGGTGGCGACGTCGAGGGTTGCGCACGCGGCGGCAGCGTCCCAGGCAAGACCCGCTGGCGTGCACGCGGTACAGGGCGTCACGCCATCTTGTTCGGCTGTGGCGGCGCAGCCCTTTTCGTATGCGTCGGTGGCGGCAAGAGGCTGAGGGACACTTCGTAATGCGGTGACCTTCCTGCCCGCATTCCGCGCATACACGCGTTTGCCCGGCAAACCACAGGCGGACGGTTATTCTATCCACCTGCAGTCGCGTGGGCATTGCACGGCGATCCGTCATCGTCTCTCGCACTTGCGCGAGCCCGCTGTGGTGGTCTTCGAACCCTTCAGCAGGGTTTGGCAGCCTCCAGAGCGCGTGGACGATAGCGAGTTTTTCAAGGGCCTCCACGACCTGGAGGTCCGAAAGGCCCTTACACACTCTACTGAGCCGGAGAGCGAACGACTGTTCCGTTGTGACAGGGAGCATTTCCTGCTCACGAATGAGCAGCGACGTGTGCAGCAAACGCTGCGTAAGGAGAGCGTCCTTACTGGACACCTCCCAGTAGCCGCACCCACTCATGGGCATGATGGACTCCAGTTGGCCTTTTTGAACTCCAATCCGTCGGAGTTCCTGGCCAAACTCGCGCATAACTCGCTCAGGCATAAGGACACTAACCTTATACCTGAGTGCAGGCGTGTAGCCATTTGCTACATACGCCTGAAGCTCAGGGATGTCGGACGAAGGTCTCATCGTAGCCGTGAGTGCAGCGACCTGGGCGTATGTGCTCGCCGTCGGCAAGAACTGTGGCTTCTTGCTATCAGCCGAAATCGCCATCTTAGGAGCAGATACCGTTCACATCTTGTAACTGATGTTCATTTTTACTCTCATTGCAGCACCGAAGCACAGCAGAACAAAAACACAGAAGAGTGAGCCTACCGCAAAGCGACGCAAAAGCACGTCTGTGCGCGGCAGGCGCTGATGCGGGAGACTGGAGATGTTGCCGCTTCTCTCCGGTCAACAATGGTGCGGCTCCTAATGAAAGGCGGGGATCTGCGCCACCTCAATTGCTGGCGTCCGATCAACTTGGTGAATTCGGACCTCCAGTTGTTCTCGATAGTTTTTGTCGCGCGGCTGTGGTGAATCGCAGATTCCTCGGTAAGTCCGGTGCAGACGGTTGCTTTTCCAAAGCGGTCCATGGACGCGAATCTGTTCTTCGCGCGTACATCGTTGGAGTTGCAGCAGCACGTGGCGCAGCAAAGGCAGTCAGCGGAAAGTCCCGCTGCCAAAGGTAAGCGGCGGTGCTCAAGGCACGATGTAACGTTGAGGGCCTTAGCAGTCGAGGAAGTTCTCTGCAAAGCGTTTGACAGCGTAAACCAGCACCTATTTTTGGAGCTTGTGGGACGCTTCATCCTCCCTGCGCACCTCAGCGCCTACTTCCGCTCCTGCGGGCGCCACGCGTTATGTTGTATCCCTTTTAGCAGGCGCCACGTGTATGGTGTTCCTATACGGCGGAGTATCAGGCACGGAGGCAGCTTAAGCCCCCTGCTTTTCAGCATTTTCTTTTAGTTGGTGCTGACAGCGAACAGGCTGACGCTGGCCACCCTGCCGATCTTCTGCTCGGGAACTCCGTCCGTGGCCGCCTATCGTGACGACCTTTTCCTGCTGCTGCCCATGTCCACCCAGGTGTGCAAACTCGAAAACGTCTTTGAACTCATTCGTCGGGGAGCGGGCCTGAGCGTCAAGAGGACAAAATCTACCTTTGTACCGGTTGGCTTTAGGTGGGAGGGGCAGTCCTACTGGAAGCGCCTAACGATCCCAACATGCAGCTGCTTCAATTACCTTGGCGTTTACTTGGGAGCTTTCTATCAAGCAGAAGCGTGGTCGGTATGCATTCACATGGCCGAGACTGCTCTGGGCCCGTTTCAAGGCGGCAGTTTCGTCCTGTCGGACAGGGCCCACAGCAGTCTGTGAAACATTTTCGCGTGAAACATTTTCGTTGCCCCTATCCTCCGTCACCTTTTTTTTTGTTTGATGTTCTCCCTACTCAGTTAGCGTCGGGCAAAACGCTTCTTGCCATACGCATTTCGGAGACCGGCGAAGTCCAGTATCCGCCCGAAGGACTAAACGGCTCCTCGAGGGATGCAGGATTCGGCATCCTGACGCTGCAGCAGATCGGACTGCTAGTGCAGTTTTGCATGCTGGCACTGTGCGCCCAGCTATGGACCTGGTCTGCTTCAGCGCGGCTGTTGCTGCGGCGCTGCACGGGTGGCCACGGACTTTTTTCGCTGCACCTGCGCACGGAGCGCGTTCAGCGAGGATTCGGCTTCCCTGTGAAGCAGCTCGCCTCACTTCTGGGAAAGGATACTTGGATCTCCTGCCGGCCGACGAGAATCAATGCCTGGAGGCAGGAAGCCTAATCGTCCTGGGCAGTGCAAAAGGATTTGTCCCGTTTTTAACTCCGTCGTGTGAACCTTTCCCCATACTGTCCAGTGGGGGAGGTGCTCAAGGACCAGGACCAGTGGATATGCCTAGCCGCTAAGCATCTTGCAGTAGCACAGTCTGCACTGATGGTGCGACACGACAGTGCCCTACCGGCGAGGTGGGAGGTCTCTTGCGGAATCGTAGGCGAAACACGACTGCTAGGCGTCTGGAGGAATCGCAAGCTGCCAGACGCTGCCACGCCTCTCATTCGTGCCAAAAGACTTCTCCTGTGGAGTGAGCTCCTAGGGGTGCCTACCGATGAACTTGTAATCCCTTCTGCATGTTTGGACGCG
The DNA here is from genome assembly GCA_036172245.1 of Raillietiella orientalis. Taxonomy (NCBI): domain Eukaryota; kingdom Metazoa; phylum Arthropoda; class Ichthyostraca; order Raillietiellida; family Raillietiellidae; genus Raillietiella; species Raillietiella orientalis. The sequence goes on along the minus strand of JAYWIR010000096.1, from coordinate 4,345 downwards.
ACTCTCTTCCCCCTTCGCTGGAAACAGGACGCTTTTCTGCTGGTGCATTGGGGTTCGTACTGCAACTAGCGGGGGCACCTGATTTCCAGGGGGATTGCGTCTCCGAACTGTGCCAAATACGGAGCGGTGGAATCGCTTCCGCATTTGCTGTTTGAATGCGGTGCCCACCAGGAGCTGTAGCGGCGGCTGTGTTCAGGTCTCCTGCACCTCGGACGCACAGCAATGGATTGGATGCGCCGCTTTTTCACGTGTGGCGGTCTTTCTCTTGGAGCGGTGGTTTTATTTATCTGCTGCGTTCGCGCCATTGTCAGGGCCTGCCACGTATTAGAGTGGTCCCAACATCTGTCCCGACACTGCATCCAGCAACCTGCAAATGTCTGCCGGGTGGCCCCACCTCAGAGCAGAAGTAAGGACGGTGATTGGCGGCATTCGCAGTCGGATCTGAGAATAGAAACTCCTGGACAGCGGTTACCTATCTACACCCTATCACCTTATTTTTTTATTGATTGTCCCCCTTCTCCCGTTCCCAACTCTCAGTGCGCCTGGCCTGCTTGTTGGGAACCCTACTGCGCATCTTGTGTTCCCCTTGCCAGAGAAGGCAGTTCCCAGATGACATTACTGAACGTCCCGGCGCAACCGGGTAATATACAACGACGCTGCATTTCTTTATGATCTCACTACCTTTTGTTTTTTTTGTTTTGGTAGGCTAACTTTTTTTCAGGTCGGCGTTCTTTTTCGATCTATTTTCTGTTGTAGCTTCTTGCCAGCCAGGCTTCTGGCCGTTTCTTTCTACATTTTCGGCGTTCTTTGCCGGTGTCTCGATTGCAGCCTGGACCATGGACGCGGGTGGCACAGCTGTCGCGGCTGCTTTCGCCGCCAGCCTTTTTCTGTAGCAACCAAGCTCGTTTTATAGAGTTTCTTTTGGAAACCAGGCACACAGAAGCTTGTGAGCACACTTCCCTCGTGTGGCCCATTGTACCGTATACGAAGCACTGCACGTTGGGGTACCTCGTTTCGAAGTGGCCTGACGTGTTGCAGAAACCACATTATTTGAACTTCCCCACATACCAACGGTCGACGGTTTCGCCGCCGAGCACCAGTTTGTGGTGTAGAAAGGTGCCCTCGCGGACGGTTACGCGTCAGCCGTGAGGCCGCATTGCAGTCTAGTGTAGTTCTCAAAGGTACTAGGCTTGGTCCAAACTGCATGGACCGTTCCGTGTTCATCTAAAGCGGCGCGTACTTGTTCTTTCCGCATCCGCGCTATAACCTTCAACCGGTTTTCCACCATACTGGGGTCCGCCGTAATGGGAAGGAGCCTGCGTGTCCCCATCGCCACGGTGTTTTTGAGCTGACGCTGGGCCAGATCTGCCTGTTTGCAGTTCAGCTCAACGTACTACCCCCGCTACGCATGGTCACAGCGCAGAGCTACTCCTCCTGTATATTGAGAGCACGCATCCCTTTAGAGAATTGGCGAGCACTCTCAGAACAATATAGATTGCCTACCTTGTAGAACAGTGAGAAGTTATATCCTTCCTCCACATAGGCAGACAATTCCGCCGCGATTGCAAGCAATGGCGCCGCCATGACGGCGCTCCACGCCCGCGCTGCTGCGGGGATCGATTCTGTGGGGGCGGATGTCCCCACCTCCATCGCCTCTGAGGGCGACGTTGCCTCCGCCCCCTGGTACTCCTTCGCCTCTTGGGGCGACGTTCCCGCGGCCTCCTGGCACTCACTGGTGATTGTCTCAGGCATCGCTACCTGATCGACCACTGGACCATTGAACGCGAGCACTGAGGGAGGGGTGGTTCTGGCACGAGGAGCACAAACAAAAAACGTTCGCCCTAGGGCGCATAAAGAGGTCGACTGCGTGGACCAGGATCTCCTGCTGGAGGTCTCCGTCACATGGGCTTTCCACCCACCTATATTACCTAGCTACTCTCCTGCAGTCGCAATGCGCTGATCACGCTTTGTTTTAGTGGACAAAAGGTGTATGGCGTTCCTGTGCGGCGGGGCATAAGAAAGGACGATAGTCTCTGTCCCCTGCTCTTTAGTACCTACTTTGCTTTGGTGCTGACAGCGTACAGGGCTGCTTTGGCTCCCTTGGCGAGCTCGTGCCTTGGCACTCCCGCCGTTTCAGCGTATGCCGTCGATCTTCTGTTTTTTTTTCCTATGTCCACTACGGCAGCGACAGAAGGGGACTTCTTTGATTCGCTTATTAGCGGGACCGGACTGCTCATTAACCAAGCTAAGTCATCGGTGGTGCTAATTGGAGCGACGTGGGTAGGATGGCCTCACTGGATCCTTTTGGCCAGGCACCTGAAGAAACTAAGCGTCCTGCTGGGGGACCTCTGTCCCACAGAAGCTTGGTCAGGTCGTATTCAAAAAATGGAGTTGGCGATCGGCCCGTCCCTGGAAGATAAGTTTTACTTCCAGGAACATTCCGCGCTTTGGAACGCCTTCGCGGCCCCCATCCTTCATCCTCTGCTCTTTGTTTGCTTCGACCCGTAGAAATAAAAAAAAGGACCAATGAGATCCTTCGCATCGCCCTTTGGGGCTAGGGTAGGCCCTGAGTCCCTTTGAAGGACTTGTGCGCTTCGCGTCGTCGCAGCGGTCTTAGCATCCCGACACTGGAGCGCGTGGAGATTCAGCTGCAGTGGCGAACAATGGCCATCGCAGCGAAGATGTGGTGGACACCTTGGTGCATTTTGTCTCGACTCGTTGCCAGTCGTGTATCTCGAACCGAGAGACTCGCATCTTTTCTTCTGTGTTCATGCCGGAAGATCCGAAGATGCGGCCTACTGCTCGGACGCATTGCAGCCATGGCGAAGGAGAACAGTGGATGCTTTGCTGCTTCTTCAACTTCCCCGCTTGCCTGTTGGAGAACATCGGCCCGTGGGCATTCCTAAACCAGAGGATACACGAGACGTTGATGCACCTGCGACGTGGCCCCTTTGCCCGCTGCACTCTGCGGAACCTTCTGGAGAGTCATGCCAGAAGCACGTGGACAGAGACAACCTGCCTAGCTACGGCGTTGCTCTTCCTGAGAAGGGCGCTTCACAGCAGCCGGACGCCAAGGTGGCAAGTCTCCTGCTGCATAGCGGGACGGGAGAAGATGATGAGCGGATGAGAGAGCTGGCTGACGCCACGACCCCGAGCGTCCAGCCGAGAGGACTTTTGCGATAGGGAGAGCTGCTCGCCATCCCGATGGAGGAGCTGAAGTGGCGAACGGTTTCAAGAGAATTCAGGATCCTGCCCCTTCAGTTGTAAGAGTCGACGTTGCTCCTGTTGCACTGGAGTTTACCCTGCAACACTCACCTCTTCCATTGGACAAGGGGAGCTGTGGATTCTGCGTGTGCTGGATGCGGGGAGCGGGAATACCTCCGCCAACTCATCGTTCACTGTGCTGCCCTCCGACCACTTTGGGAAAGGTTTGGGCCGACCGTCGGGATCCCGATGGGCAGCACCCCCAGAGACGTTCTCCAGTATCTCTTGGTGTGGGACGCCCTATAGCTAGTCACTGTCCTAGCAGCATTCTGCTACGTTCTAGGCATCGTGGAGGCTTGAAACGACTCCAACAACGAAGATCGGGACATGAACGAGAGGTAAGCCATCCAGCATGCTGTATGCTTCCTGTACAGACCTGAACGATGACTCCATCTGGGGAATATGCGGATGGGCATCGAGGGCTTCCTTAGACGGATGGGTCCTCCTCCGAGTGAACTTTGATTTCTTCTCTTCCTTATAACTTCTTTTTGTTTTGTTTATAGTATATTTTTGTTTTTGATTTTTTCCCATATCCCCTTTCACTGCCGTGGACAGTTACTCCGGGTTGCGTCCCAGCGTCTATGCACGTGCGGTGTCTATGGCCTTGAGCGCAGCCTTGTATTTCGCTTTTGTGATATTTAAATAGACCCTCCGGCTTACCCAGGTGGCAACCTCTGTACCGCGTGAAGGGTTCTAATTCCGCCTACATGTTTATCAGTTGTTTGACGTAGATCTGCGGCTTGAGGTCTAAGAGAACAACTACAAAAGACTCGCCCATCGCGGTGGGAAATACTTTTTTCTTACGGATGGACAAGGTTGTGCAAAGGAGCCCCTGCATAAGAGCGGCGTGATTGCATAGCACCTTGACATAGCCCAATGCTGGAACAGGCATGAGTGCGATCAGGTCCTCCTCTTGCACTCCCACACGAAATGGTTCGTCAACATACTCAACCCCAGGTGTACGTACTCCACTTACGTTATAGCAAAGAGCAGGTTTGCAGCCCTGGGCTACATATGCCTGCAACTTCTTCTAGTCGGAGAGGCGTCCTTCTACGGCTGCAGAATCAGCCACGTCCGCGAA